>OZ020572.1:1200000-1542664 GCA_963971525.1 Cephus spinipes | reverse complement strand
ACTTATGTAAATTTAACAGTCACAGCGAGTTACGGCTGTCACGTACATTATGGACTGCGCATCGATCTTTGGGCCTTTTGGAAAATCCAATTATCTGAAAATTTACAAGAGTGCCAAGTTTCGTGCTGCTAAATGTTCTCGACTGATTCTGAGTAATAGGTGGAGCAGCACTTAAGGCAGACTACCACGATACATAATTAGCATCTGAATTATTGAAAGGCTAATTTGACCAATCAATTACAAGCTAATGCACATTCTCTTTACTTTTTGCATCTTTAAGTTTTCTTAATCGAGATAATAAAATTATATTTTTTAACTGAAAAAAATTCATCGTAGTAAAATTCATCTGAAATCTATCATCGGACTATCGAATGCCGTAAAGAGGTACGTAAAGAAATCTTTCTCAAACTTAACATACCTGACGATGAATATACATATTTTAAAAAATATTTCTTTTCCAACATTTTGAAGCGAGGTTTAAAAATAATTTTTTATTAAATTTCTACGACAAAACAAAGATTACGTGTATTGCGCAACTAAATCTTGGTAAATCTTGACTTTGTTACTTTTGAATTTGGGTGAACTGCACAAAGTCAGAAGGGTATATATGGGAAAAACGGAAGAACACGCGAAACCTTTGTTATTTTACGAATAACAAGTTTTTCGTAAAACGGACACAGCGGTCAATGCGATAGAGCAGCAGAGTGCCGGCATTGTTTGTTTCGTGTAATTGCATTTTTACGAATAAAAATACTCTGTTTCTTCTCACGCAAATACCTTTACACAAGTATCAAAACTTCCTGTGAAAATTCAATTCAAAATATCAAATTAGACGCAGCCGAGGGTAGGTATACATATACATATATGGTATACAATGTTGTTACTGCTACCAAAAATTTCACTACCTTTTCCGAATAAACTAATTTTTACTTCTAGACTTTCGGTAAAAAGCTTTTCGCCTTACCTTTTAGCTATGGACTCTCACTTCTATATTCTTACTTCTTACTTTCTAGTTTCCGTAAGTAGTTGCGTTTTTTTTTTTTTTTTTTTTCAATTTCTTTAATAAGTTTTACCTTTGCCCAATTTTACGTCCAAACGTTTCACGGAGTCATAAGGTAGAATTTATGAAGTATTTATTCTTCAAAAGCGGAAGAGTATACCATCGGACCATTTGCTGGATAGATATCATCCTGAGGGGATCGAGTTTCCGGTTTTACGATTCTTCAAGGTACAATCTTTTATTACGCAAGCTATACGTGTCCGTAGGTTGCGTGGCTTTCCTGCGGCATTTACTTCACTTTCTTTAATTCTTCCTCGGCAATTTCACCCTAGACTTTTATCATTACTGCGTTTTATTTTCTTTAACCCTCTTCCACTTAATCTTACTTTGCTTTCCTTATGCTTCACCGTATATCCGGCTGAAGTAGCGCGAGTCAAGTTTTGCAGCTGGCGAGATCAGATCGATCGAGCTATCGAGCTATCGAGCTATCGAGCTTCTTACGTTTTACGGATACGTAGGGAAGCGCAGCTCACTTCAGCTCGTTCCGTCGCACTTTGCTTCGCTGTGCCTACTGTCGAGGTGAGCATCGCTCAAAATTTTGCAATGGATTTATCTCGCGAGCCAAACGCGATTTAATGGCACTAAAGTGATCAAGTATTTTGATGAAAATATTTCAATCAAAATATTAATTACCCTTATCCAAAATTTATTAAAGAAATGAAATTCCATTTAAGATTATACGCGTCATTGGAAGAGTTCTGATGAACTTCAAATATATGTATATATTTTTTCAATAACACGCTATTAAAATAAAGCTCCTTTGCCCGCGATTCGATTTATTCTCATGTAAAATCGTAGCTAAATTTCTTCGTTTCACTTTAATACGGATTTATGCAATTATTCCTATAAGATTAGATGTACGAAGTTTTCCTGTTTCTTTTTTTTATTCTTCTTATTTTCCAACGCAATTTGCCATTCTCTCATTTTTTTTCTCGTGTTTACCCGAACTGGCAGTGTACCGCGGAACGGAATGTCCTGGCTTTAGTATTTTATTTTTATTTTCACCCTCGTTCGCTTCTCGCCTTTTGCTCTCCACTTTACCAGGGACAAAATTTCCCTTCTGCCAACTTTCTCAGAAACACTCATCTAATCCTACGAGCGGCCGAAGCTCAGGATTGTTTAGAGTTGCCGACTTACCGCTCCGGGGACGAAGCGTGAGAAAGCGATGAATAAAAATGGATCTTCGACCTGGTCCAGTCGGTAATGGTTTTCGAATTGATTTTGATTGATTCGAATGGATTTTCGAAAAGATACAAATAACGAATAAAAATAAGGATTCCTAGCATCTAAAGTCGTAATATCTTGGACAGGCCTAGAGGAGGGACCCTTAATTTCTGTAAATTGCATTAATACTGAAAATTAATAAAAAATTATTAATATTCGAAATCATTTGAATGATCATGAAAAAGAAAAGTCGTCTTTGAATTTCGCAAGCATCTGTGGAAGCCTAACTGTTTCACAGTTAAAATCGACAAATTTCACCATTTTTATCTAGTTCTAAGTCACATGGACTATATCTTTGATCAGCTCGACCTTCTGTGTATCAGTACAGTGACTGTGCTACCATTGGTCGTAGGCTGATATAATTATCTAACATACAGTACGCGGACGAGAGACAGCAGCCAGTCTAAGAAAGTGTTCAAGTTAGTTTCGATCGCGAAAAAAACAAGAAAGAATTTATGAGAAAATTATTCGTAAAGGAATCAGCCGTCTGAAAATCATGAATTTACGAATTTTCATTATTCCTTTATTGACTTCGGTCGTCGCGACGTCTTGCAACGGATTTCGAATCCTGGCGATATTTCCATTCAGTGCAAAAAGTCATTTCGCAATGTTCGAGGAACTTTTGAAAAGTTTAGCCCGCGCGGGACATCGGGTGGACGTCGTGAGTCTTTTTCCGCTGAAGGAAAATTTTCCTAATTACACAGACATAGTGAAATTAAAATGGGACTTTCCCACGTTGGTGAACAACATATCGATCGACTTCGTAGAGAATGAATTTACGGGGAATATAATTTCGTTTATCGCTACTATGGCAGGAAATGAAATTTGCAAAAATTTAGATCACCCGGATATTTTGAAAATTGTCAAAAATCCACCAAACGATCCACCTTACGACGCCTTTATCACCGAGGTAATACCCTGTTATCTGTTTCAACTTCAATCAGTCCGTGATAAATTTTTTTTTTTTCCCTAGATATTTGGCGCTCATTGCTATATGATTATTGGACATCAATTGAAGATTCCTATAATTGGCGCAAGTTCGTCGGACCTGTATCCTTGGGGACACGAGATGATTGCCAATCCGCGAAATCTTGCTTTCGTGCCGTTCGAATTGCTCCCGATGGCACCCCCATTTTCATATTGGGAGCGTATGAAAAATTTCCTTCTATATTGGTGGAGCTATCACGAGTTCAATTATTACACGAGGGTCCAGGACGACATGATAAGGAAAAACTTTGGCGAAGATGCGCCGGGGGTTCGCGAATTGGAGAGAAGCGTCTCGATGACTTTGGTGAATTCGCACATCAGCGTCAACGGAGCGAAGCCCGTGACGGCGGGACTGATAGAAGTCGGAGGACTTCATATCAGAGATGACGGACCAGAGTTGCCGGAGGTATTTTAGGCGAGTTTATTTATTTTATTTTTTTCTTTACGTAAAAACCAAAAATTTACACTCTCAATAATATTTATAGAATTTGGAAAAATGGCTGGACGAGAGTGCGCATGGCTTCATTTATTTCACTTTTGGCTCCATGGCCAGGATCGAGACTTTGCCAAAGGAGACGCTGGCGATCCTTTACAAATCCTTCGGGAAAATTGCACCGGTACGCGTCCTCGTGAAGATAGCGAGGCCTCAAGAGTTGCCAGACGGTTTGCCAGGAAACGTTATCACCCAAACTTGGATACAGCAACTCAAAGTACTCAGTGAGTTCGTCCTTTTGAGAATGAATTCAAGATAAGATTGCCTGACAGCGCTAGAACCACTTCTTGTCAGAGGGAATTTATATCGATGTTATATTTTCGTAAAATTTAAATTTTTCACCCAGAACACAAGAATATACGAGCTTTTATAACTCACGGGGGTCTTATGGGAACCCAAGAAGCTATTCACTGCGGAGTGCCGATGATCGGCGTGCCGCTCTTCGCGGATCAATTCATCAATATTAATAATTACGTAGAGAAGAAGATTGCGCTGTATCTCGATTACAAAACTATTACCGAGGAGAAGCTGGATGCTGCCATAGATGCCATATTGAACGATCCCGTCTACGCGTAAGTTAGTTTTAAGGATTTTTAAAACCTTTCTACAGATATGGATCTTTCTGTCACGTCTCGATTTACAGGAAATCGGCACGCGCCATATCAGACAAATTTCGCGATCGACCTTTGACCCCTGCCGAGACTGCCGTATACTGGGTAGAATATGTAATAAAACACGGCAGCCAAGCACTGAGATCGCCTGCATCGGATTTAACATGGTGGCAGGAAGCTCTTCTGGATATCTACGTGGCTCTTGTACTGGCTCTCCTAATTATTATATACGCGATAATAAAGATAGTCGGTGCTCTGGTGAGATTAATTTTTGGAAAAAAAAGTGGCGGTAAGAGAGCGTCGCGTTCTAAAAAAAATAAGTGATCCTTACGGTACACGATATAGTCTTCATTTTTTTTTTACGTACGATATCGAACACTGCGAATTCTGACGTCTGACGTAACTGGGACTCACGGAGGTCGTGAACTTTCTTGCGTGCCTCAGCCGAAATTCTGATGTCACTTCGTTTAATTGTACGCTTAAATAATAAAGGGCGTGAGTCCACAGCGAAATTGATATGTTTGTAGTAGAAATTAAGTTGAAATTTTTCCTCTTTACTTTGACTATCTCTGAGCATTTATCTTTATCAGTTTCGTGGTCGCATTAGTTTGTTAAAATTTAGTAAGATATACCTCGATGCAAATGAATGTTTCTTTCCTTAACGACAAAGCAAGGACTGCCTTACATTAACACTGTTGCTGAATATTATTGACTCGTCAACGAGCAGTCAAAGTCCTACATTTCCTACGAACGACTAGAGCCATTTGCGAAGCTTAAAAACACACCGTGCAAAACCGCAGAGTGAAGTTGTCCTACGGGTGAGAAGTAAGAAACATAATCCGAACTATGATTTTCTGTGTGCATGGAGGCTTACGATATCCGGGTAGTAAATGTTTATGGAAAACGGTGAATACGACTATTTTTAATTATACATTTTTTAACATTTTTTTTTAACTCGACATTGAAATTCAAAATTCGAGAACTAACCCACGTCACTTTCCGCCTGACCTTTGGGGTTGCGAAAAATCAGCAAATGAAACTAGATGCACGAACGGGAGCGGACGGTCACGGAAACCCACGGCCGTTCAGGTTGCTAGGTCGAGGATAGAGAGGGTCGAAGTGGTCGAAGAGTGCCGGAAGGAGAGAGAGAGAGGGATCGATCAAGAACGTAGCTGAGGGAACCGGAGCTATAAAATCGAAATTCCTCCACCAGTTCATAAATTGGGGATCCTCACCGGAGCTGGTTCAGCTGATCGCGAAGGCCGAGAACCTCGTCCAGGAGACACTCGGGTGGGCACTGCACTATAGCACAACACTGCACTTCCGCCACGCGCGCAGAAGATCTATGGGATTTTCCGGATATTGCGGGAGCAACGCGAGAACCTTTGATACCGGATAGGAAAGAATAAAAAAAGTATAAACGAGCGCGAAGCAGCTCGCGGCACCCCGATCCGTGTCCCAAAACAGACTAGACTGGCTTTGACGATAGTCAAATTCCGGAACTAATAATTACGATCGGGATCCTTATAGGATGACTCTTGTCCTTTTCCCCGAGTCTTCCCTTTGAATTAAATCGAGAGCGTTCCCATAGGGAATCGGTACGTAACTCTTGGAGATCCTCCAGGGCATCGGGCGACACCTGGGCACCGCATCCTGAACTCTGGTCAGGGGCTTCCCCCCTGTCCTTAAGCGTAATAAAGTGTAACAGCCGTAACAAGACGATACCTCCGGCCGCTCCACAGCCCTCTGGCTCTGCCCAGCGGGACGCCGGTATCCCACAAGGAGCTCCGCCGGTGCGCGAGGACGTCTTCGGCACCTCGGTGCGTCGAGACCATCTCTCCACGGTAGATTCGAGCATCTGGACCACGACTCAACAATAGCGAATCTTTCCGACATTATTGGCGTAAATTACGGATCGACCCCAGAGCGAAGCTCCTGAGCAAGATGGCGACTCGAAGGGAAGCAGAAAAGGTAAACGTTACCTGAATCAGTAGCTGGAGTCACCTCGTGATCGTGAATCGAAAAATTACTTCACGATTTATTATTATTTCAGATCTAACCTTTTAACTGCTACTCACCATTATCCCACTCGCAGCGATCGCATCTGCGAGGCGCTTCCTGAAAATTCAGAACGTTCGAGCCTGAAGTGCTCGGCAGTCGAAGGATTTAATTTACTTAGATATTTACTACCAGTTAAAATTATTAGCTTGGTACTCGTTTTCTTTGGTATTATGGAGATATAGATTGGAGAGAGAGAGAGAGAGAGAGACAGGATAATCCTTAAGAAAATCGAACCGTGTTATCATGACACCGTCGCAAGCTACGAGCCTGATAACGCGTAAGAAACGATATATTTACGTCGCAATCAACCCGTTCCAAGATTTTACATAATCCGAGATAAATTATTGAACAGTTTTGAATAGACCTGAAATAGCTGTTTCGTAAGTGAATTTTCAAACGGCCATATCATTGACTGATTTATGTTTACAAAGATAAATCATATGGTACGAGTTTCAATTTGTCATCGTGATTAGACAATTTATTTATACCTAGGTTTGATGTATTAAAAAAAGTCATCGTGACACGCATTATCGTAATATATGAAATCAACAGTGGGAATTTGGATCTCAGTGGAAGAACCAGTAAGTAATCGCCGTCAAGTAATACCACAGTCTGACAGACATGCGATGCTGTTGTTCACTTTTATTTTAATAATTTTCCGGTGTTGTCACTTTTTAATGACATTACAGTTTTCTCAAGTTCCAAGAAAACATATATTTATATATATATCATTGTACTTTTAATTTAGTCCACATTTACAATGTATGCTGTAATTCTAATTGCTGTCTAATCTGAAGATACATAGTTAAAACGGAGTGGGAAAACTTTAAAAGTCCAATATGAATTTCCAATGACTTTTGCGCTTCTTTTTCTTTTAATATTACCATATATTCTTTGTAAGTAGAACTATTATTTATATTGTACAAACATTCACAGAGGTCGAACGATTCTATAATGCACAGTCGTGTTGCTGTTACGCTAGTCTTGAAATATCCGTAGAACCGTGTAGATCCGTTCTTTATTTGTCCATAGATACAATTGAAAGAAACCGGAATCGATTTCTGTTACCCGTTTAATTATTCTACTTGATCCCGCCTTAAATTCTTCTTTGTAATTAGAGGAATAATAATAATAAAATCATCATATAAATAGCCCATGAAAATAAAACTTTCGGCAGAATTATTTATAGTGCGTGAAAAGTATTGGTCATTGGTGGAGGCATGATTGCGAGACGATGGAAAGTTTTATTACTGACTGTACTCGTTAGTCCAATTGCACTTTGCGAGGCTTCGAGAATTTTGGGAATTTTTCCATTTCATGGAAAAAGCCATGCGATAATGACCAATGCTCTGATGAAGGGTTTGGCCAGACGGGGTCATCAGGTTCATATAATAAGTCACTATCCTTCTCTTGAACCGATTGACAATTACACGATTGTCGTAAATCTGAACGGAACAATCAAGGGTATCGTTGGACAATTTTCCGTTGCCGGAGTTTTGGGCGACAAGTTTCAGAGTAATATTGCAATAACATTGGGAACCTTGGCTGGCAACGATGTATGCGAATTATTGGGGACGGATGTTATGCAAAATTTTATAAAAAGTTTGCCCAATTCCGAGCCATACGATTTGATTATTACTGAGGTGAGTGAAATTACGTGAGAAAATGTTTTTTTTAATTTTTTCGATTTCTTCTTTTTTTTTTTTCCTTTGGTGTTACTTCATTTTTCATTCAGGTTTTCGGCGCCCACTGTTATATGGGATTTGGTCATTTATTGAAATTGCCCGTAGTCGGTGTGGCCACTTGCTTGGAATTCAGCTGGATGGCCGAAATGATTGGGAATCCGGTTCAGCCGGCACTTTATCCCGATGCGTATTCCCACCTTAGGGCACCGTTGAACTTTTGGGGTAGACTACAAAACACCCTGAGCGTACCGTGGTCGAAATATAAATTTCAAAAGGTAACGCAAGTGCAGACGGATTTAATGAGGAAATACCTTAGTCCGGATATGCCGGATATACGCGAGGTGGAAAAAATACTGTCGTTACTCTTGGTAAACACGCATCACAGTCAATTCGAAGCGCGACCAGTGGTACCGGCCCTCGTAGAAGTGGCAGGACTTCACGTGGAGGACAAGGAGTCGAAATCGTCGCCGGTAAATTTTGAAGAGAAAAAAAAAAAAAAAAAAATCAAAATAACCAACTTTTCTTTCTTGTTTCAGGAAGTTCAAAAATGGCTGGACGAAAGTACAGAAGGTCTCGTATACTTCACTCTGGGTTCACTGATAAATATCGAAACTTTTCCCAATGCGACCCTGTCTGCGATTTACACGTGTTTTTCGAAAATCGCGCCGATTCGCGTCCTCATGAAAATAACCAATGCCGAGTCTTTGCCGGAGGGACTTCCGAAAAATGTAAAAATTTCACCGTGGTTGCCCCAAATACAAATATTAAGTAAGTGCCTGACAGTGAAATTACGTTAATTCTATATAAAAATTAATTCTTTATATTCGCCAATCCAGAGCATCCTAATACGAAAGCCTTCATAACCCACGGGGGTCTGATGAGTCTCCAAGAAGCACAATACTACGGAATACCTCTCATAGGCATTCCATTGTTCGCTGATCAATATTTAAATGTTGTGACATACGTTGATAAGAAAATGGCCGTATCACTGTACCATAACGAGATAACGGTTGAAAGCCTCGGGAACGCTTTGAATGCTGTACTCCATGTTCCCAGTTACTGGTAAGTCGTCGTCCTGCAATATGATTTCCCTCGTGGCCTTCGTGACCCCTTAATCGTTCAAGGTTCACCTCAAAACCTAAAATATGTTGAAATACCGAAGTCACCATTTGCAAATATGTGTAGCGTCCGGTGATAACGCGATAACGGATCCCACAAGGGTTTCCACACGAGCCTGAGCCAGGCGCTGATAATAAATAAACTGATAACAAGAGAGAAAAACATCCCGATTACGTGACCAAGCACAAAAAATGTCATTAATAATTAACAAGTATAATTTTTCTTCTCATTAGGAAAGCTGCCAAACACGAATCCGTTAAATTTCGAGATCGTCCCATGTCGGCTATGGATACGTCCATCTATTGGATCGAGTATATACTTCGAAATGGTGGAGATTCGTTAAGAGCAAGAGGAGCAGACGTACCGTGGTGGCAGATTCAGTTAATTGACGTATACGCCACGATCTTATTAGCTTTGCTAGCTACAATTTATCTCATCTATTTGGTGGTTAAGTACGTAGTGTCGTTAGTCTGGAATGCCGTGGGAAGAGTGAAAGTGTCAAAGAAAAAATCGAGCTAGGTTATTGTCACAGAGGTGTGTGACAATAATATTAAATAAAATTAATTTATAAGAAGACAAAGTTGCGTCACATCCAGGAAAGAATCACTGTAATATATTTTTTTTCTTTTTTAAACTTTTTTTCAATGATGCAATATACGGATAATTGAACGTACGCAAGTACAGTCCACGTTACGTTTACTGAGCCAACTGTGCAAGGTGCCGA
Organism: Cephus spinipes; assembly: GCA_963971525.1. Taxonomy (NCBI): domain Eukaryota; kingdom Metazoa; phylum Arthropoda; class Insecta; order Hymenoptera; family Cephidae; genus Cephus; species Cephus spinipes. Next base: position 1,532,700 of record OZ020572.1, on the reverse strand, counting down.
GGGAATTTTTATACAGAGTGTCTTCGTACGTCTGGTGTAAATCTTGAACTTGACTGTCAGTCACGAGGCAGCGGTCGCGTCTCACTCAGTCGCCAAGCAGATAAACAAGGACGGGACGATAACCATGACAGTACAGATTTCAACTGACCGAGAATACCCACCATCGTCATAACGTGAACAGCGGCTACTGCGCATGCGCAGACTTCAACGTAACGATAACCGCCAACCGGGCATCAAACTTTATTTATTTCAGATATAATATCTCGATTAAAGAGAAAAAAGACCTTATTCTAGACAGAATATAGATATTACGTGATAAAAGTGCAACTTTCAATGATAGATTAGATTTTATATAATTAGCTGCAGCTAGATCTACTAAATCATCGCCATAGCGATACGAAGGCAAAGGCGAGCCAAAGGCTATCAGTCATCTATATAAGCATGGAGCAACGGTACTAGCCGCAGCATTTGTATAGTAGCAGTGGTTACAAAGACATCGTCACAAATACAAACTGCTCACGATTTATATCTATATGCGCATTATCAGCTATATACATTTGTAGGAAATAATGTAAGAAATTGTGATAAGTAGGAATTTCATGAGGAACCTTGTACGAGAGTAAGATTAAAAGTCAGTGTTTAAACAGCGTTTAAGACATTTTGAATTAAAGACACGTGTAAAATGAAGTTTCAGTGTTTTTTAATGTTAATTGGAATAACATTCCTGAGCGAATGTCCAAGTGGAGATGCTTATAGGATTTTGGGGTTGTTTCCACTTCATGGAAAAAGTCATTTTTTCATGTGTAATTATCTGATGAAGGCCTTGGCAGCTCGAGGTCATCAGGTCGACGTCGTCAGTCATTTTCCACTGAAGAAACCGATCGCCAACTACACCGATATCGACATCTCGGGAACACTCCCGCAAATAGTGAACAATTTGCCTTTCAGTAGGCTTAAACAGTTTACATCAATTGACATGTCATACTTGACGTCTATAGCCGGAATGGATATTTGTGGCCTGATGGATCATCCGGAGATTCAGAAGATCATTCGAAATCCACCGCAAGATCCACCTTATGATTTGGTTATTCATGAGGTAGGATATATGGCGTTGTTAATTTTGCATTAATTTTTAAAAATAGAGTTGATGTGATCTCGACCGTTTTTTTTTTTTTTTTTTTTTTTTTCATTTTCACATTGCACGAAAAATATCTTTCTGTATCGCATTGCGACGGGACGTTGATTGAGATTATTTTAATGGGACTGTCTTTGGGAAACTTTTTTCAAAAATCAATTAGGCGAACGTGCTAACGCTCACTGACAAGATTAGAAGATAAGTGTCTGTCCTTGAAGATCATTTTGATTGTTAGAGTTTTATTATTATTTTTTAAAATTATTAACAAGCTAATCCTTACGCTTTCGTTAGACTGTACTTCGATTAGTATTAAGGTGCAATGACTCGAGAAACGGAGATACGCTTCTAGTACTTTAGACCACGCGCGCGTTTAACGTGTACGTTAGTTTTGTCATTTTTCTTGAATTTGTTGCTAATTCTGTTGTTGTCGTATTCAGATGTTTGCTGCGCAATGCTATTTGGCTTTCGGACATCATCTCAAAGTTCCGGTTGTCGGAATAATCACGTCAGTCGTATTTCCATGGCTGAACGAGCCAATGGGTAACCCACGGAATCCGGCATTCGTACCGTCGCCATTTTCAGACTTCCAGCTACCGATGACATTTTGGGAGAGAGTCAAAAATGTTTTCATCGAAAACATGATGACATATAGTTTTAGAAAACACACGGAGATACAGAATGAAATAGTGAAAAAACACTTCGGACCGGACGCGCCCACAATACGAGAATTGGAAAGGAACATCTCGCTGATTCTGGTGAATTCGCATTTCTCGTTCAACAATCCGCAGCCGCTTACGCCAGCGATAGTGGAAGTGGGAGGGTTGCATCTTCAAGGGGTCGACGACCTTGAATTTTCACCGGCAAGTTTTACCTCCTATAAATTTGAAGTAACGGAAAGACGGATACGTACCAAAGAATCAGTCGAAATTTTCGATTCTTCTCGTTATTCGAGATTTGACCGTAGGATTTGAAAAAGTGGCTGGACGAGGCCAACGACGGATTCATCTTCTTCTCTTTGGGCTCAATGGCGAGATTTGAAACATTTCCCCGGGAAACCATCGAGGTCTTCTACGAAGCCTTCAGGAAAGTCGCTCCCGTGAGGATTCTCATGAAGATAGCCAAGAAGGAGGAACTGCCAGCCGGCGTTCCTGAAAACACTATGATTCTACCGTGGCTCCCGCAGACCAAAGTATTGAGTGAGTGGGACTGTACCGGAAGTCGCAGCTGACCAGGACCAGGTCGCATCTCTCGGGCGATGCGCTAGTTTGACCTATATCGGTGCAAATTTTCCATTTCAGAACACAAAAACATCAAAGCCTTCATAAGTCACGGCGGCCTTGGTTCCGTACAGGAATCTCTTTATTACGGGGTTCCTTTGATCGGCATGCCGCTGTTCGGCGATCAGATTATCAACATTAAACACTGCGCCAGAAGGAAGTTGGCGATTCCGATAGATTACGCTACCGTCGACGAAAAAATATTGACCGAAGCTATCTCAAACATTCTTCACGATCCCACGTACAGGTCAGTCCAAAATTTATTTATCTCGATGACCCGAGCAACGTATTTAAAATTATTACTGAACAATGAATATTGATATCGCAGCGACAACATGAGGAAGGTCTCGAAACTCTTCCAAGACCGTCCAATAAATCCTTTGGACTTGGCAGTCTATTGGATCGAATACGTAATACGCAACGGAAACGTCTTGAGGTCGCCAGCCCTGGACCTGGAATGGTGGCAGGTTGCGTTGATCGACGTTTACGCCTTTTTTTTGGCATGCGTGGCAGTCGTCGTTTTCCTAATTACAACGATCCTCAGATTCCTATACAAAAAACTCTTAGCGCCACGTTCGAAAGCCGGTAACATGGATAAAGGAAAGAAGCGCCAATGATTTACGAGACTTGAGACTAAATAACGAAAAAGCACCCTTTGCTCTACCGATAAAATGTAAAAGTCTACGATTTCTTTTAGAGCTATAGGAAATCCATATACCTAAGGACTTACGGAATCCATATACTTGACGACGACGTCGAGTGGTCCCTTAAACAGTTCCACTACGAGAGATACTTTTCAGTTGGCAAAGAAAAGATTTCAGCTCCTACAGCCACGTCGGGTCACGACGTCACTGCTCGTGTGAACCTTTATACTTCCTTCCATTTGAAGACCAGCCAACGCTCTTTCGTTTCTACGTTTTAACAATGTCCTTTGCCTTTTCTTTTTTCTTTTTACCGTCATTTCAGTAAATTTCAAACGATCTGAAATTGTCGTGCTGCTATGTTTACTTTTTATTCTTACATATAATACACGTGTGAACAAGAAAATACTTCATTCTGTGGCACACGTGATTGTCCAAAGGGAAGTGAAAGCCTCACGGGTAGAAAAACTCTTTAGGTAAATTGTTCGACCGGAACGAAATTCGGTTTAAAGAAGCTTCCCCTTCTCTCTCTCTCTCTCTCTCTCTCTCTCTATACATATATATATATATATATATATATATATATATCATCCTGTCCATGAGATTTTTTCTTTCAGAAAAGAAAACGTAAGAAAGCTTCGGGCCACCTTTAGACTTTAGAGGTGGATTCAAAAGGGAACGTCGTGATGTGATTCTCAAGCACCCTAAAAATATGGTAAAAGCGTGAAGCCTTTTTACTTTTTCGTTTCATCTCTTTCAGGTCCGGTTACTTACAGAACCGAGTACGTGACGCGTGTTTACGAGAATCGTATAATCCGTGAATTCGTCAGCAGGAGAAGATGAGGGTTCAAAGTGGACCCTACGTGTGACGACGTGGATGCCCCGAGTAGTTCCACGTGATACCCACGGATTACCTCGGACAGAAAAAAGCGACTGCCGTCCGCCGTATAAATATAACCGAGGCTTCAAAGTTTTATTGATAAAAGTAATAACAACTCGTAGCGTCGAAGCTAGAAAAAGTTACGCGATCATTTCGAAAAATGAATTTGCTCGTGTTGAACGTAGAAAAATATTTTGCAAAATTATTTTCAGTAGCTTGGTTCATCCTTTCCCCATCCCATTACGAAGGCCTATCCCTAAGTAACAGACGTCCCGAACCTTTAATACGTCACTTCCTCTTGCACCAATGATAAATTCACGTGACGTGGTATTTAATACGAATCACAATCGGACTTACCCGGGGGGAGCGGTGCCGTGTTGTTAGCCAGCTGGTCCATGCACTTTCTTTCGCGATCCGCAATAATACGACGGAGCTCCTCCTCTTGGACGGTGCTACCGACTGTCGTGTTTCCAGGCATCTGTCGGCAGCATGAAAATATCATTTTACTAAGTGACTGACATTTTGTTTTTTTTTTAGAACAAGGTGGCTCCCGGTACGAAAATTTGCAAAATAATTTCGGAATCCCCGTTAGTCACGATACACGCGGACATATGGGTACGAAGCAAAGGTTTATCCTTGAGGGTTTAACGGTAACCGCAAGGGTCGTTTTGGGTTTAAGGGGTTGGCATTAATGAAAATGAATTTTGCATGTGTAAAGTAACAAGGTCGAAAGCTCGTGGATGATTATTCGTTAAATTTTATTCGATCGAGTTTAACGTGAAAATAATTTCTATTCAACTAATTTACAAGGAGCTGTGGAATTTCGTAAAATTTCGAATATCTCGTGTAACTGGCACCAGTGGGTCAGCGACTGGATGTATTTGCAATTTTTAACCTCGACGAAAGTCCCCATCAACTCGGGCTCTGTTAAGCGGATGGCAGTGAATTCGGAAGACGGGAAAAATCGCAATTACAGTATCGCATACTAATTTGGCAGGCTCGCGAAGCTTATGCTAATATTTGTACTTGGGCTTGAAATCCGAGCGAATGAAACGTAAAGCAAAGCAAATGGCGGAGATGGGTTTTAGGGTAGAGGGATTGATCGATTGTATTTTATTTGGCGAAGGAAAAGAAGCCCAAGAAAAAATAAATACAATAGTACTATTCACGAAGATATTTTTCACGGGTTTCCGCGAAACACTCTTTTTCTTCAATGGTCTTATATTTGGCATCGGTGACATTCTCGGGAAAAAAATAAATAAATAAGAGAAATTCAACATTGATACTTGAAAGTTGTTACTTGACAATCATAAATTTTTATTATTGCGAGATATCCATTGAAAATCGCGAATAGGAAGAAAATAAGAAAAATTCCCTTGGTTTAGGAAAAAAAAAGTTTTCTCACCGGGCCCCTACGATCTTTGGAAAAATTCATTTTGACCACACAATTCTATGAAAAATTTGCACAGTTGTAGCTGCGCCAGTCGTAAAACGTGTGCGTGCAAATTCTCGCGAATAATGCGATCAAACGCAGACGTACCGATAAGCCTGAGTCCTCCAAGTAGTTCGCATATTAGCATCCATCCTGAACGTCATCCGTGCTAAACGTCCAGAGCTGCGGGAGATGCGATTCCCGTAAAAAATTCTATTCAACTTCTATAATAGACAGCAGTTGCGCGCCACGTGTGCTCCACTTTCCAAGAACGTACTCCGGCTAAAGTGTTTCACGTCGAACAACTTCACTTACGCATGTGCACGTAATTAATAGCACTTACGTTATTGCACGTGCAATTTCAGATGATCAAGAAACGTGCTGCAGTTGCGACGACTGCACCGAGCGACAACGAGCGCATTAAACGTTGCTAAACCTCTACGGTTTATCTTGGACGTTGCGTGGATAGCGAATACTATGCAAATTCTTCGATCTTAATGATTATCCAAAATTTTGTTTTTCCCATCGCACAAACCCTCAAAGAATTTTTTAAGACTGGAGCAAATCACTTAAAAAATGACAATCGCACACGATTCGTTACAAATTATTATATTTTTTTATTACCAAACTTTTCAATGTCAATCGCTTCGAGAAAATATCAATTATAAGTATCCAGACGTTTTTTATTATATGGGTCATATCGTGCGAATGATGTGAGATATAATAATAATGTGCGTATATATATATATATGTATATAACGGTGTCTACCGCAGCATCCTTTAAATGCGGAGACAACGTCGAGACGTCCTCGTAAAGGATTCCGCGATGGGGTAAAAGTGAATAAAAGGGAGTGGCCTGGGATGGAGGGTTGAGATCTCGAGAGGGAAATACACGAGGATGGAGGGAAACGGTGTACCGACTGTCAAGCTTCAGTGTGAATTAACCTTTAGTCTTGAGTTGATTACAAGCCTGAGAGATGCGAAAACACAAGGTGACGTCACACGGGCGAGAAAACTCGTCGGACGCTTTAAAGGCAGTTCTGACGAATTTTTGTGATTTTAAGAAAATTTATCCTTACGCTACTGAAATTTGGTAGACAGAGAGGGGAGGGGGCAAGGGGGGCAGGAGAAAAACAACTTACGCAGTAATCGGTTTAAAAAAAAAAAAAGGAAAAGAAAAGTACTCTTAAATCGACATGTAGTAAGAAGCCTGGCTATTCGTAACGGCGGAAGCTCTCTTACCCATGAATAAAGCTTCTCCCTATTCTCAAGCTTTTACGACTGGTAGTAAAGTACGAGCGCCGCGAGGTCTCCGCTCCGTGCGTACTTGCAACGAACTGGAAAAAGGAAATTTCGCACCTTATTCCGCTTGAAAATTTTGCACGTGGTAAGACGCGATTCGCGAAATATCATTTTTCACTAGGGTCTACGCCAATGGCGAGCTTTTCCTCTTGACCTTGATTAAAGTGGAATGAAAATTTATATAAGTACAGGGATAACCAGGAGCTGGGCTGGCGGGGGGAGGACTAGGAAAAAAGCACTAGTTGAACTTTATGGTAATTGAAAACGACACTGGCGCCATTGTGCTAGAGACAAATGACACGTTGCTTTGAGCTTCTGTCGTAGCTGCTCGTTGAGAAATAAACAGTAAGATCGAAAAGCACCTTTCGTTCAGTTTTTGTGTATCGAACAAAAGAAGACGACCAAGAGGGACGCGTAATTCTCTCAGACTAACCTCACCTTCAGCCAACGGCACTTTTTCAAAGCTTTGTTCGCGACGGACGACAAATCGTCGGTTACTTATTTAGCCGAGAGATGGCGCGAGTGTTGAAATTCTGTTGGAGTCGCTGTCGCGCTTTCCTCAGCCATTGAATACGAGTCAGGAGTTAAGCTGGGTCAATCGTCCTTAATTTTACGGACGACTGAAGTCAAATAAGAGGGAATACTAGAGCGACGGAGCTGCAGTAAAGACGGGACATGGATTTTCACGTCTCTTTGATAAGTCTCAGCATGAATTATCAAAATTTCTGGATTATCCAAAAAACATTGAATCTTATCAAGAGCCTAATGGATATCGTGAAATTTATCATTCGTTTAAAATTTCGTACAAAATTGATAATTATAAGAAAATTTGCTGAAATTGTGTTTTTCATGCAAGTTTTAGTATTGCGGCAATGTCACGTTTTTGAAAATATTCAAATTTTCTACCCCGCGAAAACTTTCGCTTGGGAAATCGTGTCTTATCTTACGGGAAATATCGAGGCACGTTGTTCCGCCAATGATTAATTATCGCGTAACGAAAGAACGTTTCACGAATTCAACGAATTTATATTATTTATGGTCAAAGTTACAGACGCACGTTGTCAAGATAAAATTTTACAAAATTCCACCCACACTCACGAAAATAACTCGGCTATCGAACTACATGATGCGGTCCTAAAGATTAATAAAATTCCTCAAAAAAATTATCGATCTCCTAGTCACCCGCCTCCCTTAAAGTGACAATCAAAGTCGACGTAACATTTTCGAAATCACATTCAGAAATGAAAAACAATAAATTGTTAAATTTTCAACATTATCAGTATTTTTTATCCCTAAATCTCTCGATGTACCATAATTATCCAGGCTCAATCGTTCAAACGACTTTACGGTAAAAACATTTAAAAAAAGACAAGAAAAGTCCCTAGCATTTAAACGAATTCCAGGCATTTACAGTTTCTTAAAAAAAAAAGCACTACTACCATAATTACAGGTGGTAATGTTTGTCCCTATACCAGGATCCATGTAAACGATAATCGGTGCCCCCGTCGTTCAATATGTCTGCCGAGCCTTTCACGAGGAACGTTAATCGATGCTCAATGAATCACCCTGTACGATTTTCATGAATATTATCGCGCATTTACAAAATTCCATATAATTTATCACCTCGAGCATTGTTCACCTTGTTATTCCTTGCAGAGACAAAACGTGTTTTCGTTATCTGTTTACCAGCTGGACTCGTCTCTTAATATACTAATTACGTAAATAAATCACTTTACCTACTTGTCTAGACACAGCCAAGCACTCTCGTTATATCGCAAATGCGAAAAGTGCAATTTAAATTTGAAATTTGAACTTTACGCTCAGTATACATATGTATACATGCTATGTACAGGGTCTTTGAGACACCCTGTATGTATATATAATACATCCTACATGAATCAGATAGAAGTTAGCAGCAAAAACAGATGAGCCAATTGAAAACGTGGGAAACTTTGGGACTCGGTCGATAAGCGAATTAGCAACTGTACGAGGAGAAAACGATAGGCCGTTCAATGACTATCAAGTAGCAGGGAAGTATCTGGTTTGTCTTCCCGGAGTCAGCGTCAAGAGAAAAAAAAACAAAGAGAATCAAGGGTTTTGTTTAATGAGAAAACTTACCGATGCTTTTAATTGAGCCAACGTGCTCGACCAGACGCACGAGAATACCCGTAGCGAGTTAGAGTATTTAACGTAAAAAAAATATTTGGTAAAACTCACTCTTAAAACTCGTTCGAAAAAAAAAAAAAAAGTTCAAAAGGTTCCAGCAAAGTTCGTACTCCCCGAGGAGTAACCAGTGTGGTAGAAAGGAATCTTCGGTCGAGTTGACCTTCTATAGTTTTTCCATTGCGAAGAAAGGAGCCTCCCTCTCAGTGTCCTCGTGTCGATGAAAAACTTCGCTACCAGGAAGAATGTGAGAAAAGTGAAAATTCGAAGAAGGTTCATAAAAAAAAAATTTCGCATACAAATAAAAATTTCACCTAGAACTTAAAGTCCCGTCGAATGTTAAAAAAAAAAAAAAAAAGAAAAAAAAAGTAATTTTCAAAAGTGCGTCTTACCTTTGTAAAAAAGAAATTTCGCATTCCTCGTAATTAAAATTTTATGTTTTCTCCGACCAAAATACTAATTAATTAATTTCTGATCAAACACTCGTTAACGCGTAGTCGTCAGGGAGCAAAGTATTGTTTTTCATCTGGTGACATCAAGACACACCTTCTGATTAGATGATGAGGATGAGCAAAAGGAAAAAAAAGGACTACGAAGAACCAAAATCGATCTCTGTCCAGGGCAAAGAAGCAAAAAAATGTCGGGACTCCACCTGGGGCAATTCTACGAATAAGACGTCCGTGAATGAAAGGTGTCTCGTTTGATCCACATCCAGGGAACACATTGGACCCAGATGAAACACAAGGAGATTTAGGCCGCCCTGGGGAATAAAGAATGCTTGACAGCCAACCGTACGAGAATTGTTTTTTTTTTCCCAAAAAAATACGAACATAGCATTCTTTTGTATATACATTATTTTTTATCCCCCCCCCCTTCCCCCTTTTACTCTCGCACAATTTCCAACTCGAGAAATTGACTGTAAATTTGAAACATCGCTCGAATTAGCGAACCGACGAAAATATATTTTCATCGCAAATTATACCGGTGAAAGACAAGTATCGATACTCGTCCACGAGTACAGTTCCGCTGAAAAGTATTGCCACGGTTCGATACCGTTTAGCAGTGCACTCTAGTAATAATTTTGAGCATCCCTGTACCCGCGTGGCGCAGAATGAATGTATAGTCTCGCAGCAATGCACATTTTTCCGTCAGCTTCGTGTACCGACTTACCGACCGGGCGCGTCAATACATTTACCGACCGATAAACCCGCGATCCGCGCTCGATACTTTTCCGTGCACGTTTCCCTTCTATTACGAACGTAAAGTCCAAGTCACACTGAATGGATACGTGATAGGAGAAACCAAGATGTCACAGAGTGTCAAGTCACGGTAAGAAATAAGACCGGCAAGCGATACTTGAATTTGACGAATGAAATGCCGTGAAAAATTCTCTACGTTCCGCAAACAGCCTTCGGCCGAAAGAAAGAGACGTCTCCAGTATGTCCCAATGAGGTCATTCGAGAGTTATTGTCGTTAGTAGACACTGCGTTCCGTCTCTTGTCAGTCCAAACGTACGTCGATTTTCCTCGCTGTTATTACGTCTCGTCCTTTTCTACGTATACCTGCTTATGTTTCTCGGCTACGACACTTTTGTTCCTCCCCAGCCAACGGATTGCCAGCTAAAGCCGCACCCGGCTACCAACGTGCTATCGCGTTTCTCTCATAAGCGTTCCGTTGGAGCGTTAATATCGGCAACCTATAAAATCGCCCTTGGGATACGCGAAAGGACATTTCTCGCGTCCTGAGGCTTATCCCTAAGAAGACGAGCGATCGGTCTTGCGCGTAATTAAATTTATACAGCCGCTTTTAACATTCTGTGGAAATAATTCGGTGGAAGTATTTCAGCCCCCACGGGAGGGATCCGGGTGTAATCATGGTTGCAAATAATATATTGTATAAACGACGGAAAATATTTTTTTAACAATTAAAATTATAAATATAAATTTTGAAAACAACTTAGTTTTGGGATTTCTTTTTTTTTTTTTGGAAATATCAACGACTCTTTCTATGATGGATTAAAGTGTAACTGGGTATAATATAATTTATTGATTGGTTTTACTATAACGATATAAGATCAGGAAATAATGGATAGAAATGTCGATGAGTGGCGGCTACGGTCTATTGCATTTCCTTTAATCATATTGAGGGAATCGAAAAGGAACGTTTAGTGGGTTATTGACGCCTGAATCAATTAAGAAATTGAACGAGGGTTTCAAGTTAATTAGCAATCACTCGAGTACGTGGAGTCATGGGAAAAATATTGATCTCCTTTATAAAACTCTTTTCGATATTATGTAACACGTTGATGAATTTTATTATAGAAAAGTTGATACGAGTACTGAGGTGTATCGAGGACGAACATGTATGCAAATGTGGTTCTAAATTGATCGTATAACATTTCTTAAGATTTTTTGAACAATTATTTTAACGTGATCGAATTTTCGTTTTTCGTAAAAAAAAAAAAAACAAAAAAAAACGTTCCAATTTTCCGAAAATCGTACAAAAATAGAGTACGATAGAAGTGGCTGTTTATTTTCACGCGAATTCCGTCTCTTGGGATAGTTGAAAATTTGTATCGATATCTCTTCAAAATAAATTTCCCTGTTGCGTCTCGCGTTGATAAGAAATTCGATTAGAATCCTTAACTGATACTGATATCGCTGTACCATCTATACCCAGGGTTCTATATACACATGGGACCTATGAAAGACGGCAGAAAAAATTGTCCTTGGTGTAAAAAAGAAAAGCAAAAAATATATACATATATTTATGTCAGGCGGCAGTTTCCAGGACTTTTTTCGATGCGTATTGGCAGTTTTCAGGACTTCTGTTGTGTTCCAGGACTGACCTGGAAACATTTTATGTCAATCGTAAGGTTCCAGGACCGATTTTCGGCATCCACACCGAATTTTTCAAAAAATTTTTAATGCTGGATACTCGGAGTTGTCATGGGCTAAGAAGTAGTACGTTAGGTTAGATTAAGTTAGAATTCCAATGCTACATGTCCCAAGGTCTAGTTTTTTTTTTTTTTTTAAATATTAGCTTGCTGTTGTGGATGGCCGCTGTCCTGGAAACTGCCGTCTGACATGTTTATATATATGTATATATACATATAAAAGAGTCTGTATAGCGTAATGCCGACAGTACCGCAAGGTTTGCCCCTTAGCTTCAAAATACACATCAGCTTCTATATGGAAGCGTAAAACCTGCAATATAAAAGTCCATATCGAACGCTCGTACGAAGCTCCTTAAGGCGTTACTCGAGCTTAAGTACCGTACGCAACGAAGCGACACGCCGTAGCAGAGAAATAAAAACGACAAGAAAGCTGCTCCTGATTCTACAAGAAACGAAAGCTTAGTTTGTTGTACACGGAATGGAGCTTTCTTAATCTCGTTCAAGAAGCAGAGGAAGAAGGGAATATTTTTCGAACGACTCTGATAAAAAGTTTCTCGATTAAAACACAAAGAGAGAGAGAGAGAGAGAAAGAGAGAGAGAGAGAGAGAGAGAGAGAGAGAGAGAGAGAGAAAGAGAGAGAGAGCTCCTTGGTAAAGTTTATCAAAGTTACGTAAGTTGGGTCCAATTTTGTCAAACAGCTGTGATAGCAGGAGAAAGTTAATAGGGAGAAAGTTAATAGACGTCAGGGAGTTAAAAATTCTATATCCGAATCATTTTGGCAAAAAAAAAAAAAAAACTAAGTCGTGTAAAATCGTGTAAAAACGTTCGCCGAGGATCCCAGCGAGAAAATATTCTGGAAAACTTGGGATTGGTCACCCTGATATTGCGTATTACTGCGTATAAGACGCTTGGCAAGAGTTTTTCTTTGGACTTTTTTTTTTTTACGACGAAACACAAATTTCCCCGCCAGGTGGTGAACAATGGGAGGAAAGGAAAGAAAGAAAGAAAACAAGCGAGTGTCTAGACAAGGACGCAATGGCAGCCATTAAACGTCCTCCCTTGGCTCCTTGCGCAACAATTACGATCGACGGGTGGAAAACTTGCTTTTTGTACATAAACTGTATTAAAAACTTCAAAGCACTTTGTCTGCCTGCTTAACCGTTGACTCTCGTGAATAGAAAAACGAAAGTTACCCCTGGACTCTTTACGTTTCATCATTATTTTTCTTCTTTCCGTTCATCAACTTTCAATTTCAAATGCGACGGTTAAGAAAAGACGGCGGGAAATTCCTACTTTTCAAATACTCATAACAACTATTTCCTTCGGAAACAATGAAAATTATTCGTGTCCTCGTTAAATCTGTTGTTCGGCAAGTTTACGAACATTTAATGGGGCATTTATTAATTTACGAGCAATCGTCATACGTATGAGTTTTGAAAAAGGATAAAATTATTTTACTAACGGAATCCTTCTCCTCGTCCACTTGCGCGTTGCGAGAATTACTTACGTAACTCGTTCCTTTAAATTTCTCATCGGAAATCAATACGACTATGGGAGCATTCAATTTTACACAAGGATAACGCATCTCGGTGTCACCGTAAAGTACGGATGCTGCGTCGTCCGTGAAACATGAAAAATCCGAGAAACGGGCAAATTGAACGATCAACTTTATGTGCGCGCATGTCTTTCATGGCAACGATAGTATTTACGTCCAGGATATCATTTTGCTGAGTGACATGACATTTCTCAATTTTTTCTCACTAAAATTAACGATTATACAAAAAATTAATTGGCCTCGGTAGATAACACGGATTATTACGAAATCAAGAAAAATCAAGAAAATTAAACGAATCAAAACATTATCAGACGGGGTAAGAGAGAAATCATTACTTCAATGGTCACTATACAAGGTAGACCAAAATTCAACGTTCCTTTAATGCAGCTTAAGTCGGTAGGAAGTTTCGCGGAGAGAAAGTTTAACAATGAATTTTGGATTTTTCGTTATAAGGGGCTTTAAACAATTTGCATGTTGACATTCGAACGGCGTAACACGTGGTCGATGCTTTAAAACTTTGGAAAGTTTCCAGTCGAGTCGGTGGAAAAGTTTAGTACATTGAGAAACAGCAGCTGAAATAAGGGGGGGGGGGGGGGGGGAAGAACAAAATTTCAAATAGCAATTTCGCGCAATAACTTCTCCAACTCTTCGCGCTCTGCTGTTTGGTCCTTTTTTTTTCGTAAATGGGAATTCATTCTGAAAACTCGGGATTTTCAGTAAACGATTGTAGACGTTCATCGTCAACTTTCATATGAATACATGAATCCGAAGACAGGTACAATCTCAAGTAAAAATTTGTCAATGCTGGTTAAATCGACTAATCGATTATTCCAAAAATATTTAATTACGTGTATATCGCAACTGATCGTGATGTAAAAGCACGAGTTGATAAATGATAATTAAAATGATCCGAAAGCACAGAGTGCCGTATCGTTACGATTACGCAAGAAGCACTAATTAAAAGCCTGCGAAGGTTTTACATCAAATTATAACAGCAGAATTATCGTTTGGCGTCAACGAAAATAATTCGTGTGGCGTTATTAAAATTCGTGAAAATCCACCATTTAATCCCGGAATTATCGGCGTCGACGAAATTTCACAATTCCGCATAATTTCTTAAAATTTAACGTCCGATGATGCATCGATTGGTAAAAAAAAAAAACACAAATAATGATATCTCAAAATTCAATTCCCATACGTAAATTATTAACATACGCATCCCGTGTCACGTTAGCGATCGGCTGTAACGACGTCCAACATTCGTCGAGCAGTATTCATGGCTTGGTCACTATTATCGTTATACGCAGAAGATAAAAGAAAAGAAAATTCATTTTAACGTAGAACAAAAAATCCCGTAAAATTTGACGATCCAATAATTTGCGAGATGCTCGTGCGAGTGTAAAATAAAAAAAGGGGGTAAAGAGGATCCAGTCGAAGGAGACCGAGCGAAGCGTTATCCGTGACGTCTAACGCGCCATATATGAGAAAATGTACAGTATAAATATTTACAGAGAACGAGGTACGGGAGGGATCGAGGGTAGCTATAGAGTCAAAGACTTGAAATTCGTAAAAATGGAAATCGAAGCACGAAGTGACGGAACCGAAAGTCGTCGAAGAGGAAGAAGAAAAAAAAACGAAAAAAAAAATAGGAAGTAAATATTCCTGATACCTCAAAATGACCAAGCAATCGTATATGAGATCGGTCGGTAGTATTGTCGTCTAAAAATAACCACGTTGGCTTAGTGTCCATAAATCGCAATCACTGTATATGGGTTAACCACCTCACATAAAATAAACCATTCTATTACCACCCGCGGGTTCCCTTGACGGACTACGTGCTACCAAGGACTGACAGGTCGGACACCTTTTTCCGTAATTTTCTTCCCTTAGGTACGCATGAGGCTAATACCCTTCGATATCATTAATTCAGATTCCTGACACATTGGACACTTGGGTATTGGACCTGAAAGAGTTTAAATTTAGGTTAAGATACATCCATTACCGGTACTGGCTAAAAAGTTGAATTTTCTTCGTTTACGTAACAGTCGTTTTTTTTTTACTGCGTTCCTTCCTTGAAATTACCACCCTCGTCGATTATCTAGAATTCATTGCATTTTATATATATAAAAAAAAAATAATAGTCCTTGCCAATAAAATTAAAAGTCATATCGATCATAATTAATGGACTTGATTTTATTGACTTGTTTTAAGTACTTCCGGTTTTAATACAATTACGGATGGACGTTGACTGTCGTAAGCGACGATAATCGTCAGTCTTTTTCAGGATTACCCATTGTCGTTAGACGAACCATCGTAGTCGTGAGTAAAGTCGTTTCGATCTTGAATGGACTCTATAATCCGTAATGAAAGACTATCTTGGCCAATGAGGGAATAAACGTGGTAATCGATATAGTTTTTAACTTGTAATTTATCGTTCAAAGTACCTCGTCGAGTTATAAAATTTTTTCTTCGAACTCATAAACGCGTTTACCTACCGTCGGTAAGGCAGTTTGGGCTAACGGTAGTTACTTCTCTCGATCGAAAGGAAAACAAATTGACTTGTAACGAGTGCGTAGCGACTACAGTACACAGAGACATTCGGTATGCGACTGACAGCTGTGAATTAAATTAATATTCAGCAGGAGCCCCAAGGAACAATAAATTTGTCTTTTTTACAGCCAGAAATAAATATGAGTACGCGTGTACGAAAATGAAAATATAATCGCGCGCCTTAAAGGATCATGTGTATACGTGCAGGTGACTGGTAAGATTGGCAAGGTAGCGTGCAAATGTTTAACCTGATCCTATGCGCGGAATATTGTGCAGTACGAATGTGCACGTAAAAGGGAAAACGTAATCACAGTAAAACAGACTTAACACCCTGGTGTAATTACACCGGTACGCGTGATTAGAACGCAACAGATATGCCGTCGGGTTGCATAAGACTGGCTTGCATGCCTGACTACGATTTTCGCATAATCACTTGTCCAGCACCGAAAGGCAAAACGCGATAGTTCGCGTGAGCCTTCGTAGTATTACGCCGTACGCCATTTTACTTGTCAGTGTCAACTCTCGAACCTTCCTAAATATTTGGCGCAAGAAGAGGTACGTGGGATAAACTCACTTCCGTCTGTGTCTCCATTTTGAATTTGATCCTCCTCGTTAACCAGCAGCCCAAGCACTTCCGGCAACGCACGTTATATTCCTGGAACAGTAAAGAAAATATATATTCGTAAAAAATCTTTAATCATAGTCAGATAAGCGGAATTGAAAAAAGGCTCAGCTTTATGATATAAACTCTCTCCCGGTCCGTGTCTCAATATTTTCGTAAAACTCTCGGTTTTCGTTAAGCGTCATATTAGCCCATGCTGATTTACGAGAAAAAAAAAAGAGTCAAAGCGAATTGCTGTTTGGCGAAACGGGGTAAAAGCTACTTTGAATATATAACCGAGCTCGAGCTGTAGCGAAGGAACAAAAGAGAGAGAGAGAGAGAGAGAGAGAGAGAGAGAGAGAGAGAGAGAGAGAATAAAATTGAGACCTCGGTCTATTTTTCACGCGGAGCCATGTGCGATATCTTCGATACGTTCCAGCGCGACTTGCGAATCAATACGATTAACATATCAGGTTGAATTTACGATTAGCATAACCAGGATAGTCGTAGGGCAACGTATACGGAATGTTCTATTTTCATAGCACGGATTACGTGATGTATACAGAATTTTATCAATGACCCATTAAAACACATTTCAGGACTTTCATCGCTAACAGTTACGTGTCAGTCGCACCTTTGTTGTCTGTTCAATTCAACAGGTCGAATTCAACATACAACCTCGGCCCTTCGACACGGCCCCGCGATGCGCTGCTAAAACTACCAACAAAATAAATACGACAAGCAGTGCATCGTGGGAAAGAAATATCACCACATAAGACACTCTTCCTAACCACAAAACCTTAAAGACTGCATCAATCGAGAGAATTATACATAAAACGGGATAAAGTATGATTTAAAAAAGCAAAACAATAATTTCGTACTCTCACATTGTCGTTTCCTCACGAGGGATTTGCGGCGAAGCACGTATCGTCTGGGCATCCTGCCAACAACCGCTAAATTAACCGCAAACCACAGCCTCCCAATACCAATTTACCATTCAGTATGCGACCACGTGCAACCCGCAGCAATAGAATAGCGAACACATTCGGGACGAGAGTTTCGAAGGGTTTACGTTAAATTTTCGGTTAAGTTTCGACTCGTTGTAGTAAGGAGATTTCTTTACCGACAGGCACACTTGTTCCTGTAGGTAAAACAGACGAATTTATTGACAGAGCTTCCCCGCAAGGGATTTTTGACAAGTTGACGTATCGAAGTCTACAATCCGCAGCCAGATAAAACTACAGAAGTTTGTATTCAACGATGTGGTACATAATAGGCATTTAGGCACTTGGGAAGCGCGTGGTCCAAAAATACCTGAAAGGATCAAGGCCGATCCAAGCTAAAAGCTCTCGACTCGTCCAGGCTGTCTCAATCCAAACAGTGAATTTATTCTCGGCTCGTCTATATTTCGTGAAGATTCAATAAATATTTATGTGCCAAGTCGAATCTGCGGACAGAGCATCTAAGCTCAGTCTAGAGTATACATAGGTATTGCACAGCTATAAGGTACAAAGTACAACAGCTATATTACCTACTATATATATGTATATATACTTATATATTTCCAAACTTATACACAATACCTAAACCAATGGCAGAATATGCTCTTACGCTTTTCCAGTTACAAAGCAAAGTCCCCATTCGAATGCATGCATATGCATACGCATAAATATATTATCCAGACTATCTGAATATATCAAGACCGGCCATAACCTCCCAAACGTATACTACTTATATGCTATAACAATATAACTCGTACGAAGGACCAGGAGTCATCATTGTGGCCTCAAAGATGAAACGCGGCTACCGATTACGTCCAGTGGTAATTCATTGGATCGGCCTTGCGCAGTGATAAAATGGCCGCATGACAAAAGTATTGCCATTATCATTCATCAAAGCGTCACTGATATCGAATCTTGGTCTATGAAATAGAAGACATAATTTTTTCCTTTTTCTTCTGTCTCTACAAGCACGATACTCTCGGCAAATACGAAGAGTGACATTTACGTAACGGCAATACAAAATTATCCAGTCAATTGCAACAGTCACGAGACATCCGATTGGCCGTTTAATCTCGAAGTAAAAAGTTTCTGCACCGACAGTACCTAAAAACATGACTTACTCCATATTCCAGCAGGGGAGCCTCAGTCTGTAAGGACCTCCCATAACTTGCTATACTTCACTTTCGTCATACTATCATACGCTTTCTTTAACCAACTCAAAACACTTCGAACCCATGTACATTCCGATCGTCCGAGAAGCAAAAGGCGGACGCCGAGACCCAGCGGAAGCTTAAAAAAATATCGGACCTCGTAACGCGATGACTTTACGACTTCCTGGGCACCAAAACTTTGACATGGTTTACGCGATGCTCGATTAGGTAAGATTTTATAACCTCACTTCGCACGAGTTAAAAGAAAAATCTATTTTTTTTTCCTTCACATTTCTTACTGCGGACGCTGCGTACCTTAACCGTATATAATTCCGGAAATAATAATCAAGCTTAATGCGCGTATCGGTTGCCTTCTGAGAAATCACCTCCCCTCACGCCCCTTACTACCTTAACCCAAGGACCCCACATTTATCCCAGTAGGTAACCTCGTACAATTGACCGGTCGGTCGATAAATTTATCTACCGAATTGAATATACGTAAGTGCAAAGCTAAAACGTAACGGAAGATTGAGATTGAATATTTAAAAGAAAATCACTCCATTTTTTCCCTACGCTTTTGTCATTTAATTAAAAAATTATTTTATTGCCCAATAAAATTTATCAGTCTAATTTAATCGTCCACCAATTATTTGATTGTCTCCTGATATGATTTAATTAATATCTCTCCTCGTCGCCTACCCTTAGTTCCATCTTCCCTCGACTATCTTCCATCCGTCAAACCTCGAGGAAGCTTCTTGTAAACAAACCGCCACAGGACTTCGAGGGGAAACGTAGTTACAAGCAAAGTGCCTACTGCTATAGTGGAGGATAACTCGAGTTAACCTCACGTGCTATAGGCGTCCTTTAAGTTTACCTAACCTCAAATTTCCTAGCTGCCGACCCAGCCGCTGGCGTTACCCCTCAGAAGTCAGACGCCATATACGTCGCTACGAATTCTAACAATAAGTAGGGATGCTGGGAAATCGGAATTCTCTAATTCGTTGAAATTACACGTCTGTGTATATCTATATGCACACATGATATATAAGACGCGTAGGCCGAATCTCGAAGGAGAAAAGTTCAAAGCGCCGTAGAAGGTCCTGCGGCGTAAGGAAGAATAAGGGAGACAAGGGGAATCGGTATCCCTCTGTCGGGTTTACCTTGAATTCTTCACTGTCTACCCTTTTCGAAGGTGATATTAAGGGAAGGAAAAAAAAATGTTTTGTAAATTAACAGGAAAGAAAGAAAAATTATTTTCACTTGATACGTGGGACGATTTGTCAAATTATTACTCTGTGGGAATTTCTTTATTTTGTAAATGGGGTTCGTGTGCATAATTCTTGCAGTGCTTTACACGTGTGTGGATGTGAGGTTGAATAACGATCGTATGTGTTTGCTGAAGATGTCAGAAAATACTTAATACGTTCCAGGTGCATTTGCATTTGGCTTATGTGCTTTCAGTGAAAACAATTATAAACGGAATGCACTTGCCGTAAAGATAATTTACGATTTTAGCGGTAATGGACCAAACGGATTCACTACCTGACGAGACGCGATATAGTAATGTGATTTTTTTTCGTTAATGCGTATCCGACAAGACCATTTTTTTGGTAATACTAAAAAAAAGTTACTGACACATTTTTCATACGCGTTCGGCTGAGTGTCGAGTCACGCTGGTTTCGGTCCACGGGTGAAATCTTATCGAGCGTTACATCCTGGGGAATAAAAAAATCGTTCCATGATAAGAGATATGGTCAAGGATCTCTATAAATAGTATATTTAAAATGTGTGGATGCATCGAGACGAGAAAAATTGAAAAGAATTTTTTTTTGTATCGAGAAAATTTGGACTATTGGACGTATAACGTTTTTGAATTTTTTTTTTTTTCTCGAAAAAGCAATACGCGCGTCTCTCGTTTGTTTGGACGTTTGCCAAGTGCGAAATCATTTGAGCGAATTCGTAAAAACGCGTCGCGGTTACAGAGAGCGAGCTGTGAATTTGGGAAAAATAAATTTGCCAGCGATGCGTGAACGTAGCGAGAGCGTAATAATTTTTGGTTGGTTGAAACTCCATGTTAAAACATCATAGATTTATTCGACACTTCGTAGCGTCAAGTCAATCCTATTCGCGAACACTTTTATTCGCAGGTTTAGGTATTGGAGAAATATTTGAAAATTCCCGCGCTCACGTATAGCTTGGAGCGCGATACGAATAAGTGTCTAGGCAAATTTAAT
The DNA here is from genome assembly GCA_963971525.1 of Cephus spinipes. NCBI lineage: Eukaryota > Metazoa > Arthropoda > Insecta > Hymenoptera > Cephidae > Cephus > Cephus spinipes. Next base: position 1,511,882 of record OZ020572.1, on the reverse strand, counting down.
GGCAATAGAGGTTCAAACGAATTTTCGGCACGCTCCAATAAATCTCTACAGTACTGGGCTTATTGAGAGGTTATCAGATAGTTTGGGGGGTTGCGCAATTCCAAGTGGAATTTTTTATCATGGCGATATAAGTAAATTGACCAAATTTTGTGGTTGCTGTTAAACAAACTTGAATCCTTTAGGAATTTATTCTGAATAATGACGAAAACGATCTACGGGAAAAGCTGTATTGGTTTGCGCGAGGATGAGTTTTTGGTGATTAGAGAGAGAAAGAGAGATAAAGAAAAAAAAAAAAAAAAAAAAAAAAAAGTCAAAATGTTTAGCTCCAAACGACTAAACATTTTTACTTTACGGTATAGAGAGAAACCAGCGATCATCTATATCTGGACTGTGTCTGCCTGTAGTAAGATCCAGACGCTGAATTACATATTAGGCTCTATAGAGATTTTTGTTTTCTCAGAAAACTATTATTGGATTACAAAGATTTGAGCTTCTTAAATCTGCCATTAGCGTTTTCTTAAGGAGACTCATTCAGTCTTCGAGAAAGACGCAAGTAACGATGCCTATTGAAATCCTTTGCTTTGACAAATGCCTGATCTTCTATCATCCGAGCACTTTGGGCAAATCTCTTTCGGGAATTTTCAAACTTTTGAGTCTGTAAGAAAGCGACGGGATTCGTATACGGCGTGGGCGCAGCCGCTGATCAACTTTAATTTTTCAGACTGATTGAATGTGGTAGCTCAGACAGGAGTATGGAAATAGACGAGGCAGAGAGAGAGAGAGAGAGAGAGAGAGAGAGAGAGAGAGAGAGAGAGAGAAGACAATTTATACAAGCAAAAAATGCGAAACCATAGAAATTCTAGTTCCATTTCGTTTCTCTATGGAACTTCCCTTTTTTTGTCGTTCTTTCTCTTTCTCTTTTCTCTCTGGAATAGTTTTCGTATTCATGGGAAACGCAAGAAAATCGGATTACGTGGTAGCGATCCTGACAGAGTAACCTCGGCTGACGGTTTTGACTGTCGGCCATTTTGACAATAGAGCTTTTAATTAAAATCTTTTCAGGTCACCGACTTGAAATATTGTCGGTCAACTTGCAGGGCGGCAGGAAACTGAGTTGCCGGCGAAGAATTTCCGTCCGGGAATATCTACAGGGCCAAAAATAATACACTCAATAATTCGATCACTGAGACGGTCTATAAAAATTAAACAAAATTAGTCAACAGATTTGTCTTATTTGAAATGTATTTACGACGGAAAGAGCCCACCTCCATTCACTTTGGTCGAGTAAACATAAGATCGAGTATGGTTGAATAAATTTAAAAGAACTTGACCACCGAAAATAATATCATGGTCACCAGGGATCAACGTGGGTTATAAAAACGTCACTTTCCAGAAGCACTATTGGCAAGTCACGTTCAATTTTACAGGGCAAAAGGCGAATTTCCATCGCTGATCTATCGAACGAAAATAAAAACGTGGTTCTGCGTCAGGAAATAACAAAAATAGTTTTTTTCATCCCGCTTAACGGAGCTTTGAGCTTTTTTTTTCCAACTGTCAAACTGAATGTAACGCTCTATCAATTCTATCATTAATATAAAGCTTAGCCAGTACGATGCACCAAGCTATAACGTATTGACCAATCAGAAGCTCTGAAATAGCTGGTTTCCCATAAAATTCAATCTACAGAATGAAAAAATAGTACCATAGACAAACCTTAAGCCAATCGAGCACACTGTACATTTTCCATGCGAAAAAGACAATATGAGAATTTCAGTAACGCGTGAAAAAAAAAATGAATTCAAAGCATAGAAAAAAGAATCTATCAAATCCCAGTATTATTTATTCGTAAATCAAACTGAAGTTGAAATTACAAAATTCTTTCTCGATTTTAAAGCAGAAAATTTTAAATAAAACTTCCGACAGACAAACTGAATGCTGCATATATTCCACCCATCCTTCCTTACATTTCTTACTACCCCATAATATTGATCCCCACGCAACTTCTACCAGAAATGCGATAGGTTCTACGATATTTGTCCAAGTCTCTTTAACAAGAGCGACAAAAGCTAGTTATTGAATTTCCATAAAGTGTATAGGAAGTTCGTGCTCCTGTGCTAATGCTGCGGCTTCTCGTGTTCAATTTCAAATACGTGAGGTAATTTCGTATAGAATTGCAAGCGTTCCCAGTACCAAACAGTAGTTCCAGCTCCAGCGTTTACGAGCACAGTTAACTATATCATCTAAGGTAATTATCAAATTTCAAAACACGACAAAGTCATACAACTAAAAATGAAAAAAAAAAATTTAAGAAATCCAATATCATTTGTAAGGTCGTTGGAACAGAAGAAAATTGCCAAGACACCTGCACGAGTCTATTACGTCTCGTTCAAGAATCTCTGTTGATATCACAGGGAAAGACACCGACGAGTCAAATATGCCTGATAAATTTTTTCTTACTTCAAGGACCTGATTCCCATCGCTATTTCGTATACAGTCGGCACACGATTAATTTGATTAAGAGCAAACATGCCACTTGTAGATTCTATATATTGACAGGAGCATTTATCTGCAATTACCAAATTGACCGCTCGACGAAAATGCTCTGCCACCTAACGCCATAGTAAATTCCCAATAACCTCCAGGACGTTAGAAAGAGTGGACTAACGAAATACAGACAGCATACGACCATTTATAAGTTACATTATAGATTTGTCTGAGTTAAAAAATTCAAACTAGATATTAAAATAATAATGTAAAACTTACAATGTAACAGTAACACGGTAGTACCGAATGACAGCCTATAGAGGCTTCTCTAATCACAGACACTTATCACTAAATCACTCCTTGTAAATGCGCGATAAGTTTTGAATAATATTCGAAACACTGTACCGAAATAAAATCCAAAGAACACAGTAGAACTTTTCGTACAGCATTCGAAATTACGTGTTACTTTATATATCTCTTATCAGCAATAAGTTACAGAACGATAAAGAAGCGAACTCGTGAACTTAAAAGTTAATCTTTCGTACGATTTGTTGACAATTTTCTCGATTACATTTATAAGCTCGTACACTACGCCATACGCATGGTTATTTATGTCGCGGGTAAATCGATATAAATAAAATAAATCACCGTACACACTGACGGGATATCGTGAATGGCAAAACGCATTGAAATTACCAGGAACCGAATCGCGGAGCACGTGGAGAGGTGAGCGCGCGGTCTCTACTGACATTAGCTTCCCAAGTGAGAAGCGCGAGGCGATGCAACTCGGCTGGTTCTGGGCGTCAGCTGCGCAAGCTCGCACGTTGAAAATTCGACCGGTGGAATTTCGCAGCGAATCCATGGCTGAGTTGTGAATTTGGAATTTAGAGATGGGCGATTTTGAATTTTCCAAAATTCATGCACGCACAAGAGATGGAGATGGATCTTTTCTCTGGTTCCTAAAAAAAAAAAAAAAAAATATTAAAAAAAGTTGGAGCCTGCGATTGGTCTAAAGATGAGTATATACATACCAGAGGGAATCCCCGCAACCAATGAGTCGAAGTAATTAACCTTGGGTAAATATTTTACCATAGAGGATGACACGCTCCCGACAATTTGACAATGAAACGAAACCTGCGTGTACTTGGGGTAAAAGGTTTCGTGTGTTAAATCTAAGGCGTGCACTTTGCTTCGCACCCTCGTGTTTCCATGGATCCTTATATTTTTTACGACTCCGTTAGGCAAATGTTCGAGGACGAATGTGCGTGCGTGCATTTGAAAAAAACCAAGCACGCGTATTATTCCAAGTGCGTGACACATACAGGTAGGCGTGTGTACACGAGCGCGAGGGGTGGAAGGGTAGAAGGAGTGAAAAAGGTAATACTGAGTAAACCGGGAATGTAAATTTTCCCGAGCTTGTACTACTTCCAAAGTCTAACCTAAGGGAGCCGCCCTTGACAGTTTGCCTCAGTCTTAGCCTCGCAGCAGAGACGTTAACGGGTGACGAGTTCCAAAATTTTGTCGAGATTTCGTCGCGAGAATCCATTTGCCTGTCAAAAAATAAAAAACTAACAAGGAACCGGTATCTTTGATAATGACCAACTGCAAAAATTTCCTCGCAATGAGAGATCAAAAATCTGATTTCCTCAAAATTCTCGAATTATTTTGATGTGGGTGAACTGCCCAAAAATTATTTTTCGTTATATAAAAAATTACTAAACAGGAGTAAATTCGAGCGAAAACATTTGGAATAAATATATGTTGCTCGCTATGATTAAATAAAGTTTACACGTTTTTGCATTTTTGCGAAAAATTTTTTTCTAAGGTGTAACCATCCGTAAGTGTAATTTATTGTTGGCATATTTCCGTAGAATGAAGGAACTTATGTTACATAGAGACATTGAGCTGACAAAGCGTCGACTTACTTTTGTTAAAGGTGCATATTTAGGGGGTAATGACCCTTAAAAATATTGTCCACGAAAAAAAATTTCATCTTCAAAATTGAAATTTTTTCACTATGGAGTCTGTAAGGAAAATATCTTGAGGATTTGGTAAGTGGGAGGTGTTAAAATTTCGAATTTGGTCTAGTCTTGGCAACTGTCCTTCCTTAATTCGTGGTCTCATCCGAACTGTTATAGTCCGACGATCTCACCGACGGTCTCTCATACCGCAGTCACACAGACCCATCCACACGCAACAACAATTCAACATACCGGAGTATCAGAATATTTTCGACGAAAAAAAAATTTCAACCTTTTTACTATGGAGTCTCAATATTTTTATACGTAGGTATGTATAAAATTAGAAATCTCTGCGGAGTATTTTTGTCGATCCACGCGTCTTGATCTACAAGAAGACTGACTGAGCGTGAATAATCGTTCAGTGTTGTTTTAAACGTGGTTGAGTTAAACGTTCAATTTCATCAGTTTCATCTTCACTACAATTACCTATTTTTAAGCATGCGGCAATAAATCCGTTTAATGTAATAAAACTTCTGTTGCTTGTGTATTAATTGTTATTTTATTTAAGAGAAACAAAATGTACTTCAGGGCGGTTACCCCGTAGAAAATAATTTTTCGTAAAAATGCAAAAACACGTAAACTTTATTTAATCATCGCGAGCAATACATATTTTTTCCAAATTTTTGCCTCGAATTTACTCACGTTTGACAGATTTTTATATAATGAAAAATAATTTTGGGATAGTTCACCTCCATGAAAATAATTCGAAAATTTTGAGAAAATCACATTTTTGATCTTTCACTGTGAGGAAATTTTTCCAGTTGCTTTCATTATGAAAGATACCGCTGTTATATGTCAAATAATTAAATGGGTCTTTAGTAACAGAATTTTTGGGGACGGTTTTCACCTCCAAGAGCCGATAAGAAAAAATACGTGTCGCTTAGTTTATCGAGTACTACATAATATGTGAAAATGAAGAAAATCGGAGGCGGACAACTACCAAAGGTTTCTTGTAAGTATTACGAGAGATAAGATCGAACTTCATACTGCTGCGGGAATCCGATATGGGCGACATTGAAGATCCATTATAATTATTTGATGAAACTTGTATTACAAGTGACAAGAATAAAATACTGTCCGACGAGTTTCATTCAAGGAGACGTCCCGTGGCAAACACGAAAAGTATTGAAGCTGATTGAATTATATATTACGATAATAAATCACTCGGTCTATTATCGACAGATTCTCACGAGATACTCTCGAGATGAAGTGTGATAACTATGCAAACAGTCGAGTTCTATTTTATCCTACTAATCTCTTTTGTATGCTTCTCAGACGGCATTATCCTTGGATTATTGTATAGCCCTTTATACGGGGACGTTGAATTACTTCTATGCCTTGTGAATAAGATCATAAACCCACGCAGAGTCAAAGACCTGGGGCGGAAGATAATTACATTAAACCGTTGAATCGTTGTTGCTATCAAACCCTAAAATCCAAGTCAACATCTAACTGCGTATACGTAACCTGCCGTTGCCAGTGGTTGACATTTGGACGGATAAAAATCGCCATTCGTAGAATCTAGCAATGCAAATGAACAGTCCTTACTGTATTGATCGAAGCGATTAAATAAATATGTAAAATTTGTAAATAAAAATTACATTGTTTTTAGCAATCTTGTATCCGTCGTATACATGTAATCTCTAAAGCTCAGATGCATTGTTTATTTCATATTAACCTCTTGGATAAGGAATTAACGACATCTCGTTAAGAATAAGAAGTAAAAGAATATCTCGTAGTGTAATGAAATGCCATAAAGGATTTACGACTGTGAGAACCAATCAGTATTGCCATGATTAAACAGAGGGAATCAACTTACCTGAAAGCATAGATGGAAATAGCTAGATAAGAGTTATCAAAACGAGTGAGAATTCTCGTTAGCGTAACCAGCTAAGCTTTTTCTTAACGTAACGGGATCAGTGTGCACGAGTAGAGAAGGAAAAGGGTCTAAGCCCGAAAGGGGTCGCCTTTTCACGTTCATGTATAAAAGAGATTATGCGAATCGCTTATATATAAATTAACTCTCACAGACAGCAGGACTCGCTGAAAGTACAATACAGAGCAAGAGTACAGTGAAAATATAACAAATTAAATTTATACGACAGTGTTTTTCGTTCTATCCATTATTAATTCCATTATAATATTTTAGTAAGTTTATTCTCATACCAGCAATGATATCAACGAAGTTCATCGCAATCCAATGGATTTCGCTGTTCCTCCTTTTGTCCTCGAAAATGATCCAATTACGTTGAGTGGACTCTTGCAATGTCAGCCGTGAATTTGTCAGCGTGTCCGGTGTGAGTGAGGCCTAATGAAGAATTGCATCAATCAGTTGAGGATGTTCTACTGCAGAATTCCTTCGTATTAGATAAATTGTCGAAAACAGATGTTTCTATCTAATCTACTGATAGCATGTGAAACACAGGATAACATAAGTGGGGTGTATTAATAAACATGTGCTATGTGATTCTGTTCATGAAATTCGTTGGTTAATAATTACGTGTATCGATACGATTTCATAATATTTAGTAGTACAATAAGTCAACTGGAGTGAATATATCTACGTTTAAAATAGTTCAATGAAGTAGACGTGTACGGATTAGCTATTTTTCTTTCTTTTTTTTTTAATAGAGCAACTTGAGAGTCGAACGATTTGTTATTTGTTCGTATTACTGGCAGCTTGTAAATATTTCTATCTGAACGGAACGCCTGATATTTCGCTCGCGTTACTATTAAACTATTTTGGTAAATTACTACTTCGATCTACTCTGTATCTGCGAATTGTTTTCGGCTTTGGCGAAGACTAAGAGAGAAATATATTATGCCAGAGATTTACAGAACAAAGATTGAGTATTTCGTGGGTCACGAGTATTTTTTTATCGTATACGTATGATAGTTTGTCTAAACGGTAACACAAATGTTTTTACGAGATATTAGCATAGTGAATTTCGTACCCGTCCAACTTGTTACATTGCATGTGTAGTTGATGTTTTGCGTGTTCTAACTTGACGGCTAACTTTAATGGGAGGACATCTTTATCGTACCGACCGTTGCGAACTGAAATCAGCCAATCAGCGCACTCTGTGGCAAAAATGCGAATTAATCTTTAAATGCGAATAATCAATACGCAGTATTTGAAACAGGTTTACGAATTATAATTTTACTTCTTAATTCTTACCAGTTTCTGGAACGAGCAGTTCAGCATTTCTTGAACCTCTCTTTTTTTTATTCGTGTAAAACTTCACTATCTAATTGATAATATAATGCATATTGCAATTAGTTCGCTGTTAGTTCTCAACGCCGCCACAGAGTGCGCCAGCATACAGACACTCTACAGTAGTCGGTAATGTCGGCATGACGCGACTTCGTGCAGTCGGATAATTAGTAATTTTCGTGTCCATCTCGATGTTAGATTTTGCTAATGATTGAAAATGGGAAAATCGATACTTCCACGTGTTTTATAATAGACGGATATTGAGAATACGTAAAGACAGTGGAGAATACTTCTCAGGGAGACAAATCGAATTAAGTCATGTTACCAAGTGCGCTTAAGGGGCTGCTAAACGTCGAAGAAGATTTTCGCTAGCTGACTGGTAAGAATTTATTATCCAAGCTGTTCTCCTTTCGCAAGACATAATTCAATAGAAAATAGTAAATCCTCTAGGAACAGAAGTCCATCAGAGATTAAATCCGGTAATTCTATAAAGACACGATCGAGATTCTGTTGAACATCAGACGCATTAAACGGTCTTCAATTTTCATTTATCATTGTCCGCGAAAAGGCGAAACAATCTGGCGTTATTAACAGCAGGAACTTACAGTGTATAAAGAATCTTACTCATACATCCATTGACGAATCTATCCATTATCACATCCTGTACTCTTGAACGTACGTGATTAATGTTTTAAAATATGACGACAGTTATCACGCTTATCTGTCAAACATACGCATGCATGTGTTTTATTCTTTTACACTAATCCAAGAATTATATGAGCGACTAGCAATCGCACATATCGCTTTAGTGAAATCAGTGCAATGTGAAGAGTTAGAAAACTGATCAACAAGACCAAAAAATATTCCAGAGAGATCCTTCACGCTTTATTACTACCTACATACAGAGTGTATCACCAGGAATGCACGTTTGAGATTTGCGGTGAAACGGTGCACAATTTTGAAAATCTGATGTCACAACCATTGAATATTTTTTGATTGCGCATCGAATGGGCATATTATTATTGTTCGCTCAACTTCCGGTCGCAAATAAAAAAAATTATCTTCGCCATTTCAAATGATATTGAAACAAGTTAAATGCAAAAGTTGTAGAGCAAGAAAAAATAATAGAGATGAAAAAAAAATTCGGACGGATTGCACACATAATGAGAGAGATATTTGCGTCCGAATTTTTCTCATTTTTTGACAAATTTCTGATACTGGAGGAACGCCTTAGCTTCGTGCAGCAGCTTCACGCCGAACTCACGATTCGCAATTGTTTTGAGGTAAGCGTTCAGTCAGACGCAAACCCGTACAAGGTGGCTAAAACATACTACAATGCTATCTCTCATTACAAGTTAGAAGCCAAACTATTCCTGCTGTAGATTTCCGTGATCCTGGAAGTCGGTTTTCGAGTCTTCGTCTTCCTGGACGTGGATTTTCGAGACTTCGTGTTCCTCGTCGTAGATTTTGGAGTCCTCGTGTTCCTCGTCGTAGATTTTGGAGTCCTACCAATTTGCACGAGTATACCAATTTGCAGCCTTTTGCGACTTCTGGTGTAAAAGTCAGAGAGCACTTGTTGACCCTGGATTTCATGAACACGAAGACTCCAAAATCTACGACGAGGAACACGAGGACTCCAAAATCTACGACGAGGAACACGAGGACTCCAAAATCTACGACGAGGAACACGAGGACTCCAAAATCTACGACGAGGAACACGAGGACTCCAAAATCTACGACGAGGAACACGAGGACTCCAAAATCTACGACGAGGAACACGAGGACTCCAAAATCTACGACGAGGAACACGAGGACTCCAAAATCTACGACGAGGAACACGAGGACTCCAAAATCTACGACGAGGAACACGAGGACTCCAAAATCTACGACGAGGAACACGAGGACTCCAAAATCTACGACGAGGAACACGAGGACTCCAAAATCTACGACGAGGAACACGAGGACTCCAAAATCTACGACGAGGAACACGAGGACTCCAAAATCTACGACGAGGAACACGAGGACTCCAAAATCTACGACGAGGAACACGAGGACTCCAAAATCTACGACGAGGAACACGAGGACTCCAAAATCTACGACGAGGAACACGAGGACTCCAAAATCTACGACGAGGAACACGAGGACTCCAAAATCTACGACGAGGAACACGAGGACTCCAAAATCTACGACGAGGAACACGAGGACTCCAAAATCTACGACGAGGAACACGAGGACTCCAAAATCTACGACGAGGAAGGCTCGAAAATCCACTTCCAGGATCACGGAAATCTACAGCAGGAATAGTTTGGCTTCTAACTTGTAATGAGAGATAGCATTGTAGTATGTTTTAGCCACCTTGTACGGGTTTGCGTCTGACTGAACGCTTACCTCAAAACAATTGCGAATCGTGAGTTCGGCGTGAAGCTGCTGCACGAAGCTAAGGCGTTCCTCCAGTATCAGAAATTTGTCAAAAAATGAGAAAAATTCGGACGCAAATATCTCTCTTATTATGTGTGCAATCCGTCCGAATTTTTTTTCATCTCTATTATTTTTTCTTGCTCTACAACTTTTGCATTTAACTTGTTTCAATATCATTTGAAATGGCGAAGATAATTTTTTTTATTTGCGACCGGAAGTTGAGCGAACAATAATAATATGCCCATTCGATGCGCAATCAAAAAATATTCAATGGTTGTGACATCAGATTTTCAAAATTGTGCACCGTTTCACCGCAAATCTCAAACGTGCATTCCTGGTGATACACTCTGTACACAAAGCCACGACTGGAAAATATTTACAAGTTAATAACGCGATCGAAGCATGACTCATACAACGATAAGCTTCGCAGCAATGAGTTTCCAACGAATTTCGGTAATGCCAAAAATGACTCATACACTCATTTCCGTTGTCTGCCTATTACTCAATAGGCCTAATTTACACGAAAAAAAAGGGAAGTGAAATCCCGTAATAAAAACCTACAATACGCAACCAAGAGAGAAGAGGAAGCTAAGATATGCATCGGCGATACAATAATAAAACTACAGACACGCAATCTGTATGCACTGGTATGTATATACATATATTTATGTATGACAAATATTTACAAAGTTTCCATCTAAAAACTTTCATCAAAAACGTCATCCGTGATGAACTTTCTGACGCCCCATTGATTCTTGTATAACTGACTTTTTCTTACAGTGTTTGTTGATCTCCTTTTTTTCCAGAGGCAAGACAGAACGTTCAACCCACACCGCACAAATGTCCCTGAGACGTCTGCAGGACGTCTATATGACCACAGGTTGCCCGTAAGAGATTCTTAAGATGTATCTACATCCTGCGTGGAATACTCATCGTTGTCGTCGTTCTCTATGAATCATCTTGAAACGTATCAGACAACTAGACATCGCACAGGATTTTCTTTAACAGTATGTAAAAGATGACGTATTGCACACATCGGAAATGGCGTGACAACGATTGACGGTCAATATCGAAACTTTTAACTCCGCGCGTGTATCTGCAGCGTACAGCAGATATTTATCTGGGTAATTTTTTCCATCTACTGTTATCTCTTTTTTAAAATCTATGTATAGACGAATTTTTTATGTCTCTTTTACCCTCTGTTTTACAGTACATAACGCAGCACCATCAGCATTTTATTACATCAAACACGGACAAACGTGAAATAATCGGAAACGTACATCAGTCGATATCCACATGCAGCAGCAGGAACTTCCTTTTGACCTACAGTCAATAACTTCAATAAGGTTTAATACAAAAATTGTTATTTTCTGATAAGTCATAAAGCTTCTATGCGATGAAATTATGCGTGTTACAAGAGGTTTTATATAAGGGTATTAGAAAAAGGAAGAATTTTATTTTTGAATCAACGTCACTCTTTGATATTATTCAATCAGAAAAGTATTAATCCGTTAATAACGATCTAGTTATCCATGGTGTAGTAATTAATTACACCCTTATACATTGTTAACTTAATATTACCCATCGCGCACGCACATAGTAAACGCTGCATAGTACGAGGCTGGAATTCTCTTTCTTTCGCATAATTTGCGAAATTCCTTCAAGGAACTTTCTTGTCGGTCGAAAGACGATCAATGAGATAAAGTGATTATCCGGCGTATCACGTCAGATAATAAAATTCAATATTGGCCTGTGAAAGCTTTCCCTTTTATGCAGGGTCATTCAACTATTTCCAAACGACAATGAAATTTAGTCCCCAAAAAAAAAAAGTTATCTATTCACAGTCCTTCGCTTAACGAGCCCGTGCTATTTGCTGTAATAAAGTGCAAAATATTGGTACCATCGTCACTGACAGTAACTTTTATACCAAAAGTATATAACAATGTAATGACGATCTCTCCTTTCGCAGTATTATTAATAAATGCGATTATCGATTATAGTATACAAGAACTCATAATCCTGCCAGGTCTTTCTACGTGGATAATGAATATTTTAGAAATCAAGTCTGGAATTTTCTTTCATCGTTCACCGTCTGCCCTTACGAAAGACGTGCTTATATTCGTACGTTTTCTTTTTCCTTTTACGAAAGACCTGCTTTCCTTCCAGATGGAAAATAAAGCTAAATAATAATCGTACGTTTTTTTTTTCCTTTTGTTTTTCATAAGCGAATCGTACCTTGTAATCATATCAACTTTGCGACACATACACTATTCTTCATAGTCAAGGGCGGTCCAGTTTATTTCCATTGAAACGTCAACCAGCTGTTTGATTATTATTACCACCCAAACCAATTGTACGAAAAATACTTCGATGTACGATTTTGATGTATTTTTGAATTTTATATGGATACCAGACAGCTTTGCTTAGCGCTAACCAAAATAATGTACTGTAAAAGGTCGAAAATGGCCTGTCGAAGCATCACGTGTGTAAACAAACAAATATATTGTACTAGAATATACCAAAAGTCATTAGAAGTATAAAATGTCTTATGAAATAGTAATTTATCATGTGAACACATATGATACGTATTCAGTAGGCGTGTAAAAGGGATCAAACAAGTACTTAGGAATTGGAAACGTATTCATAATTCAATGGGTTAACATATAGATATAGTACTCTGACCTACTTTGATGTGTTGTTGTCATAATGCAGAAACCAAGTCGTTTACGTAATTGTACGAAAAAGTAAGCTATAGCACAAGCACTTATGCATGTTCTGCGTATAGTAAAGAGTCTACTAAGATATTATCTATAGGATAGTGGTATATTCTTATCTAGGGCAGATCAAAGAGTAGGAGTCAGTCAGATAGACGATAATTCGAATTGATTAGATTCTCAAGTCGATCAAAGGAACGAGCCAAGTTGCGATACCTATATCGTGGAGAATCAATTTCACGTCACGCAAGCCATCGAATGCCACCGTCAATTCATTATGTTTTATTGTAAGCCATTGTTGAGGCATTGTATAGAGAAATAGCGTAAATCATCATTAAGATACAAGTTTTTCGTGTTTACCTAAACATTGTTTTTTTTCCATTACAAAAATCGTATATAGTAAGACGCGATTCAATTAGTTGATTAATTCAATTAATTAAATAAATTGTGTTTTATGACATACCTATCCATGGAGATTGTACGACGTATGGTTAACCAACATAAAGTACTTAGATGCATATTAGCTTTTCCGTAATGTGGTTGAAAGAGCACGTAGCAGGTTTTTATTAATAAAAATTACCAGAAAAAATTCATAAATGGCATTTATTAGTCATTCAGAGTACAATCTACGCATGGAATGTTCCTGGTGTTTTCTCTTTCTTTTTTTTATCCTTTTTTTGTAGCTTGACTCTTTCGACGTCGCATTTTTCATCATATTTGTTGCCACCAGGAGAGCCGAAGGACGATAAAGCGAATACTCGATAGTGTCGTCGTCGTCGTTCGCATATATCTTTTTTTTTTACTTCTTTCACACTCCCACGCAAGGTTACTCTCCACGAGCACAAATTAAAAATTATCACAGACACGCATGTGGAACTTGAATTCAGAGAATCGCTGAATTATCAACTGTTTCATACCACTTTATTAAACGTCGTACCGAGTCGTCTTTATCGAGGCATAACGAGAACCTAACTTAAACAGCCGCTTGCAATTCTTCCAATATGGTAAGCTTTCTCGTAACTTCTTCTTTTCTATATATCTTCTCGATCGTTCGCACCCTTCTGGAATTGATCAATCAACAAGTGGTTGCTACGGGATACCGGGATGATCCTCGAGCCAAGTTTTGATACTAAACTACATTGCGGCACTTTTATCCTTGAAAGCTCCCGGCATGCTAGAGAAATACAGAAGTTTCCGATCGGAATCGCAACTTCGTAATCGTCACCCTTTACAATCCGTCGAGTTAACATAGAGGCCTGATTGTCGTGACCGAAATAAATGTTGATTTTCATGTAACGGATAATCTAGCAGTGAAATTTTATACAGTCGTCGTAAGCGGAATGCGGCTTTTCCAACCTTGAAATAATGTGTCGCCCATGTTGAGCGCGAATAATCTTTACGGTGGAAGTACAGCTTTATATTTAGCTCTAGGAGAATAACGAAAACTTGGACTTAGGGAATCGATCTTTTTTCTCTGGGTGATAACTAGAAAGAGAAAAAAAGAAAAATAAATCCATTTACTTCTTTTGCCAATAGCGTAGAATACCGGTGAATACGCGTATTATACAGGGTGTTCCGAAACTACCTGACCCGGTGGGTATGGCGGTGTTCGGGAGGCTTCACTGATCACGAAAATGACCTTCCTTTTGTCCGGAAGCTCTTAGTTTTTAAATGGGAGCAGGTCAAAGTTGACCAATCAGAACGAGGCGTCAAGAGAAACGTAGGCACTTACGAACTCTGAGTTTTCTTCCCTCGCTTTCGTTTCTCGGTGGCTTCGGGCAGGATGACGTCAGCCGAAGACATGCCTATTGGAAACAAGAAACAAGCTACAGAGAAACAAGAGCAAGGGAAGAAAACTCAGAGTTCATAGGTGCCTACGTTTCTCTTGACGCCTCGTTCTGATTGGTCAACTTTGACCTGCTCCCATTTAAAAACCACGAGCTTCCGGACAAAAGGAAGGTCATTTTCGTGATCAGTGAAGCCTCCCGAACACCGCCATACCCACCGGGACAGGTAGTTTCGGAACACCCTGTATACAGCTCGATATGTACGGAGCTTTAGTACTCTATCGGATGATTTCGTATCTCTAGGAAAATAATTCCTACACCGCGAGGTTATACAACGATAACAGAACGAGTGTAAAAAAGATCGATTGGTTGTTCCCTATCTGATTTTTTTGTCCCGTTCAAAATTCTCTCTCTCGATTAATTTTCATTCGCACACGAAATTTCTCCGATTGCCGTCGAATCCATCGGCCACAATAATAATTTTAAAAATTTGCGAGCGGCACTTTCAACGTGAATTCTCATGCAAAAGCTTCTTTCGATACGATCCTTTTGTTTTCTTAACTTTTTCTTTTTTATTGTTTCTTCTCCAGCCAATTATCAAATGTCCATGAATTTTCAATGAATTATATATCCCTGCAGCTTTATTCATAAAATGGCTTCCTACTATCTTCGTATTCGGTAGTCTGTCTTTTTGTAATGAAAAGAGAGAGAGGGGAAATAACATACGTGATAAAGGTCACAAATTGGTCCGATAGAGATCGGCTGTTTATTCCTTGTAAATTTAATTTATGTATCATCATCGAGATAACAGGGCAGTGGATTGATAAGAAACTGCAAATCGACGAAAATCTCATACAACACGTGCTCGAGTACAGTATTAAAGCTGGACACAATTCGTACATCGGAGAAAAAAAATGAGATCTTCGAAAATGATACTTGTGTAATTTTCGAAAGGATTATTCCAGACAGAAATGACAATAGGTATTTTATTTTTTTAAAAATAAATTTAATAATTTATCACTGCACGATATAATAACGATTTGATATTCTATTACGCCATTATCGTATAGGTATAATAAATCGAAATTGGCATTTTTGTTCCGTGATATTATTACCTGTAAGATAAATCTATGTATTTCTTGTTGTTATTATTATAGCTAATGTTTTTGAACTAATCGTGTATTCTCCTTCCTTTTTTGTCCCTTCTCACTTTTACCGGAAAAGCCAGATTTCTGCGCGTCTAAAAGTACTACCCAGAATTCCTTTCGGGTGCAAAAATTAATTGCCACAATTTTTCAAATTATGCTAACTCGTACGTGATCGAAACGTACGTATGGATGCTTCAAGGAGGTATTAAAAACAAATAGAAAATAAGCGATTTGAAATTTTTATATTCCTGTGCGTTCAAATTTTCAAAAAGATTGACGGTTCCGTTCTTTCAAATTTTCAGTTTGAGTAATTTTCCCAAATTTTTCATCAATATTTAAACAATGCGAAGTATGAAAAATCAAAAATGTATACGTCTCTCCTCTTCGGGTTGGTTCAACGATACGTTACTTAAGAAATATAATAAAAATAGTGATACCCTCCTCAAGTGCAAAATTTATGCAATTGAAGGAAAGCAATCACCTGCATCGATTACGTACAATCCGATTAGTACCTAACCTAATCTAATTTAGTCTCGCGAATCTCTTATTAAACTAATCTAAGTACATTAGAATTGAGCTACGCCCGACGGCGACTCCTTTCTCTCTCTTTTACTCTAGATCGTACATCGTCGTTCCTCTTTCTTTTTTCCACCTCGTCGTTCGCCCAACTTCAGTCAACCCGCGAATCAATGACTAGCACGTTAATCTAAGCTTGCTCGATGCCTGTCAATTATTATAAAGATAACGAAGCGCAGAAATCCATATCAATCTTGATCCCAAGCTATTGCTACGATCTTGATAACACTCTTTTCACCTCAGTCCCCCCTTCTCGACCCCCTAAGCATAATCACCCTATTACAATTCTCAAATCTTCACTCCGTTACGTATCCTAGCCAGAATATCGTTTGAGCGATCCGCGCGTTCGTAAATCGATATTTCGTAAACCACCGTAGACTTACATGCTAGAAATCGCTTTATACAAAGACGAAAGTTTCGAAAATTATCCCACAGTCATTTCTTTATCGAATTCGAATACATTTTGACTTGCGATTATTTTTTTTTTTTCTTTCTTCTTTTCACAGTACAAATTCTTCAAACACGAACCTTAACCTCATTTCTATTTTCCAACGATCCCCGTCATATCTTGTACACGTGTTTAAGTGAATCTGACCGGATGCTTTGTCTTGAGGATTCCGTTTATGAAAATGCATTCATTACAATTTTCTACAGGGTGTCACTTATGTAACGTTATTGATTTTATACATTAAAATGATCAGCAGGCGCACTCAGTCTTGCTCACGCTACTCAAATTCCGATGCGACATTATTGTGTCGGATGCTTTGGCACTGGTTCAGATGCATCGCCACGGCAGATTTAATTTTCCTACACCTCAAATGACTCTCATCGACCTTTTTTTTACTCCCGTACACAGATATACAAAAATAACAAGTAACACTGCAATCACTATTACAGATTCGATCGATAGATCCTAGATCCGAGTATGTCAAGCAGTTGCTATCGAAAAATGTAAATGAGCAGTTGCGCAATCTTTTTTTTTCACAAGAAAATAACGATAAGCCAATATGATGAAAAGTTCATATGAAAAAAAAAAAAAAAAAAAAAATTATGAAAGGAAACAGTCATAAGAAACGAAGGCCCAACCAAGTTTGACCATCAAATAAAGTAAAGGCCGTTCAGAATGACAATCATCGAAATTATGCAATCGAATTGGTATTAACGTACATTCATAAAAGCAGATGGCGCCACGTTACTTAAGGAACGATATACTTATATTCTTCTTAACGCGGATTATAGACACAGTAGGAAAGTTACATAAGAATTCGATCGAGATAAAGCATCTGGTATTATTACGGTATATTACGTACATATTTACACATGTACAATAATACCTATTATGCGGTACACGTAATATATACAGGATGGTATTTTCATAAAATAATATATGTACACTATATAATACGCCTATCGTGTATTATATAACAAGCTTCACAAATTAATAGATCGCAACGCTGTTTCGAGACTTTACATTGATTTTCTTTTATTCTTTATATACAAATTATTATGGCAACTTCGTAGTACACCTAGATAAAGAATTTGTGTTTCTCAATTTTTATTTTTAATTTTTTCCCCCCACTTTTATCCATCTAACAGTCACACCCCCTTCGCACTTTATTACGTTCGTACACTTAATGAATCTTACATACGATGCACACATGTATTCGCCAGCACTTGTTTCGCTTGAACGGACGATACTTATTATTATTATTACTTACAATGAATGATAACAGTTTCATGTGCTAATGAGAAATTGGTTCCAATTGTGACGTATCCTTGTGACGAAGTTTTTAACTTTTCTTTGTTTTTCCCTTAGGAATTATTGTTTGTGCTGATTGAGTGTGAAAACGTAAAGGGTGGCAAAGAAACGGGGTGAAACGAAAAAGGAATATATATATATATCGAGTAGCAAGGTTATTTCTGAGTCGCGTAAAGGTGACAAGATTTATTTAATTAATTTGATTAATTGCGCCTTCGCGTTGGTCATTTCAGAATTAAAATTGTTTAGGATCTTTTCAATCTTTTTATTTCGCTGTCTTTAGTATCGCTTGTCGCTTCTTTCGCGTCTATTAAGTACTTTGTTACAACCAGTATTAATTTCTATCGGGTTGTGACTATTGCGTTAAACTTTTTAATTGAGCGCTGAAGAAAAAACGTAAAATATTATTAACACTAAATTTCGAGATACAACGTGGCTCGCGAACTCTCGCCGTTAAATCTTTGAATTTACTTTTTTGAGAATTTTCCAAAATCTTTTAAAGAACCCGTGGAAAAAGACTCTTGATACTAATAGGAAAAAAAAGACATTAAGACGAGAGCACGTAACAAAGGACACGCTTGTATGTACGAGGACTAGGACACACGAGATGCAACTTATTGAACGGATGTATTACAGGCATGCGTTATGAAAAGGGATTAAAAATACGAGAAGAAAAATTATAATGAAAATTACGAGCATAAAGATATTTTTGTGAATTTTCATTGAAAACGATCAAACGAGCCTCTCCTTTTTTTTTCTGTCTTATAGCACTTTACGCATATCTAAGTTTTTCTTTATCTCATTCTTAGCGATTGGCAGGATCGAACGTAGTCGGATTAAGAATAAATAGAATCGGATTGAACGACGGTGGTTTTGTTGTAATTCTTTTTTTTTTTTTTTTTTCATTTTACCTCCCGATTTCTTTCGATCTCGAGGATACGCAGACTCGAGCAATTTCACAGGATTCGCACTTAATTTAAATAGGTAAGACAGTAGGTAATACGATTTAAGTCTGGTCGCGTATTTTTCACGCTGATTGTTTCGTATCGAGCCTCTGGATAGAGAATTACTGTCGATTATAAATTCGGAATTTCCAATTCGAGGATGATACGACCTTTAAGGGCACTTTGTGACGAGCCATTAAGCGCGAAGTAGTTTTTTTGCTCATTGATCTTTCGCAGAAAAAAAATACGAAAAAAAAATATGACAAAGAAGTAAAGAAAATTTCGATTTGTAGATTTCGTTTTATAGATATTTACGTAAAATGCTCGAGTGTTCTTTGCTCTCGGATAGCGAGCGTATACGTAATAATTAACTAACAAGGCGTAAACGAGGATCGCAGGAGAGAATTTGGTGTAAAAGGCGCTAGTTTTCTGTGTAAATGCAATGTAGAAAAAACAATTGTGACGAGCCATTTTCTAATCGTCGCAAATAGATACAATAGTATTTTATCTATCTAGTACGAACGATCATAATACTCGAATGTGAAGTTTGGTACACGAACCGTCAGGCGAATGCACCAATCACGCGAGTTTTATACTCGTTCGTTAATAGCTAGATACAACAGTTTTTGTAACAAAGTTCAAAGAAAATGCCGTCTGACCATTTTCTTTCCACAAAATAATGGCACTGTTAACCTGCTTAAAAAAATATTTTTTAATAGGTTTGCTCTTTCTTGAAAACATTTTAGATGTCTACGACGTCACCATCATAAATTTTTAGGTAATTTTACAGTCATTTGTCCCAAAAATTAATATTTTACGCTGCCCTCAGGCGGCACATTACTTGAGCATTTGTTACAAAAAAAGATAATTGTTAGAGAAGCACATTATATCATGTACGTAAGATGTATTTTAAATCTATTTATATCTGGTCGCGTTAGTTTTATGTAGTTTCATTGTTTCCTTTCTTTCTTGCAATTACTTTTAATTCCGTGGACCGTGGTTAAATACGATCGTGAGGTTCATTGTCATAGGCGGATGATAATGCATTTATGCTGCATAAAATGAGAAAAGGAGATAGAGGTTAATTTTTGAGTTCGCAATTAGAAATGTGGAGAATTGAATAAAAACTATTTCCTTTTCGACTCACGAAGAAGAATAATAAAATGTCCTACCTATCTAGAAGAATTTATAGAAATCTAGAAGCTAGATATGTCTTTTGCGAATTGTCCGCACGATCGAGTCTTATTTCCTCGTCCGATAACTTGATTCTTTAAGGATCATTGAGCCAAACTCATAGCTACAATGGGATAAAACGATTTTGTCGCGTTTTAACGTAAAGGCTATATTGTACATTTGTCCCTTCTCCTTCTTTCTGGAGACGGCAAGAATGATCTTGCAATACGCAAAATTGCATTGGCGCAGGATTTGATTTTAGCGAAATAAATATCAGTCGATCGCTTGATCTTCGAATAAGATCGACATTTAATCTAGTAATACTTAATATATGTAGGTTGAACAGTTCTTTCGTATTGTATTGTATTGCACTAACTTGAACATACCACGTGTACGGAGACAGTATGCGACTGTTGGTAATATTTGATATACGTACAAATCGATTGGTACGTATATTTACATATGTACAATTATTTTTTACTAGACTTTGTATAAACTAGAAGAACACTGTTCTTCAATATTTGACTTTCGCCTTAACTTCCTCTGCAACACCGCCCCATCTTAACTTGTACACTCGGGAACGCCACTGTATTAAAGGATCCAGAACAGCCTGAGCAAATAAGTATGGCCTCATTGTTTCAGAAAGTAACCAGCCACAGACAAACTCAAGTTTATTAAATGGCAATGGACCATTTTGTACCATACACAGTAGAGTCCAATCAAACATAAACCATAAGAGTATATGTACCAGATAGAACACTAACGAGTCCCAGTCAAAGAGAACACTAGCTGCCCAGGAGGCACACGCACCCAATACCAGACACTCGCTTAGGGGCTCCAGGACAATGGTCAGTGGGAGCATTGCGACTCTCAGTTTGGCCCATCTTCTTAATCTTGCTTGGAATGAATGAAGCTCACAGTGACCACTGTTCTGCATAGCTGGTTGAGATGAGACTGTAATTCGCCAACCTCTGTCGGTCAAGGACTTGGCATAAAAGAAATCCTCTGCTAGGTATACTCCAAAAGTCTTGAGACCCCCAACTTCATCCAACGGAGCTTTTCTTAAAAGGGCTGACATTCCCGTGTGGCAATTTATTCTGAGCAAATCTGCAGCCAAGTACATCCGTGACTGTACCGTACCAAAGAAGATTTTCTCATAGGCCGCAGCAAAGCCTTCTCTGTCACAAGTAAATGGCATCTGATGTACCAATGCAACCTTGTCAGTCATACAATTCACCATGTCTAACAAAGTATCTTCTTTCATCCTAATTCCACTATCACTGATCATAACAAGTTCATACTTAGCAGACTCGTAAGCAGGATATATATTATTTATTTTAGGATTAACTCCAACGTGGGATCCTCCGACAAATAATCTTGCATCCACGAGAGGATATGTCTCCATAAGTTTATGTACAAGCATGAGAACAGGATCAGAATCATCCTCAACACAGAATAAAAGTTCATACACAGGATAATTCATAGTGAAGAATGTCTCCAGATTACTAAATATGTTTGGATCAACTCCCATGAGAGGTTTCATGATGGATACTCCAGGTAGTGGAATCTCGTAGGTCGGTACTTGCGTCACCTTCCTATGAAGCTTCCAACGTCCAGCAATCAGAGCGAGAACATGAACAATCCACATGCCCGACCAGAATATCATGAAGAATATTGCAAACCCATAGAGGGTGTACACCCTAGAACTCATTTTCTTTGGAGACTCCCAAATTGCTAAGTGTCCTCGCTCTTTATTCCTCTAGCTGCCTGAATTCGAGACCTTTCAACCGGCCCGAAGGATTCTGTAGTCTTGGCATTACTGCCAATGTTACGGCTAATTCTACGTCCTCGTAGAAGCCATTCAGACTCAGTGGTGAGATCAGTCCATAGGTTATCTTCTCCCCGACGATGCTGCTCGTACCACATTCACAAGCTCTGCAAATCCTATTCCAGGATGCGATATCTGATTTGACGTTTAGTCCTAAAATCCTAACGCGTCCCATCGACACTGATCGCGTCTCCCTGTCGCCCCGCAGTTCACACAAAATCTTCCAAGGTAGCTTTTACGTTTAATTCAACCTTTCACCTCTTTTATTACAATGCACCATCACCGTTCATGTAATTATTCGATTACTGATTCACTGCAATGATCCCTGCGTTCACTTCTCGATCTTTCATGGTACATGATGTTTCAACCGCACAGCAACCACCCAAACACAATACACCGTCGGCGTTGACGGGAGTACTGGCATGTGACAGCCGGCAACTAACGCGAAACGCGGTCGATTCGACGCTCTCTTCACTTTGAACGTGTCGACGGAATCCTGACCAATCAAAAGGAGACGCGCCATGTTAAATCTCTAATCTAGAGCGGGATACATCAAAGTTAAATAAAGTTTAACTGTTGAGATTAGCCAGTATTTCTGAAACCCACCTCTAGTAAGATAAATGTGTCGATGGTGAATCACATCTCACAATCAGTGTCCAACTACTTATGCAATAACTTCACTTCGTGTAAGATATTATTGAAGGAAAGTAAACGAATGAGGACTTTGCATAATTATTAGTAATATAAGTAATTTCTATTTTTTTCCCTGAGTAACGTCTAACAAATTTGTAGACAAGTAATGTTCCGACGTAAGTAGTCTAAAAGCTTATAATCAGCTTACATTCAGCCTTCGTATAAGGAGGTTTATCAGTTATATTAAGATTACGAAATATATATGTATATACATATACCGTTTGAACTGATAAGACTAGAAACACGTACTGCAGTACGTAACTTCTAATAAGAATTCCTACATAAATATCATAAATTCCAAACGGCAAGCTTTCAAACTATTGAATGTAATTTCTTAAACTCACTCCAAATTATATTCCAATTAAATAAAAGAGTTAAGGACACAATTCGGTTTGACATATAAAGAAGATCAATGAATACCAAGAGACTTATTTCAAACAATATTAATCATTTATTTATCATTTTCCATATCCGTGAAAAACTTTCATGCTTTATGCGACCATCCTTATTTTCCATCCTGTTTTAGTACGTGCAGCAGCTGTGTCTTCTTTAGGCTCGGAATTTTTTGAATAACGGATGCTTGTTCGCCGTTGTGGATGCTGCTGATTTTTTATATTCGTAGTAAACAGCATCATCTGCACCGGACATCGAGGCCATATTTCCTGTTTTTCTTATGATCTGAAAGCAATGAAATTTATACGTCATAATAAGTACCTTGGAATTATTCTAGCTGCCTAAAGTGCAACGACTTGTACTTAATTATATTTAAATTAAATTATGGGACTTCATCGCACGTCAGGAATCAGTGTTACCACGCTAATCAAGATATAGCCCATCAAATAGCATTACAGACACATTCACCCGTGTATCTCATCTTATTTGAATGACACCGATACAGATTTCCCAACACTTATCACACCTTGATAATATTGTGATTCAATTTCACTTAGCAAATGATTTAACATTATTAAAATTGCAGCTATCGAGAACACGTAGATTATCGGATTCTGATTTACTCACAGGACGTGGACCTTCTCCTGGAATTCTTTCTTCGTCGGCATCCATGTCACTTGCTGACAGTACCTGCTGCAGCAGCTGACTCTGCTCCTCGCGAGATTTATACAGTAAATCAGGCTCCTATTAAAATTAGTAATATATAATTTTGTTAAGTTTGAGTTACCCTAATTCCTAAGTTATGTCTCTTGCTTCTGATGCGGCTTGATAATTAATTATTTCGTATCATGGATTAGGCGAATCTTGAATTTTCTACAGATAAGTATTTTAATATCAGAAAGTTACAGTCGACCAAGTCTAAGAATATTTATGTTAGTTGCGATAATAATTGGATTAAGACAAGTTAATATTCGTAGATTAGCTCAACATTATCACGTATAGTCTGATACTTTCACATATCATATTTCCAATGCGATTATTTCTACTTACTACACTTCCTTAAATATTCCTTTGCATTTTAAATAACTCTGAGAAAAGAAACTTCATTTTAGCGTTGACTCATTCAGTATAGGTTGTGTTATTATAGAAGTGAGTCATTTTCCATTGAATTAATACTCATAGATTGTCCATTTCACGTAAAGAGATTCTTTCTCGAAAATCCCGGTAAGATTAATACGAAATATCATTAAATTATCAGTACAGTCAATGGGTTACAACTAGTTTAAGTTTAACCAATTCTCAGATACATTTGTCTTTATCACTTTCTCAGCTTTACGAAACGCATACGTAATACGATAGTACTATGTCACAAGAAGTCTATTAAAAATAATGATATCGCGGTTTAACATTGCCCACTACAATTCAAGCTAGCGGATGAGATTAGTTAACATTAATTCATATATGACGTAATCGTGATATCTGTGATTTTAAGATCCTCCGAGCAAAGTTCCACGTACTGGACTTGTCATTTAATATTGGGAAAAAGTACAGAAAAAAAAATCTGCGACTTTGATGAGTTTCGGTCAAGTCATCTTATTTCTTATTCATGAGCATTTGTGTTGTTTGTTTCTGTTGACTACACGTAGCGAACTGGTTTGAGGAATCGTATAAAATACTCACGTCATCCATGCCGGCCAGTTTCGTAATGACTTTGTAGGCATAACCTTGATTAACGAGGAACCTCTGACGCTTTCGCGAATA
The DNA here is from genome assembly GCA_963971525.1 of Cephus spinipes. Lineage (NCBI taxonomy): Eukaryota > Metazoa > Arthropoda > Insecta > Hymenoptera > Cephidae > Cephus > Cephus spinipes. Next base: position 1,486,969 of record OZ020572.1, on the reverse strand, counting down.
ATTCATTTCCATAGTGTCTTGGGAAACGAGAGTGTAAAAGAATGCATTGTACTCCTCTGCGATTGCACCTATAAATAAACGATGGACCATTGCGAATGTTAGGTTGAGACATTATCATGCATATTTGATCGTATTAACACTTTTTTTCTTGTGCAAATTATCTACCTTTCTTAGCACGTAAAATACGTCCCAAACGCTGGGCCTCCTGTCTTCTCGAACCTCCATGTGATGAAATTTGTATTAGCACGTTTGCTTCGGGTAAATCGAACGAAGTGTCAGCCACCTTGCTCACGAATATTGTATTGACTTTCGTGTTAAATTTGAAATTTTGTAAGATTTGAATTCTTTCACTCTGAAATTCAATAGAATGAAAATTTTCCGTTAGTTTTCACTCATAAGATCGTGGGATATTCATTTACCTGGCTAGTTGGACCGTAAATGTATGGCTTGTTCATTTTAATTGCATAATGCTTCAATGCAAATACATTGTCCGAGAATACTATCGTTTTGTCGCCTCTTCTCTCGTGATAACGAATTAAGTATTGACAGCAGCGAAACTTATTTGGATTCATTACGTACAATAGCTGAAGATATAAGAATATGGATTATTGGAAAAAAAAAAAAATAATAAAATAGACGAGTTGTGACATCATTTATCCGAGTTCTAATAAAAACGATATACTTACCAGCTTTTTGCTGGTTTTACAGCTTAGATATTCTCTGTAGAATTCCGGTGTCATCGGGCACCATACTTCAGCGCACTGGACTCTTGCGATGAATCCTCTTTTTTGTAATTCCAACCAATTGGCTTCGTATAATTTTGGTCCGATCAAGAAATTTAAATCGGCAATCTTATCGTCCTCACGTAACAGAGTGGCCGTTAGACCCAATTTACAATGTGACTGCACTATTGTTAATACACGACGGAACATCTTGGCCGGAATTGTGTGTACCTCTGTAAAAATTGAGTGGCTATAAATATTTCAATAAAGAAAGATCCTACAAATATGGAAATTAATTTGAACACTAACCATCAAGTACCATAATACCCCATTCTTGATCCTGAAGCCATCTCATAGTTTGCTCAGCTTCCCATGATCTTTTTTGTGTATGAGTAATCATCGAATACGTAGTAACTAATATCCCACAACCCATGGGCTTATCTTTGGCTTCGCTCGTAAATCGACAAATCATCGAATCATCAGCCGTCGACCACATTTTAAATTGCTGCTTCCACTGTTCCACGGAGACACCGGAATTGCACAAAACAAGGGCACGTTTTCGTACCGTGCAACAAGCAGTCACGCCAACTAAACTTTTTCCGGCACCTTAAAAAAAATATAATTTATTTCTAGTTCTTAATTAATATGAATGTGTGAATAAGTAATATTACTGACCACAAGGTAATACGATCACTCCAGATCTGGCGCGTCCGTTGCCAAACATTTTCCGTAAACTTTTTTCCTGGTAAGGTCTCAAAACGGCCGATGGCTTCAAATCGATGCTGGAAAATTTAAATGTGGTTTATTATTAATAATCAACGTTTCTGATAATCTTTAATGATAAAAAGAAAAATCATACGACTTACTTTATATCGGGATTAACTGTGTCATTTCGGAAATCATATTCAGCTAATAAAGGATGTTCCAATTCGATGCATCGTTTTTGTATCACTTCAATTTTTTCCTGATTCACTTCGAAGCTGACTGTTTTTAATTGCTGCTCCTCTTCCTCATCTTCGTCCTCTTTGTCAATTTTGTCATAAAATGTTGTTATATCTTCGGGAACCGTGGCAGTTTCCGCAGGTGTTTGTTCGACTGCATTTTCAGGAATCACGGTGGTACCAGGTTGTTGCGCTGTGTTGGGTAACGGTTTGGCACCAAACTGCGCACGTGAAATTTCACGCGATGATTAATTTTTTGTGCAAAAACGGAAACGCTGGTCTCGTAAGAAATTAACAACCTGCATGGCTTTTGCTTTGTCTTGAACGTTTGTGATAAATCCATCCTTGTCAATCTCATCCACATTCTTTCGTAATCTGCATTCTTGGATCACTGGATCCTTCAGAAGCTTTTGTAACACTTCGGGAAACGGCGATTCGACGAAATACTTATTGTGTTTCAACACCAATTTGACCTTAAAAAAACTTATGTGTAATTATCATAGATTTCATTATTCATGCAGCTTCTTTAAACTGAATGGCAGTGCGACTTACTTTTCCATAAGAAAGTGTACACAATTTAATAAATTCAATAATACCGTCTGGTATACTTGTTTTACTAAGTCTTTTTAGGTACTCAATGATATCATGGGTTTGGAGACCGACACTAACTGCTGCATATAATGAGTACGCAGTCAATTTGTACTGCAATATAAAGTAAAGATTTATATTTCAAACAAATTAAGAGAAAATAATGAAATAGACATTAAAACAAACCTCATGAATGTGTTCAGGTCTACATACAGGCTCGGAGATTGCAATTAAGAAGTCATGGGCATGTTTGTAAACAGGTGAAAAGGATTCTAAAAAAATGTGTCCATTGGGTGCCTAGAAATTAATGAAATTCAGAATGCTTTTCCACACAGCGTCTTATTACATTCAGTACTCTTTAACTGGAACAATCACCACTTACTACCCACAATGGCCTGGACATATTATCAGGCTTTAAAATCATTTGGGATCGATAATCCTTTGCTCCAAATTCATCCTCCACAGCACTCTCATCCTGTTTCTCAACATCATTCTTTGCAGCATCCGGTACACCATCGGTTTCCGTGCCTTCTCCAAAATCATCCTCTGTATATTCATCATGATCTTCCTTCCGTTTCTTCCACTTTCCCCTATCTACAAATACCAGACTTAATATGGTTTCTTCTTAAATGCTTCCAGGCGTAACATTATTCACAATTGAGGTTATGTACCGTTGTCTTTCTTGATACGTTTCGGTGGTCCCATACTCCTCAGCTAGCCAGAGTCACTCTATTTCCAGTCTTTATTTAACATTCCGTTTTACATATATTCCTATAATAAGCCATACTTCCGTCGATTTAAAGTACCAACAATGCCACAGTACACAATTTGCATTCACTCCCTCAGTTTACGTTGCATTCCCAAAACAGCATTCCAGATTGAATTTTCTGCATTCTTAACTGCAAACTCCACCTGCATCCTCATTGTGAAAAGCTCACACGGTATCAGTTCCACACACTTACCACTAGATGTCAGGACATCTCAAACGCTTTAACCCGAAGCAAATACAAAATAAAATCTCAAACTTCACGGGACTAACGAATCTCACTATTAATTCATAATAATTAGAGTCCGCGATGCAATCAAGATTTTCTTATTTTCATGCTACCGTAACATTCCGATATTTCCGTACAGTTCAAAAGACAGAAATACCCAATAGACGCGCGTTGCAGATTTTCTCAATCGGCGAAAGAAAGTCTCATAAGGCTGGTTCCCCGTGATTCGAATCTTCTCCGTGACGCTTAAACGAAAATAATATATTGTTCCACATGTACACCCAATAATGGGATTATCAAATGTCCCAATTGGTATCTGAAATTTTCATCGTCCTAATTTATCTTCCCAATGACACGAAGCCCTCCCCCAATTAGCTACAGGAATTAAATCAAGAGACATCTAAATTGATCTGATGAAAATCATCGTATTTATCTAATAGTCAAATTCTCTTCTATCTAATTAAAATCTGACCGTACAATTAATAATACATGGTAACCGTATTATCAAGGCGTTATAGTAATTGAGGTCTGTCGATGCCCACATCCAATCTGACCTATAATAACATACGCAGCTAACACGTTTTATTTCTCTGTAAAAGTAAACACTCGATTGAGCATATTATATACTATTTAATATAATACAACGCACAACGTATCAATTAAATAATTAAATCATACCAGTAGCAACGTTATCATCGTTGATGTTAATTCAATGTAAGGTATACAGGAAATATATTTACGTCCATAATGATAACGATAAATTTCCGTTATAAAATAACGTCACTGCATTAATAAGCATTGCATGCGCTTTACATAAGAACATAGTTTCCTCCTTATCAGTAGTTACTATTACTTTGTAACGCTATACGCAGAGGACCAAAGACACGAATGACCCAGGCCAATAGATTTCTCAATTCTTTTTTTATCTGCTTGCATTCCAAATCAAAACCAATCGTACGAGTGTCATTTACTTGACCGGCAGACACATTATACTTTACATATGTAACGTCAAGGTGCGATCTCGTCGGTGGGTCAGTTCGTCTGGTCGCTCCGTATCTGTATGTCTTTATTTAGGTAATTAGGTTGTTAGGTAGCTAATTAAGATAGATGGACGATAGGGTGGAATATATATATATATATATATATAATATATATAGGAAGGTATAGGTACATCGGGTAGGTATAGATATTAAAATCTGTTTACGAAATATCAGGCCCCCGCAAGAAGGAGAAAGAGAGAGAGGAAGAAAAATTCATTAAAACTCGAAAAATCAATGAGAATCTTTCTACGTTCACACCCATCGTTATCTGTATGTGATATCCTATCTTTTTTTCTTGTCGCCAATGTCACCCACCATTTTCATTTAGAATTACCACTGTTCGAATCACGTAATCACAATCTCACGATTTATCATAATATTATATGTACACGCAGTATAAGATACTTTATCGCACGATAATTAATGCTTGAGCCGACGTGAAATTATCTTTTTCTTTAAATTCGCCCCCCATTACTCAACGTTACTCCGGTATATTTTATAACAACCTTCTTTATCTTTTAAAATACGTTCTAGGATAAGTATCGCTTATAATATATCGTTCGGAATTACTTGAGAGGCATTTGTTGTTGTTCTTGTTGTTCTTGTAATAATTCTTTCGCCCTATCACTCTCGTCCCTTTCGATTCCTTAGACGATAAATAATTATTTACAGATTTCCTGCAGCTATCAATTGTTTCTTTGCAGTTACACGTACTGGTCTCTCTCTCTCTCTCTCTCTCTCTCTCTCTCTCTCTCACCCCTCCCTCCCTCTCACTCTCCTCGTCAATTCTCTTTAGACTGCCTAATCAAGGATCAAATGTACGTCTCTTATTAATTCCTTCGTTTGACATTTTTCTTGCTTTTTTTTTCTTCTTTTTATATGATACTTTGCTTTCTGTCATTCTCTAGTTCCTCGTGATAGAGCGTTTAATACTTCAACGTATAATGTAGACACTATTATATGTATTACTCTATCATCGATATATATATATAAGATCTCTATCATAATCGATAATCATGATTAAAACATAAATTAGACTTTATAAAAATACTATCAACGGCCGCATACACGTAGTAACGCTTCGATACAATTCCAAATAGACAATGATTAATCGGTACAATAATCAGGCCATCAGTAATACATAAAAATATTACTAATTATCTGTATTTGCATTTGATATCATAAACTTTCCACTTCCTCTGTCTCGTCCTATTGAATCATGTGACAAGTCCTACGGTATTAAGCGCATTTATTTTACTTTTGATATCTCGTACATACTTCGTATAACAATTAAATGCAATTATTCAGTTCTAGATCACGTAGTTTACGGGAAAGATGCGCTGATTCTTAATTGCGGCCAATTCACTTGCATCGTTCCAATTGCTCTGTCCGTCAGTGAATTTAAGAGAACAAAAATTATATATCTATTCGTATATAAAGGCTCTTCCCGAATCGGAATTATTATAAGGATAATTGGTTAAAACAAAAAAAAAAAAAAAAAGAAGGTATGAGCCCACCCTTTATAAAAACCCATACCAACCCTTGCTCGTTGCCTAAAGTCACACGCGTATGTAGATTTAAGCGCGAAGAGAAACTTTTTGTCTTCCCTTCTTTGTTTTATCAATTTAACTTCCGTTGCTCTAACGATAAATTCGGAAATTGTGCGAAAACTTGACCCCCCTTGCGACGGGACGAACGGTAATACTAATTTCGATATTTCGACAACGATCGATCGGTAAATACGAATATTTTTTTTCCTGTCCTAGGTAATATGAATCGGCATGACGTAAACCTTTGGTAGGGTTGCCAATAACATTTGGCAATAATTGCGAGACATTTGCCTTTTTTTTTTTTTTTTTTTTAAGAACTAATCAGCAAATATAATAGCAGCTGTAAGATCGATGTCTGTCAAACGTCCAGACAATGGCAAAGATTTCGTGGGATTTTACGAATAATATTTTGTATTCGTTATCTTATTTGCTCTCTTTTTTTTTTTTTTACTATGGCTTGACGAATCCGACGCAAATCAGAACGAATCGTACGAGCGCCAATGCACGTCGCGGTATTCATTACAATACGTTATATTATATAGTAGTCATTATGTTATTATATTACAAATATAACTAAAGTCCCGTCTTTCGAGAGTCTTAAATACGCCCGAGATCTCGTACGTATCTCAGGACTCTGTACTTCGTTCCTATGTACAGGGCTATGTATATTATTCTATATTGTATATTTGGGAGACATACGAGGGATCTCATTGAGGATAGTCCATGTATGATTTTATCAAAGGAACGTCCTAGGCATCACGATATAATAATATCGCCTGATAACTTTAGTTCGATTCAATTTGCAAATGAGTCATTCCTCTCGTTAAAATATCAATTATGACGATTGGCAATGACCATCTCGTACGTAAAAGTTTTTCATTAGATTGGAAATTGGAGGATTATTAAAAAATGTACGTAAAATTCGAAATTTCTATGAAAACCTACCAATTCTCAATGAGACCCGCGAAACTCCGTCTATATAAAATCCTCAACGGTGTTTACATTGGGAACGAGGAGCTGCCTGTGATGCGATTTGGTGACGTTAATATATTTTTTTTTTTCATCGCGAGCGCAAAAATAATCGCATCGTTGCGATAAACAGATCGTTAAGTAATTTCTATATCACGTTATTCATGGAACGATGGCGTGACGCAATGATGAAGGATTCGTGAAACTTAGAGAAAAGTAGAAAAAAAAAAAAAATTGAAATTCAAATGGTGCAGTCAGGTACCTAATTCCATCTCTGAGTGTACACTTTTAACTTTGTTATTCAGCTTGGATATTATGCAATACCAAGCGAAAGATAGTTGGATACGCTAACTAGGGAAAGAGAAAAATATATCTATATAGTTATTATATGTATTCGAAGGAGCACCAATTCCCTCGGGATATTCAGTGAATACTCAGCCAATTCCAGGTTATGATTTCGCGAACGCCAATTGGCTTTGCAGTTGCATTTTAGGATGATTGCTAGCTAGCAGCGATATCGCGTACTTTTAATTATTTCTTCTTCTCCTCGTTCACGTGCCAAGGTACCCGAATTAAAGGAGAGCAACGAGGAATTACTTAGAATGAACTTTCAACGTAACGCGGAGCGATGATACTTCTGTTTCTTCGGGATATTTCGATATTTAGTCTAGTTTAACGGAAGGCAGAACATCTGTTGCAGGATGCCCTTTCTCGGACTCTCTTCCTCGACGTCGTCGTAGTCATTCTCGTCGTAGTTCAGATTGTTGTTGCCGTTGCTATAGGCAACCTCGGCGATGCTCAGCGATCGAGAGCAGATTGGACTCTCGTATTGGAATGGAAATGGCGGCGGCAGCCGGTACTCGTTATAATTATTGTCGTTCTCGTTCTCCATTGGGTAGTGCGTCGCAAAAATATTATCGTGTCGCGCGTAGCCATCAGAGCCCGGACGCGGATCGAGATTGAGCATCGCCAATTCCTCTTGTAGATCGTACAAATAGCACTGCCGCCGCCGCCGTTGCTGATCTTCCTGAGGTTCTTGATAATGGAGAAAGGTCGACTCCTGTCACACGCAATCCTCCAGTGACATCAGAAGAGGATTCACGTATTCGAATCCTTCGAATTCGCTTTGGTCGATCTTGTCGATGACTCGGCTGAAATATGATTTAGATACAAGATTCAGGGAAATTCAAAGATCCCAGTGGGATGGCGTTAGTGTGCATGACGGATAGAATTTAGAGTCTGACACAGGACGTTCAATAATGAGAAGGTTAAATTTTTTTTCTTGGCTCCACCGAGAGAAGGAAAAAGAAGGGCAGAATGTATCTGCAAAAGACTCACGGATCGTCAGGAGTGAGATGCACAGGCTCGTCCGTGAATTCCGGCGGGAAGTTTGCCAAATCACGATCGGAATCCAAGCGAGGTTTATAAGGCGGGCTGACCTGCTTTTGCTCCAACTGTAACATCAATTTGAGATAAGCTTGGGAGTGACTGCTCACCCTTATCACCCCGTATGAATCAAGCAGTAATAATTCAGATAGCAATGACGCCTTTAACGAGAATGCCTCTGTACGTTATAACGAGGAGTATTATATAATATACTATAGTACATATATGTTTGATAGAGGGAATACGCACCATCTCCCAATCGATAGCTTTGAAGAATGAATGTGCGACGATGTCGAGGAAGGCTGAAGGTCCGCATCCGAGTCTCTCAGCAGGATCCTTGCAGAGGAAGCCCTTAAGGACGGAAGCTGCTTTTACCGATAACGATCGTGGAATACGTATAGTCTTCTGGAGGATCACTTGGAAGAGATAGTCCTCGGTGTTCTGATCTGGATTCTCGGATGCACCGGCAATATCAAAAGGACTTCGGCCAGCCAGCATCTCGTAAAGCAGAACACCCAGCGCCCACCAATCGACCGAGAACCCGTAGTCCTCCCCACGTAGAATTTCAGGTGCTATGTAATTCGGAGTACCGCAGAATGTAGCTGTCGTGTCACCCTCTCTGACGCCTTCCTTGCACATTCCGTAATCGGTGAGCTTAACGTGTCCCTCGTGATCCAGGAGTACGTTGTCCAGTTTCAAATCTCGATATATAATACCTGGAACGAATTTTATGTCGTAAGATCAAATGGTAGAGACGCTAAGAAGATGGATAATTTTCGGTGCGAAAGTAAAGAAACCTTTTTCGTGAAGAAAGTTCAAGGCTAAGCTGATCTCAGCCGCATAGAATCGTGCGTGTTCCTCCGGAAGACGACGCTGCCTCTGCATGTGGAACATCAGGTCGCCACCGCGTACGAATTCGATGACAAAGAAAAGGCGCGAGGGTGTCTGAAAGCAGGAATGTAGCCCTACGAGGAATGGATGATTCGAGGCCGTCTCGAAGACGTGCTTCTCAGTCTGAACCCAGTCGATGTCTTCGTCATCGGTCACCAGGGCTTTCTTGATCACTTTCATCGCGTAGATCCTCTTCGTACGTTTCAACTCGACCATCAGGACCTTCGCGTAAGATCCACGACCGATTACCCTGATCAGCTCGAAGTCACTCAGTGAATATTGCCTTTGCATTTCGTTCGCGCCGTCCGCACCGGATACCGCATCCAGGGCGAGTTCCTCGCCTTCGTCACTTCCTGTGCCTGCATCCGCAATGATAATAAAAATTGTGTCTTATCGCTAGGGACAATGCTTAATAATGATAATAATTCAAATTTTCTTTACGGGCACGGGAAGGATCTTCAGCCACTGAGGATTCCGTTGCCTCATCCTCGAGATGCGCCGCAGGACTACGCTGAGGCGAATCTGGCTGCTGTTGATCGCCATTTCTATCTGTCGTCTGTTGTTCCGACGATTGTTGCTGTTGCTGTTGCTGTAAGTTCAGACATGGCTTGCGAACGACTTTGTGACATTTCTTGTGAACCAACAGCTTGCACTGGATACATTTGAAGCCCTGACGACCAAGACCCCAGATGCGATCTTGACAAAAGGCGCAAAAGGCTCTCTAGAAAGAACAAAAATTTGTTTAAATACAAATTTAATCGATTTAACGATACGTTCATTTGACAAGCTAACAAATTAGATGACAAATGAGCCAAAGGAATACATACTCGATTGAAACGTTTTGCTTGAAATATGTGACCGTTCACCCGGTAGAGCTTCCTCCATCTGCGGGCCCCTCGTCTGTAGATGCTCCCTTGAAAATAGAAATTGACTCTTGTATATAAACACTTTTCAAAATATTATATGTTCACATTAATTATTAAAATTTTAAAGTACACAGTACCGTACCACACCCAAAAATTCGCAAGAGCATCGCGGCTGTTCCACCCTGATCCATACTTCGCCGGACATATTTATCAATTGTAAACTCTCTATTTACAATCGACAACCTACCGTACACGACAACGTAGAGATCAGAGGTCATATAAACAGTGCTCGATATTGTCGAGAAAGTAACCAAATTACAAAAAGTTCTACAGCTACACTGCGGTCTGGCCTTTTACATCGTCGCATCAAATTCAACTTGGCGTATGATATTACAAAAAAAAAAAAAAATATATACTCTGTGCGTTAAAGGGTAAAAAGGAATGAACATAAAAAAAAAGAAAAAAAAAAAAAAAAGTAAAGCTCATCGAACGAATACTCACTGTCTTCACCCTGGCACGGCATTCCCGGCGCGGCGGGCACATTTGGAAAAACTGCAACACAAAAGCGGACCCACGGGCCATTTGTATTACGGTGCTTTAATTTGGGTTGAAAAATAAAAAGGAGTGGGTGGAGAGGGACAAAAGGGAAGACGAGGGGAAGTGAAAAATAAAAAAAAAAAATAAAAAATCCTACTACCCCATCCTGCAAATACCACACTGACTGTGTGGACGCAAGACGTGCCAACCTTGTGTTTACCATATCACGCTGAGCTTGTTCTATATTCCTATAGTAAATATCGATGATTAAGGACTCCGAGGTGGTGGTAGCCATGCGCATCCCTATATAGTAAATAATTGGGGCACGTATGGAAGGGGATGGAGTATCTGCATCCAACTGTCTATATATCTATATATACACCTATGTATAAATAATGGGCGAATACCGTGTGACCCAAAGTGCACAGGTACCACGTAACGGCTATACGTCACAGAAGTGCTAGCAGAGCTGCATCCCTGCTTCGAGCCTTAACTTCCCTATATCGCATTAGAATATTCAGCAAGGGTTAATTACACCTAGCAAGTCCTCTCATCTTCCAATACAAGATGGATGCACTTCTCGAAAATTCTCTCAGTACCACCCCAAGTTATTATACCCAAGGTGGCAACTGGTCCCCAATAAGTTTCCAACCACCCACCTTCCTAAAGATTTGAGGCTGGATATGAGCCACCGGTGCGCTCTCGCGGCTGAACTACCAGCAGAGAAAGGATCAAGGAAGTTTTCAAGACCGCAGTTTGTCGCAAGTCGATCGTTGTGTCGCGGTACGACCAGAAAGAAAAAAAAAAAAAGTAGTGAAGCGAGCAACCCGGAAAGTCTAGCAGATCCTGCCGGTAACCAACCCTGGTGAAGCTTTTATATTATTATTATTCTTATTCCCCATGTCTTTTTTTTGTTTTGTTTACAAACCGGCTTCTTTACCCCAATTCCACCTATTTTTTCTTACCAAAAGCAATGACGCTCAAAGAAGGATCGAAAGGACACTACCTGTCGTCCTGGGACCATTAACGATCGCCTTCGCCTCCCTTAAGTCTCCCCCTCCTGTCGCCGACACGAAATCTCTCGATACACGCGAACTGTACGAAAAAAAAAAAAAAAAAAGGTGTTCCTTCACGCGACGCCCACGCACCACACGTACTACGTACGCGCTATTACATAGGTTCCAGTTTAAGGGTTGATTACATGCGATCGTCTCCTTTAATCTTAATATCGACGTATATAATACCTGGCTCCAGAGACCTTGGCTGTTATTGAAGCTCCTTGGCAAAAGCTCGTACGACAGCATCGGACAGTCGTACATGAAAGCCACTCCGAGCATGGTGCTGTATACGTTCAAATTCATTCTGCGTTCACGTTTATCTTGGTTCACGGTACCTCGAAACACGTAACTTATTGTTAGACTCACGTACTTGGGGACGATAAAAAAAAGTATTTACTAGGATTTAAAAAAACTCTTGATGCTTCGGTCGCAGGAGAAATTCTGTCATGAAAAATTATGCGTCGGACCCGTCCTATCTGATCGATTCGCGATAACGTTATCAATAATCACTTTTTTTTTTGTACAAAATGTATACCGGCTTTCACGTCTACGTAACGATATACGCGTAACCCGTAATTCCAAAGTCTCTGGACTCTGTTACCGTTATGTGTAAGAGAAATTCTGACTGATTCTAAATCAGACTGCTTTATCTACTCCCTCCGCCTCAGCGACTACGCGTATGTCGTAATCGCTGGAAATCTAATTCCTCCGGGAAGGCATCAGCCCTGATAACAATGCTGGCTGGTATCACGATCGTCTCGCGATTTCTCGATTCAATCCGTGAGTAAGCGTATCTAACGGCGTATCGCCGACACGTTACATTATTCTAACAAAGAACTGACACGTGGTTCTAATTTGTACTTGATGCAGGGAAAAGGCGAATTAAATAAAACTTTTTTTTTTACGTAAATAATAATACCCGATTAAGCCTAATGTAAATTGTGAACGAGAAAAAAGATTTCTTTTTGTTACGCTTTGTAGCACCGTAATGACATTTTACTGCTCACTCGCTGAAGGGGTCGCACCTCACATCCGGTCCAGAGACATACGCCTTCCGCGAGAGTAATGAAACGTTACGAAGTAGCTTAGTACAAAAAAAAAGTGGGTGTGAACGCGAATGTAACTGAACGTGTGAATAAGTTAAAAATTTATTTCTTGTGTCAGGATTGACCTTTGACACTGAATCGCGAAACTGCCCCTTTTAGGAAAGTGCTAAGTATCGTTACGTATGTAAGTTATGATGGATGTATGTTTGACCTGTATTTCATCATTGTATATACATATGTGTGTCACGGGTTTGTATATAATCATAATATGGCACTTGCGTAGGAATGTATATGAACGTCATGTTTAACTGTCATTAGACGTTAGACTGGTAAACGGACGCCCACCTGGATAACGTTTCCGTTTTGGAAAGACAGGTGCAGTCATGAAAGCTGTAGACGTCCAGTTCTTTTTTGTCAATTTTGCTTAGATAAACTTTGTAACTGTGTAAATATGCAAAGTTCTGTGAAACGTTTTAATGTATTGCGTTAAGTTGCATAATAAGAGTTTCTGTTGACAGGTACGATCGAAGGACAATGAACAAAAGACGCAGATGCGTTAATCGACGGAGGATCTAGGTGGCCATTATCGTTGTAGCGCAAACTTGGTTCATTGGGTTAAACCAGATTAGACGCATAAACCAAGCATAATGTACAAGCCGCACATGACTGGGTCGGTGGTTGGCAAATTGGGCAGAAAATCAATTGACTGGCAGTAAATAAAAATCGACATATTTCGCAATGACTGTACGTGAATAACGGGAAAAATGAGTACGAGCAGATATCAATTTGCTTATTTTCTCTACCGCGAGTCTGAGCCAGGCCTCTACCTGTGCAGGCCTACCTAACCTAACCGCAGCAGAGTCGTACTTTCAGTAGCGAACCTGACAGTACGTCAAATTTACGGATAGACAATGGGGCAGGGCGAATGGCAGTATCGCACGTTCCTGGTGAACGTACCCCAGGTGATATCGTTGAACCAGAATTGCGAGGTGCATCCGGGAATGGATCCCGGTGGATGGTGCTCGCCGATCAGTGAAGAAACGGAAGGTGCGGGTTCCGGAAGTGGATTACAGGGACCATGCACGAGACATCCACTGGGTCCAGGTTGTGCACGACTATTGGAAGCGTAGATAATATCGGCGGCAGTAGCGTCGTCGAGATCACCTTCTGAGCCATCCTCGTCGTCATCCCGAAGCATCATCAACCTGGCAGCGACCGATGGTGGTAAAATGGAATCAGCGTGAGGACCGTCCTGGGCATAACTATTGTGATGGCTGGGCTGCTCGTAATCAGCGGATTCGCTACAGGGCGAGGGCGGGTAGTTGCTAGAACCAGGTCGGGGCTGTAGCTCCCTAGGTAGGACCTGTAGTGCAGTGGAACATCCTTCGACGGCGGACGTTCTCCTTCCAGCGGCAGCGGCAGCAGCCGCAGCCGCCGCCGCCGCTGCGGCCGCGGCTGCTGAATACGAGTAGAAGGAAGCACCCTGGATCATCAGGCTGCAGGGTGGTTCCTCGCTCGCACCTGCACCCAATTCACTCTGCATCTGCTGTACACCGGAGCAACTCTGCAAGGCATCCGACTGGTTCGTTTGATGATGCTGCTGCTGCTGCTGCTGATGATGATGATGAAGACTCTGCTTGTCCTTTTCACGTCGGGGTGATCTACCCCTGTCGCCGACGGTAGTCGCGCTCCAGTAGCCCCACGCCATGCTGCCCTATTCTGGCCTTTCCTGCTTGGCTGCCTGCCCGCCCTGTGTTTAGGTCAGTCAATTGTCACCGTCACTCCTCGGGTTCTTTCCGGAATATGTTCGGCACTGCCCGACCTCTTCAACAGCTTCCCCGTCCTGTCCGGAGACAGGGCCGACCGTACGAATCAGCAATAGTCACTGTGTACGCGGTATGTCGAGGATCGAATTCGCCGAGGTGTTCGCGATACTGGCAATCGGACCGAGTGGGATATCGACTGCAGCAAAAGCGGTACTGCCGCCGCCCGGCGCGCGCTACTCACCGCATTACGGCGCAAACTCCGAGCACGCAGGTTCCCTGTATTTAATGCCGTGGGTGGATAGCTCTAGGTGTCGGCTTTGCTTCGTAGTAACCCGAGGTACCTGGAGACTGACTTGCCTGAGTCGCCTGTCGGACGGGCAGGCTGCGCGCTTCACTTGCTATTGCGCCACTTTAACGCGAGTCTCGCAAGACTTGGAGCTCGAATGGAACCGGATATGGATGGCTTTTCTTATTTCGAAATACAATAGATTCGAGAGGGTGGGCTACGGCATTCCGATGGGATTCGTCACGTGAGATGAAATTTACGAAGAATCAGTAGTACCAGTCCGACTGCACTCGATGCTTCATATTTTTCATTGGATTAAAGCCGCTAAATTGTTGGGCGCTGGCTTCGAGTTCTTCCTCGTGCGGGAACTATACTTTTCATTGATTGCATTTCCTATTCTTGAGAGCGAACCGTGCGTTTCGCTGAAAATTTACAGCATTCAGCTTCGCCGAGGGTCTCCTTACGCCCCAGTGACTTTCAACTTTTTTTTTATCGTGCTTTCCTCCCCTCTACTACGTTTTGGATCCTTGAAAGGTTTCTTCCAACTATTCTTACAGCAGCGATGATCGAACGTTCCTCCACACGGAAGGTATGTGAATTCACGCTGAAAACGTATTTTCAAAAGGCATTCTACCAGACTACACGTTCCTGCGTTCCTGGCTCAGTAGCTCAGACTATGGCCCACATTGTTTTAGTATTTTTTTTTTTTTTTTTTTTGTAAACCGCGACCTATCAGAGGACCCGGGTACCTGGTCCGTGCTCAAGTGGTCACCCACGTCAGACAGCAGAAAGTCGATTAATTAGAGGTCTCTTCAGTTACTTATTACCAAAATTTGGAGGCTGCTCACGGAATAGATCCAATCACGTATTCCAATGTTTCCCACAATTATTAGGAGTCACGAGGCCCCACGTTATTTTTCACTTACACGCCGCCTGAGCCACCAGCAAAATAACAAAGTGCAATAAATAACTGCGCTCCACCAGCCGTGCACCACCGGAAACTGGTGAAAGGCGGAATAATCGACCACCGGGAAGTTCCGGGCGACGTGAGTTTCCGCTTTTTCCATGAGCACAATCGGAAAGACACTACCAAGAAACCTTGACTTCCATAAAATACAAGTACCATATATTTTGATCGCATAAATCGCATGGCCTCCCGCTAAGTACACGAGACCGAAGGTCGTTTGTCTCTGAACCAAGAACAGCAATGGTCAAGCACGTCTTTTCGTGGGAGACCAAGTGAAATTCTCCACTGCACATATTCAAGTATACGTATATCGATTCCATCCCCCACGACACAGCCTGTCACTGTAAACGCGCTTGTTTCGGCTCGTAAGGCGGCTTGTCGCCATTCGACGACCAAATTCGTGCATCCTATATTTCATCGAACAGCAGAGAGTTCAACCCAGTTTTGTGAAATACATGGCGCCGTCTGCCGGGTGGAATAAATTTTACTGGTATAATCTTGAGTCTGGTTATAGAGAATCGACTTCGTATCCGATCCCTCAGGGTCACGTACGTTTGCCGAGCTAAGGAACGGTACCAGAAGGCAACCGCCACTGACTCTGCCACCAATTCTAATAACAGGAACATTTCTATCGGTTCAACTGAATATATCTGATGCCTGAAACTAGTTTGAATTGACTTGCAAGTAACTCTGAAAGTTCTTTAAATCCGTCTTAGGTATTCTTACCGTGTATCGTGATTTCCGTGTCCTTTTCAATCTCGTAGAGCCTCAGGGCTTCGTCCAGCTCGTGCTGGGAGGTGATCCTGCAAGGATCCCCCTCGTCGTCCACCCACTTCATCGTGAATTGATCAGGTTCCGTGCCGGAACGTGCAGCTCCGAATCCACATATCGTCCGCATCTCCTCGCGCAGCGTGTCCACCGTGATGCCGGCTGTGACGTAGGTGATCTGGACCTCTCTTGGTGCATAAACGTGAAAGATTGCGTGTGAGCGCGAGGTACGACTTATTTCTGAAAATAGGGGATGAAGCGACAAGGACAGACGTGCGTGGGGGAGAGACAGAGAGAGAGAGAGAGGGAGAAGGAAACGTAAATGGAAGTTTATAACTTCATGAGGATACGTCGTGGGGATAGTCCTACTTTTTTTTCTCTTTCCTCTCGGCATGATAAGAATCCAGAAAATGGAAGTTGCATTGTGATTCATGGGACGTTAGATATTTCCAGACGGCTACGGAGATTCATGTTAAAGCTATGGATTACCCATTATATACGATTTTCACGCGTATATCGTCGTTCTCGGTTGTTTGCGTTGGCATCCTTGTTTTCAGCACCTTTGGTCCTTTTCCTGAAACAATTTTTTTTCTTTAATGTAAAATTACACCTGTTACCCCATATATACGCCGTCGTGAATTTTATTAGGAATTTGTTTTCTTTTTTTTACGTGATCCACTCGTCATTGATCTGATACAATACACGAGTCGTGTGGCTGATTAGTTCATCTCTGAAAGCAGCCAAAGGAGACTCGAGGTTAATTGATAAAATTTATATTTCGAGGCAGCTATTGATTATCCTTTGTCACGCATATTAATGGCATTAAGGGTAACGATGGGTTACGCGAAATTATAAATACTGACGCTGTACTTGGAAAGAGATTAGATTTATATAAATACTCGCACGCCGGTACTATATTTAATACGCGATCGTTTTATTAGAAAGGGATGGATTGGTCAATTAATTAATTGTTAATTAAATGAGACATTTGATTATTCGGTAAAACGATTCAGGTATTTAATCGATTAACAGATACACTATGAAATTCTGTAATTTTGACGTTTTAAAAAATTTGCGAAAAATCAAGCAAAGAAAGGTAGGGATGTTTTTCTCTTGAAATGTCCCGGTTGGTCGTGGATTTTAGCAGGGCGAGGCAGAAGCAGGACTACAGGAAGGAAGCTCGTTAATCTTACCGTTTAAGCACACTTTACGAACGTTACCAACGACAAGTAAAGCACAGCCGAATACAATTAGGCCATTAATGCGGCTCTTTCTTTGTAACGGGACGCGGGACGAACGACGACAGGAAGAAGAGCCGAACGTTACGCGAGAGAAGCCGAATCGAGGAAAAGGAGAAACCGAAGGAAGAAGGAATGGTAAAGCTAGTAGGATAAAGTGAGAGTGAGCGACGAAGTAAAATCGAATAGTGGGGGCTGCAAGGTATGGAGGACATTAAAAAAAGAAAAAAAAACGAAAAGAGAAAGAAGATCATCTACTCACCCTTAAAGACCCTGCGAAGGGACATTTCAAGAGAGAAATTCAAATTGAAAAGGAAAATGTCATTCCTGCGCGATTTACTCAGCAACAAGAGAAACTCCTCGTTCGTACTGACGTCTTTATTCTTTTTATCTTGCGAACGATCCTCCATGTCCTTTTATTTATCTTTCATTTTCTTATATACACCCCGATAAATTACTCCTTCCCATTAACACGACGAAGGCATCGATCGATCAATCGACACCTCAGCTATTCGTTACACTTGGCAAGGATACCGATACCCGATTTGTTTTACACGATCGTATTCGACACGCGTTGTTAGTTACTGTTAGCGACGTAGTAAGTCACAGGATGTCTCGAATGTCTTCACTCATGTTCACGTGGAGAATCGGTGCGTATTTTTCAGATGCGAATAACTGTTTTAGTTTTGATGAAATACAAAAGAAAGAAAAAACGTAATTTAAAATTCCAAAGTATGCGCGCGCACAGGCTGCACCTACATATGTCAGCGCTTGCTCATTCACTCGCAAGTTGTTGCTGTCAGCGACAGGAGACACCAGAGATAGGAGACACGCGCGATAACGGAACAGACTACACGGAAAGTAGCGAACGATCTGATAATATATGAAACGTAGCAAGAAGAGAACGTTATAATAACCAAATCGAACTGGAGTGAATCGGAAAGAGTTGACGCTTCCACGCCGCCAATATTCCAGCCTGGACAGACTTTAATTGTCCCCTCTTAATGTCAATTAACCTCGTTTACGTAGGTGGCCCTTCCCGAAGCCTGACTCACCGTATTCGTCAAACAATGATAGGAGAACGATCCCGTCCTACGGTTAGGAATGCGTCGTGCGTTGCTTTCCTAGCACACCTACTTCAGGCTTCACGCTGAAATTTACTGGAAGCTACGAAACCCAAAGTAACGGCATAAAATAAAAAAAGAAAACACTTTATACAATCGACGCGTTGTCACTCGCTGTCGCCATCTTCCTACGGGACGGCGCCGGCGTCGCCTATTTTCTCGCGTTGTGCATTTTCGACGTATGGCGTCGCCCTTGTACCTCGGACGCCCATGTCGTTGAGCGAACAACCGTCAGATTGCTCTGCAGTCGCGTCTCTGTACTCCCGCTAAGCTCCGTCCCTTCTCGAAAGGTAAGCAACTCAGGATTTATATTACTTTATTATATCGACTAGCGACTGTCTATAACTTATCACTTCTTATCATTTTCATATAATTACCTAACGAACGACCTAAACATTCCTTAACCTTATAATTGACTTCGAAGTATCGTCAATATAGCGATTATTATACCAGAATCGTTTCTATACTGATTTGAATTAACAATGTTACCAACCGGGAACGACGAGTATTAGAATGACGGATAGCCTAGTCCGCCTTGTTTTCACACATGTTTACGCAAGCACAAAACCAAGGATCAGTTTCACATTATCAAAGATTAGCGCTACGTCCACGCTATAAATAAACAGATGTAAAACAACATAATAATTAAGCCTCCACTGATTGTACGTGAAAGAGGGCGATAATTTAGCTGTGCTCGCATTATATGTTGCTGAAAGATTAAACTTGAAATGGCTTGAACAGCTGTACGTCATGCAGATTCTTTGTCACTGGCAATAAGAAACGATTGTTCGACTTTTTAACCGGTCTAACTGGTCTCCTGGATAAGAGAGCAGTGCTTGTAATAGTGGTCTTTGCCCTGTAAGCGAATAATAATTTTTTTTTTCATTTACACTGCCTGTTACCTTCTTTCTTATCGCGTATGAAGTAGATCTTGTGGCATGCCACAGAAAAATAATCCATTTACATGTGTAGACGTACGTTACTAGTGATAAACCAGTAAGACCCCCAGCCGATTCTTCGAGAATTATACTTTGTTCGATTAATAGAGGAAAAAACGTTATCCCGTAGGTGGGAAAAGTCTAATGCAGTATTTCATGGTTATAAAGTTTATCGACGCTAATCGGTTATCGTAAATGATAAACACAGGAGAATATGCAAATTCTCTCTTTGCGGACTTAGTAATTGCGACACGTAACGCGCATGCAAAACTCTTGCAGATCAAGGTATACTTTATTTTGCATAGCATACCGAAGCCGCATATTTGCATGTTAATATCGGACATGTGGGCATCGCGCGGAGGATTTGTCGTGAAAATACGTGCGTAATGCCAGCCTGTTGTATCGTAACATTACCTCATTAAGGTCATTGATCAGTGGCTAACCGAGAAAAACTATTCGTGTCTTTTCCTTTCCTCCGGCAGTTCAGCCCACAGCTTCGATGCTAAAAATCTTTATCAAGCGGAAAAGACACCTGAGAGATACAAACCTCGATAAAGTCATATTAAAGATATTATCAAATCTATGTTATATTAGAATAAACATTCTGCATCGCGTGCCCAGTACGTAGCTGTACTAACTAAAACAGTGGACGCTTCGTTAAAATATTTTTACAGACATTTTGTTCCCGAACCGTCATCGGTTGTAGGAATGTTTGAGTTGTTTAAGACAAAAATTTTAAACAATGATGATCCGAGTACGTTACGCACTATTGGACAATTCAATAACAAGGTCTCATAATTCTGTCACACATATATATGTATATATATATATATACACACACACGTATCCATATATAATTCGATTTTCCACGGTTCTACATTACCGACACTTTCTTTAAATATGTCAATTTCGGTTACGAAACTCCATGTTGGCGTGCATAATTAGATATAGAAAATATTAAAAGATGCTAAGTCAAATGGTACGCATATGTTCAAATTCTCAAAACATCTGTACCAGGATTTTATTTATTTAAAGATTCTCTTTGGCGAAAACGTATCTAGATAATGAGTTGCGCATGAGCTTTGTATGTAGATACACGCTCGGCTTAGGTAGTGGCAGAATGACGAATCAAAATATTTACACCCTAGAGTCGTGTTATAAAACTGTCGAGGGTTGCGTGACCAACTGGTTCATTCATTCATTGAATATCTTTTTTTTACATTTTGCTTTTTTCTTCATCTTCTCCCGTCAGCCGCAACCGAAGGTGTAAACGTTAAGTTTGCATATAGTTGAACTTTTCATGAATGAGAAGGACTCAGTCGGTAAATTTGATTTTTACCATTCGAGTACAGAGGAAGAAGCAAATTTCTCGATGTTGTGTCCAAATAAACGTATCTCTGGGTGACGTGAACTTTAATCTGAATGTAAATACATAAAATTAGATATGAACAAAAAAAGATGCTTCGTCTCGCTATTGAACTTTTCTATGAATTTCCGGCGATGAGTCTTTAATGTAATTTCTTTCATAATTCTGACAAAGCTTTTTTTTTCCGAGAAAAATAAGCAACGACGATATTTCGATATTGGATAAATTTTGGCGTTACTGTGAGCGATTATAAGAGAATTATAGATTAGAGGATGGACATTGTTATTATCTGTTGTTGATCAAAACAGTATCCTTATCAGTATACCGACATTCTTCTCTATCTGAAAATTCGTGATATTGTGATGAAGTGCCAAAGGCAATTGCTGTTATCACACCTGTATCGTATAACAGATAAGAGTGGTGCATGATGTATGAGACTTTTAAAAAAAATGAAAAACAATATTTTAAGCTCGATTGGCACAGTTTTAGCAACCGCGATAATGATAATTGAGAAGCAGCGGTCGTTACAGGTGCAAAACTAAAATTTATCTATAACAAACAATTGGATCAAATCGTATTTAGATTTTTGCAGGTGTTCGATATTTGATACATCATTTAAAAAAATATTATTCCATAAGAGAATTGCAAACGTTTTTTATCAGCCGACTTGATTCGCGAGTTAATGAACTGTGGTAACAGCGGTTAATCGATACACGGTAAAATAAAATTATTCATCGCAATTTACCTTACCTGGCAGATATACATATTTTACATTAAAAATTTTCTGGTCGCGCATGACGATATCATAATTTCGCATTTCGTATCCACGAGTCTGATGAAAACTGGTTGTAACGTACGTAATATACATATATATTGCCAGACGGTAGAAATAATAAAAAACAGCACATTTAATGACCCTAAGGAGATATAAATAATCTAATCTGAATAGTCCTAATCGTACGATGTCGCCGGTTCGCATAAACTCTCAAAAATTCCTCGCTTTTAATCGCGTAGATTTTCGCGAGGAACTCAGCTCACTGCGCGTACAAGTACAAGCACGGTTCATGGTGCGACAGACGTGCAGCCCGTATGTCGTATGGAAGGGACATGCCGAAAATAGCACTCCTTTGTTAGAAGCACCTACCGTAAATTCCTATAAAATAAAATTTACGAATAGCATATACATATATATACATATATACATCCACGTATATATTTCAAGCGTATACAATATCGCATACGGAATTCTCTGGTCGCCCATTGGTCAACATCCACGATCGTCCATTCCTATTTGATTCTGTATCTCTTACACATATTATACTCCGCTCTCCGTCTATCCGACAGTCGTGCAATAAGTGGCACGAAAGCAACTCCAACGTATATAGAATCGAGAAGAAGCGAGTCACCCGAAGTCAAACGGCGAGGCACGCATAATCTTTGTTAGGATCCGCGGCGGATTCGTCGCGTCCGTCTCAAGCGAAAAAGAGTCTCAGCCTCTGAACAGGAAGGGCAGGCCGGGGTTGGCTCCGGAAGGTCCGGCGGCCATTATCGACGCCAGGCGTCTTTCGCGAATCGTCAAGGCGCACGAGACTCGATGGTAGCCTCCGAGTGAGGACATTGCGCCTCTCTAATGTTCGATTCAAAATATTAATCCATATCGTGAGAGGAGGCGCTACTCGGCCAAGTCCAGCCAAGTCGAACTCGGTGCGTGCGAACGATAAGTGCTGGTGGCTCTCTTGGCCCAGCCAGTGTGCTTGCTCTCTCTCTCGCTCTCTCTCTCTCCCTCTCTCTGTTTCTTGCTGAAAGAGTGCCCGTAGTCTCCAATGATACGTGTACATCTACGTACATGGAATTTCATGTG
This sequence comes from Cephus spinipes, assembly GCA_963971525.1. Lineage (NCBI taxonomy): Eukaryota > Metazoa > Arthropoda > Insecta > Hymenoptera > Cephidae > Cephus > Cephus spinipes. The sequence continues at coordinate 1,464,066 of OZ020572.1, read as the reverse complement.
AGCGTGTGCGCGCTTGCGTATCCGTATGCGTGTCGCTGCTCGCGAGTCGTGCAGTTTACGCAGGCTATTTTGACGGGAAGGTCACATGACTAGACGCTCAGCCGACCGCCGACCGACGCTCACTCCTCTCTCTCTCTCTCTCTCGTCTTCTTTCTCCAACACACGCTGCCGGAGAAACTCACACTACTGCCCTCGAGATACGTGTGAATTCTATCGCAGCTCGCGCGAGCGTACATACGAGGAGGACGCCAGAGGCTTTGGTGCGAATGTGTGAGCATTGGAGTGTCGAGGGCGAGAGAGCGAGAAGGGAGACAAGCAAAGATGGTCGTCGCGGTGTAGTAGCGGGGAGGTTTCGGGTTCTGGTGGTTCACGGGGGCTGGTGCGAGGGACTCGACCGAGGGAGGGAGACATTCAGAGACAAACAGACAGACGAAGTCTCTACGGGGACACGTAGAGTTTACGGAGATTCCTCTTTAGCAGAAGAGACGCACACAAGAGTAAGGGGACGCATACCAGTGCGCTAGGGCCACTAATACTGTTACTGGGCACAGACGCACTGACACAGACGACGCTCAGCGTCGCGCTCTACCATTTGGAGAGGGAGGCTCCGAGCGAGAGGGATAGAATGATAGAGAAGAGAGGAGATGTGAGTGGAGAAAGAAAGAGAGTATAGAGACGGCGCTTCAGTGAGAGAAGGAGGCGGCGAGGGTAAAAAGGATAGGACGAGAGTGCGAGAGAGAGAAGGAGCGGCGCACTTGAGGGCTCGCCTCGTGTTTACGTGCACACACGTTCGCGCGCAGGTAGCTACATGGACAGTCTGACTCTCGTCGTGGTTCGGTGGAGGCGACACACGCGCTATACACGCTATATACGACATACACAGAGAACCCGACGCCGCGACGGCGTATCAGGGGCTCCGCTGCGTTAGCATTGTGTACCGTGCGTCAGGCTGGACGGTTCACTTCTCTTTACTTCACTTTTCGCTGCGAGAAATATGCGTAGCTTCGCGAGTGGTGCTTCAGTGTGCCGTGCGTGCTCGATCGATACGCCATTGCGGTGCGGCGTGCCAAGTAAATCGGCCTGACGATGCCCGCGAAGACGGCGATATCTGTCAAGTAAAGCCGAGGTGTAATCTGCTCTGCCGTTGCTGTTGCTGCTGTTGCTAGATACTTAGGAAGGCACGGCCATGTATAACCGCGGTCACTGCGCGGGTTAGAACATCGGACAGCCTCTCTTCGAAACTGATTCCAAAGGGACAGACATGTGTCCTTACGCTGATAATCGCCACTGTTCGCACTACACGCCAGGTTCGAGGCCCAGCGGCGCCCAGGCCACCGACCCGTATCCCTAACCGAACCTCCTCTCCTACGCCTTCTGCGAGACATAGAGACCTTGCCGACGTAATCGTGGAGATCGCGACGCGCGACACCACGACGCCGACGTCCAGTCTAACGTTCTCTCGAGTCTGACTTCCTGGCTATCTAACGTTGGTTAACGTTCTATCTCGTTCTCGCGTTATTATCCTCTTCTGCGGGACGGGGACACTATTGCTACAGTGTGTGCGAGGGTAGTGTGATGTGTGTGCGCGCGCGCGCGTGTGTATGTACATGTATATATATATGCGTGCGCGCATTATCTTACGCGGACACGATGTTACGGTGGATCATGGATCGTGGCTAGAAGAAGAGCACGTCGACCAGGAAGATGGGAATACGCGCGACACTCTGGATCCGAGATATATCTCTGCTCCCAGCATGTGTCTAGCCCGTGCAGAGAGTCGGCTCCACGCTCACGTTCTGTGGATTCTTCCTTTTCATAAGATGGATCAGTTTTATCTTGGCTTAGATGGCCTAGCAACCTCTGGTGATTATCAATGTGATTCTGCATACCAGTGCATTAAGCCCAGTGTGTGTCAGTGTCCATAAGATACTTCAGTGATATTCAGTGAACTCACGTACAATATAAGTGTACCTTATAGTAGGATCATAATAGGACTGACTTGTCTAACTAATCATAGAGCTAAATAATGGAGACACTATTGCTTGGTAATACAAGCAGTCAGTCGTACAGTCCCCAACTGAAAACTGTCCTGAAGACGTATCAGTTATCAGCAGTGAAGAGCCTGCAGGGACCGAGCTCGGCCCTTCTGGGCATGGACTGTAAAGGACTGCTTCAGGAACAGGCACCATTTCGATTCTCTCCCTTAAACCGTCCTGCTAATTGTGGGATTGATTCTGGTCTGGATCATTTATCGATACCATCCAAGGATATTGAAAAGTGTGAAGAACCATCTAGGATTACTGTGCCACCTTGCAGGGATCGCAGGGTTGATCATGCTTTGGATGATTCTGATGAAGATCCACAACCCGAACGACTGAAGGCCACTAGTGACAAGCGAGAGTTAGAGTTTCAAATACCCATTCTAACTGCACCGGATCAGAGTTGCTCTGAAAGATGTGAAGCTACTCTCGAAGGAGAGAGGATATCTTGCTTTGTTGTTGGTGGAGAGCGTAGGCTATGTCTCCCTCAAATACTCAACACAGTTTTACAGGATTTTTCTCTGCAGCAGATTAATCAAGTATGCGATGAGCTGCAGATATACTGCTCAAGATGTACCAGAGATCAGCTCGAAGAGCTGAAACTGTCTGGAATCCTTCCTCGGAATGCACCTTCTTGTGGACTTATCACACAGACCGATGCAGAACGACTTGTAAGTGCACTCTTACTTAGGACAGAGCCTTGTGAACCAGCACCGGTCAGAGATCAGGAACGAATAGATGATCAAAAGTCTTTTGCCAAGAAAGAGGAAGCAGAAGAATCCGTGGCACGTTTTAAGGTGTACCATGAGTGCTTTGGTAAGTGCAAGGGCATTTTCGACGCAGACCTCTTCAGTTCAGAGGATTCAGCCTGCATCGAGTGCCTCGAGTGTGGATATCAATTTTCACCACAGCGATTTGTTCGTCATGCTCATCGCCCTTTGGAAAATCGAACCTGCCACTGGGGATTCGATTCTGCCAATTGGCGGTCGTACCTTCTATTGTCCAGGGATCAGAAGCATCACAACAAGGTCGACGCCCTTTTTCGAGATTTAAAAGAACGGCACCTCGTGACAAATCCTAAGAGGAAACCAGAGGTATTCATTTTTGGATCGTGAATTAAATCTTAGAAACACATTTTTCGGATATACCATAATATATTTTTTGTCACTTGACGAAATCTGTAATATTTCTCAGTAAAATAAGACTCAATATCTTGATTAAAAGTTGTCTTATAGTCAGGCCAAGATTGCGACGCATATAGTTTTTTTCAAAACATTTTTTAAAGTCAGATAAAAACTCCTCCGAAATTTTTGTTTGACTGTTAAAAGCTTATCAAATAATAATTCACGTCGTGTCACGATCAGAATCTGCTGGTAGCTTTATATAAATAACTTGATAACGGCTTTCGAGCCATTTGCCACACTTCAAGATGCTCATCATTATAAAACATTTTCCATTCGCCCAATTAGGAGAAAATTCAAGGTTGACATTTTTTTCCTAATAAACAGAATGAAATTGAATTCATTTCTCGTTGCATCTTCTAAGGAAGCAATGCCTCTGTTATAGCTGCGACATGAGCCGGAAAAGATAATAAAACGTGCGAAGAAGGAAATAGACAGGGACGACTGCTCTGGCGTTTACAATGGAAACGGATTGGGAATGTATCATCCAGTATCAGCAGCAGCAGCAGCCAGTGCCACCGACCCATACTTACAAATGCAATGGGCAGTCTTTGAATTGGCAGCAAGAGGCGCATCAGCATTCAGACCCTGGAGTGCGGCAGGAACTTGCAAACACAGGGACAGGTAACTATTGAACAACGACGAAGAGGCATATTGAATAGTTCAAAGGAAAAACCCGAAGAATCCTAAGTGAACAAATACCTTCCCCTATTCTAATCCCGAAGTGCAGAACCACCTCCAGAGAAACCTCAAGAATCCTCAATGAAAAGAAGGTCTTACCTGATCCCAATTCTTAGACGCAATGCGATTTTCCTGTGTGCAGCTCGCCGCTGATGCCTGCATATCTCAGTCGAGGACCGCCAGTGCTCCAGCATCCGGAACGTGTTGTGCCTCTATCCGAATGCGAGCGTTTCGAGCCGCATTTTCAGCCGAACGTCGCCCTGGCACCGATACCTCCGCCGACGATGCCGCCAATAGCGCCACCGTTGGTGCACCAGCATAGTAGACGGCATCATCACGAGCGTCGTCGTCACGGTCATCGTCCACCGAGTCCAGACGAGAAGCTCGAGTCGCTTCCAGTTACAATAAAGCTTGAGAAACCATCGTCTCCGGCACCTGGTGGCACTTCCGGTTCCTACGGCGAGGAAGAGAACTCCCTGGTGGCAGGACAGGAAAGGAAAGAGGACGACGAACCCGAGGAAGAGGAGAGTAGCGCGGCTGTGACATCCTCTACGGTAACGGTGGAACCTGCAGCGCCAGAAGTGGGTACGTCTTCGCCGGAAAGTGATTCTGATTCGGAAGGGACTGCTGCGATAGACTTAGAGGAACGGCTGATGGCTCTTGACGTGCCCCAGGACGTCCTGGCATTGGCAAGACAAGTAGCTACGGAAAACGCTCGTCTACGTCGTCATCGGCGTTCTGACGCCCGTGAGATCTCCAGGTTACGAAGTCAGTTGCAAATGCAACAGATTCAGGAATGCAAGGAGGCCGAGGAAGATAAGAAGGACGTGCGAAACTCCAGTGTCGCGGACAGCACCGAGAGTAGCGAAGACACCGAGGTGGTGGTGTCCGGTGCCAGTTCGCAGGATAAAGGAATCGAACAGCACGAGGATAATCATAAGGACGATAGAGAATCTGAGGAGGGTGACGCCACGGTGGCTGGTAAAGATTAGAATTATTTTTAATTATTTAACGAATTATAATTAGAGACAAGAATACAAATGCTCAGCAACTATCGCGTCGCTCGAATTTACCACTAGGTAGAAAAACTATTCTAACGATTCTAAAGAAAAATGAATGAAAAATTGTCTTTGTTAATTGTGATATACGAAGAGCCTTTAACGTTATTACAAATGAGGATGAAGGAGTTAAGTATGAAAAGGACACGAGAAAATGTGATTTCATTTGGATTTCTTATTGTAAATTAAAACTTTATTGACGGTTTCGTTTACGACCGAATGTAGATACTGTATTATACGGAAGAAAGTAAATAGGTTTAATTAAGGAAGAATAAGAAGAAGCGGAGAAGCATAGGATACAAAGAAAACAAAAAGAAATTGAGCCAAGACGTGAAACCGTAAGGGCCAATGATAATCGATCGATAACGATTAAAGGACACTGAACGTTTTCTTTGTGTACGTTAAAATATGCACATGACGCAAAATCGAAATCAGACTAAAGGTGGAGAACTTTTTTTTTTTTACAGTCTCACACATTTTTCATTCAAAGAAGGACGGTGTAAATTAGGTTGCTTTCCATTAACTCTCCCTGTAATCATTAAAAGCGCATAATGTAAATACATTCTCTTGTCGTAGGTATATATATTATATATACAAATATATATATTATATGTTATCAATAATACATAATAATATGCGAATTATTGCGAAAAGTACAAAAACCCTAGGTGCTATGTTGTTACGCTAGGTATATCGTGAGCATGAACGAAAATCTCGCGATAATTCTCGTTAATGCCGAAAGCATTGAAGAGAGCATCGGTACGCTCCGCGTCCTCGTTATTATTTTCTCATTCTCATTATTATTTTTTTTTTATTCTTTATCCATCTTTTCGTTACCCTCTCGTTATCCGTCGCTTCTCTTTTCTAGTTCAATTTATCGTAAGCCCGTATCTGCCCCGATCTACGTCACTCTCGACAAATTAGACTTTGTGCTTCACCGTCGCAGTAACGAAAGGAACGTCGCACGCGCACGTGACGGCAATTTTCATCGCGCGACAACATTTGTGCAAACGGACGTAAAATGTTCTCCCTTGGACAAAAACGCGCGAGCGTCGTTTTGCGTAAAGCCCGATTTAAAAAAATTGCACGGAGAGAAATCGAAGACTAAATAATTTAAAAAAATAATAATATACGTGGACATCATTGAGTTTTATCAGCTCTTCACGTATCAATCGTTTTATTAGCACGAGCCATAATAACGTTCTTCGTTGACGATAAACGACCGCGAATCCCGATAACTAGTTTATTTCGAGTGCAATCGATGGATCCTGGCATAATTGCAATTATTGATTTTTCAATCTGATGCATAATTTTCATCCGTAATCTCGGTATCTCCTTTATTCCCTTCGTTTACTTATTCATGTACCACCATTTTACTCGTTCCAGTTCCTTTCCTCTCCCCCCCCCTCCCCTCCCCATCACCCCCTTCATTGTTTTCTCGATATATCTATAATTTTATTAGCGTTACTCCTCTGACGTCGCACCTTCTTCGAGATTCCGCGAAGTCTAAAGGAGATCTCAATTAGCCATGTGATTTTCTGGAGATTTTTTTTATTGAAGTTGCGTAAACGCGTGATAACGGAAAAGACATGTGGACGCTGAGATTTCCGTCGGTATCGTGTTTATTTTTGTTTTGTTTTTTAAGTAAAAATCAATACGATTCGGCCGAGCCGAAATCGTTAGCATTGTTTCTATTTTTTTTTTTATTTTTGTTCCCTTTTTGCTTTTGGGTCGTAAACAACGGAGTCTGCTGTAAGATTACGCATAAGTTGGCAGTTCACTTTTGTCCAACGTTATATTTTGGGCGGATTGTCCTGCACGACGGTGTAACCAGTGGTAGCACAGCGCTTGGATAGTCAGCGGACAAGAGCATATATGTAGTATCTATAGGAAAAATGAAAATTTAATATGAACATACAAATCGACATTTGTGCAACAGCTGGTTCTCGAGTGAATTTTTCGAGCGAGATATATACCTTTTTTTTTTTAATTTTCCTTTATCGAGTCAAAACACCCGTACTGTTCTATCGTAGTTGATACAATATATATTAGTAATAACGGATTATTATTATGACACTTCGTAAATCATACATATTCATAATTGCATTATTACGAGAAACAATGGAAGAAATATTAAAAATAAAAGAAAGCAGTTCTCAATGGATCAAATCCCTGCCAATTGTATGCAGGCAGAAATTCGAGATGCAAGGAATTCCTCTTTTTCTTGTAATTTTTTTTCTTTTTATTTATCTTCTCCTTTCTTCTTGAAAGATCTCTCCAACTTTCCGCAATCTCGATAATATAATTGTTACGTAGATCCAATTGTTGAAGCGTTCGAAACCTTGTGTTACACGTATGTTTCAATTCTGTCGATTTAGAATTCGTTATAGCCCATCGTTGTTCTCGTCGTTTAAGTGAACGAAAGCGAGGGATCTTTCAGAATTTTGTAGTGGCGAAGACAGAACATAATAATAATAAAAGGATATAAACATTAGATACAATACAATCATTTACTGTGGTTCCGATGTAACGGCAGATGCATATTACGACATACGCTCTATTGTAATATTATAAGGATCCCACCTAAGATTTAAAAAGAAATGTAATAGTCTACGTTTTTCATACACACTCAGTTACTATATTTACCTAGCATACGAAGCTACAATAATACATAATATGTATCTTACTTACTTGCTCCGCTTGGAATACATTTGAGGCGCGCGATTGAGAAAAGAAAAAAAGAAACGATCGGCCATTATGAAGATTGTGACCGAGATCGGTATCGTCGACTTGAAATGTATATTCAATTCGAACAGGATTGTATTACAAATAAATACGATATTTGTGACGTTCGATTTTTGTTACTGACGGTTAACGCGATGCGCGCGTCGATTTATATTTGATATTGGTACGTAGTAATGATGTTTAAAACATTAAGGTGATTGCGCAAATTATTTTTAATCCCAATAATGGACACAGCTTCGTTTACGCCTCATAATCATATCTGTACAAAGAAGGATCGTACGTTTCATTATTTTCATTTCGCATACGATCCGCTTCATTTTCGAGGAGTAAAAATACGAACCTCCGTCATTTTGTTGTCTTCCTTTATTTTCATGTCGTCTCTCTCCTCCGGCTATGTTCATGCTTTTTGTTTCAGCTACGAGACGAGTATCACGCGATTATTGAATGACAACGCTGTACTTATTTGTGCTTGAATTGACATTTGGCCTTGAGTGCGATTAAACACTTGAACGGGAATCACGTCTCTCAGACGTTTCAGCTATCTGGAGTCCACAATTGTTTTTTAGGTTTGCAAGATGTAAGCGACTGGCTGGCTTTCGGTCTATAATAAAAATTGCGTTTGTCGCTGGACGCCTGTTGGGTCAGCGCATGCGCCGATCGGATATGAGGTTAAGTAATTATTTTAAATTAGTCGAGAGAATAAAGATTCCCACCGATCCTACGATTGTATTCGTAAGTATCGCGAGATTCATCAGTGATACAGTTTCGTGCTTTGTTAACGAGGACGTCGGTTTATCAAATATGTAGGAACCTGCCATTTCGACGTATAAATTCGGGCAGCGCGAGACGAGCGAGTGAAGAATTGAATTTGCCTCGATTAAAATTTATAAATCGTCGGATTCTCCAAAGTTAGTAACGCCGTCCTATTTAAATTATTCATCGAATCACTTTAATAGAATCATCCAAAATCGGTATGTGCATCCTCACTGCATATTAGTATTTATTTACAAGTGACGTGGGGCAACGTACTCCCCGTGTGCATTTGCCAGTTTAGTCTCGTGCATGTTCTCTCTCTCGCTCACTCCATTTCTATCTTCCTGTCCGTCTCTCTCAATCACTTCGAACCGTCTGGACACTCTGAACCCTTCTACTCCTTCTAGCAAGCAGGACGAGTTTCGTTGCCGTTTTCACGTGTCGTTCACTCCTTTTACCTGCTCCCACCTTCACAAGCGTCTGAGGGTTCTCTTTGTGTTTCTTTTTTTTTTTAAATCATCTCTTCCCGCTGCCCATAGTAGAATCCCGTGTCCATGTATTTCTCTTCCTCTTGGCAACGCCATCTTGCCGACAGGTTAGGAATTATGGGAAGAGTTTGAAATGTTCGATCTCGAGCACGAGAGAGACAGGTAGCCGCAGAGGCAGGCAGGTAGGTAGACAGGTAGACAGCCAGGCAGGCACAGAAGTGAGTGTCCACTTGGTGTTCGTACGAGTGCAACGAGTTTTGGGACTGCTGATTTTTTTCTTCGAGCGTCGCGTATACTTGCTGATCTAGTATCGTGTTACTTTTGACTGAATCGTCCTGCGTCTCGTCTGTCGTCGACATCCATGTTACTCTTACTTACGAATGGGAAGGTCCTTGGTCCCAGGGACTTTTTATGGTACCTACTGACCCGTTCGGGGGACATGTGAATACGTTTGGGCCCGGCCAGTGCACAGAATGGCTTTTCTGTGTCCAGTGCGTATACGTCGTGGGAAGAAGAAGAAACGTACGTTACTCTGACTCTCCTTAATACTATTTTATTCGATCTTACGTTGATCCTCACTTTATTATCTTAGAGATTCACGATGCTCGTGGGTCTTTTATTCCTAATTTGTACTTTTTTTTAACATCTTTGACGGATCGATCGACCCTTCCTTCTTCGCTCTTATTTATTAATTCCTTTTGTCATCTCTTAGCCGGTGCCCATAGCTTTAACCTCGAAAAGGATGGAGCTGGAGTCGGCGGCGTGGGACTTGGACTGGGGACCAGGGTACCGCTTCCTCCAGGACGTATCACAGGAAGTGCCAGTATCGAGACTCTAGTTAGGGTTGGGATCGAGAAGGAAAATGGTCTTTCACCAGACAGCAAGATGGTTATCGTTCATGACTTTACGCCGTGCGTCGATGACGAGCTTCTGGTGAAGAGGGGTCAGGTTAGAAAGAATCAATTTATCTGGATGATTCATTAGGAAATTTATTCTGTATATATAAAAATTGTATTGCGTATGACTTCTTAGCACAGTCTTACCCTATATCATTTTTCATTAAATGGGTGGGAGTATCACAGTATACTCTTTCATCTGTCCTAGGTCGTAAATGTCTTGTACAGAGAAAATGACTGGGTTTACGTGATAGCAGCCGATACTAGAATGGAGGGATTTGTACCGCATTCTTACTGTGCGCCATATACGTCGCAGCTGGCGGAATCGACCCTCGCGACGCTTATGAATAATGTCAAAAAGAAGCTGCCACGTTCGAACGACAATGACGCCGACCTGTCCAGTTCGTCACGTTCCCAGAATTTGGATGCCCAACAAACGGATACCGGTTCCGCATCCGATTGCGAAAGTTATTCAAGGAACATTACCACTGCCGACGTTAATGTCAATCGGTCTAACGTCGCGCAGTCACAAAATTCTGTGCAGACTACTCCGTTGCAGCCGGATGTTCATCCATTCTTCAAGGTTGGTGGATGATCGATTTATTTGGTGTATCAGCCATATTGTTTTGGCTCTCAGGATCCTTTGACACGGATTGCATTTTCTTCACAGGATCCATCGGCAGGAAGGTACATTGTACTGTACACGTTTGTGGCAAGGGATGAAAACGACGTGAGCGTGGAGAGAGGAGAATTTGTGACTGTACTCAATAGGGACGATCCTGATTGGTTTTGGGTGCTACGTCACTGTGATGGTAACGAAGGATTTGTACCTTCTGGTTTCGTTTATCCGGGACATGTTTTGCATTCGTATACGACGACGGCGACGACTACTACGACGACCACGACGACCGCCAGTGATCCTCATGGACTAGGTAATTCTTGAATTTTTGGTTACCGGTTAGTCTCGTTTGTTCAATTAAGTTTTTAATTTTTCTTTTCTTTTTCTTTCTTTGTAGGCACTACGAATGGAAATTTAACGGGAGGCGAGCAACTGCAACAAAAGGATTTGCGTGACTTTCGCGACGAGACTAGTGGCACTGAATTAGTTGTGCTTTACGATTACAAGGCGCAGGCGCCAGATGATTTATCCGTGAGACGGGCAGATTGGATTTACGCAGATTTAGGCAATCAAACGGTCGACGGCTGGCTCTGGGCTTACGCACCGAAGACACGAAAATATGGTTTTATTCCTAAGGCTTATGCCCGACCGCCAGCCATGACCAGCTTATGAAAAGACATTAATGATATTATGATATTTTGACTTTTTAAATCTTTTATACCTATTTTATATAAATACATTATGTTTATACGTGACGCTCGCACTTCATTTGTTCGCTTCAAGGATGCGTGTTTCGCGGTAACACTGAAAAACTGACGTTGGTCCCCGATCAATGATGTATCCTGTCCGCAAGCGATGTCGATTATGCGAATATCAATGAATTATGACGTTCACGTTGAGACTGGTACAGTCGGAAGTGATATGATTGATAAGACCCTCATGAAGAATCACGCAATCGCCGCTCAAGAATACTTCTCGTGGTTTTTGAGCTGTTCTTAAGGAATTCACTGGTCCCGTGTAGGTCAACGAACGGAACCCTTCGTTATCGATATTGTCTACTGCCTGTAATTCATCAAAAATTTATCCAATTAGCTTTCCTATCTCTTATTCAAAGTTTAACGCAAATATTTTAACACACCTGTATACTACACTTCAGAGGTCCTGTGTTACTGCCAATATCCAACCCAGCGACCCAGGCAATTATCACGTCCCCCTCGTCATGACCTTCGCCACATGCGTGACCTTCATTGTGACTACAGTACCTGCTAGTACTATGCAAACGAGCAGCAAGGACAGGTAGCGGTAGTCTGTTTTTGTATTTCTGTTGAATTTGTCCACTGCTAAATAGTCGCGTAGCAGGGCCTCTGTTGTTTTTTTTTTTTATAGGAAAGCCCATACAAGTTTTAAAAAGATGATGAAAATGAATAAATCCTACATTATACCTTCATTATACGGGCTACTTACGACAGTTTACCAGATACCAGCAAGAGCGCCAGACATCTACTGGAATCGCAGGAAAGCGCAGTGAAACTAACAATCAAAGTGCTCTTAGCTCCAGGCTCCACATTGAGAATCGGCACTTCCGGATGATCGAATAGAAAATGATGAGTCAAAGATGAAAATGCTACATTTACCGCGCAGTCCAATCGTGGACAGCGAATCGGACGCCGAGAACATTCCGAAGCTCCTTGATTCCCGATTTTCATTTGAGATGGCGACACGTGTTCCTCGTCTTTAATTATACTGCAGTAGCTACTCTGCTGTCTGGCCTCGTTCAGGGTTCGCCTGTCAAGTGTATCCGTCAAATCGGTTTCCCAATCGGTCGTAGAATCGACGCCGTGCATCGCACTGCCGTAACGTGGCTGTCGTTTTTTCGGCACTGGTTTTGAAATCGATGGATACCCTCTGACCCATGGATTTACGTGATAATCGTGCACGTTACTCCCCGACATAACATTCTGTACTTCGTATGGTTTATTCGTTTTCTTAAGACTCGTATTACTGTCTCTGGAGCAACTGGAATTCGAGCGTTGTGATTCCACATCGCACAGAATGCAGCCAACGTCTGGAATCGCATAAAGTCATACGAGACTGGTGGTATTTAGGTTAGAAAATTTAAATCTTTACAGTCGCCTTGTCATTCGTTACCTGATCGTATCGCAAATTTTTTTATGCATCTGTAACAGAGTAAATGTCCCTGCGAACAGGCCAGAGGCTCGAATCGATTAGAAAAATCGTCGGGGTTCGCGTTAATTGCCTCAACGTGACAGACAGTGCACAGACTGCTCCTTGGGTATCTTAAAATTTCACGTTCTTTGTATTTTTTCGCTCTCTCCTCCTCCTCGTCCTCCTCGTCCTCGTCTGCATTTCCCATAGCCAGTGTTTTCCTTTCCTGCGCAAGTCACTGCTTAGATTATGTCGTTGGCGCGAGGAATAGACAAAAAAAGGGTAAGAAATAAGAATTTGGTACTTTGTGACTGTTGACAAAATTTTCATCTGTTCTAGAGAAACGGTTGATTCCCTCCATTTCTTCTTAATGAACTTGCATGCGATTCACGAGATACGCGTAATTTAAAAATAGGACTTTATCGGATATTATACCAATCGATTACTTATTTTCAATTGATTTTTGTGACAGGACCTCAAACTCTTTGATGATTCCGTACGAAACATTTTATGTGGAATTTTTAATTACCCGCATATTATTGTCACGCGTTTATCGGTTATTCACTTATGATTACGAAATTGACGAATGACGCGCCCGTTATTCCCACCTTGTTTTACGATTCGCGACAATTTATTCCCACGAAATTTACCAGATACAAAACGTCCGACTTTTACGATCTTTTGGAGAATCACTAACGCGGCATCTTGACATTTGGAGAAAAAAAAACACAATTTACGAAAGTCACTGCAGAATTACATGCGTCGAGTGAGCATAGACGGGTCGTCCGTTATGAAATAAGATAAATATATAAAATTAATCCTTTATTTTTCTTTCTTTTTTTAATTGGAACAAATAAATACGTGCTTTAAAATTATTATGATTTGCACTCCCGTAAATATAGTAGCTTCTCCTGCAGACGATTCATTGCAGCCTGCTTCTTCCAAATACGTGAGCAGTAAAATACAACTTGTTTATTTATCGTCGTATACCATAAGCCATACTTCTCGCCACCAATTCGTCCAGGGGTAGAATCTCGGTTTTCGCCCTGCAAGATCGAACGGTTTACGTAAAGTGGTTTCTCGTGTAATTTCTCGAAATAATTTATTTCCTAGGCTGTTGGCGTTTTAATTGCTCCGCCGGTAACAGCGTCGCCGTATTACTTGAACATGTTGGTAACTTAAATGATTATTTACCGGTAATGTAGAACGTTACCTGTAACCACGTGTATCCGCCGTATAGGAAACACGTACTATTTGATTATTTTTGTAATCCGTGTAACCATATTCACCGATTACCGTTCCATTCTCGAGTTTTTCTTCGTTTCTGTACTGTTCGTTTCCCGACGGATCGACGACGTTGTCGTAACCGAATGCGTAGGAACCACGGCCCTGTTTGAACAATATTAGAATCGTCAAATGTGCTTGGATATTATATTGTAAAAAGCACTTTTAAGAGAGTGACAAGACAATGAAGGATCGTTGAAAAATTGGAAAACTAATTAAAAATATCCATGACTGTCGAGTCTATAAATCTACGATGGTGTTGAGTGAGCGTGTCGAGGAAAGAAGTGTTAATTAATTAACGGTACGACTTGGTCTATACATTAAAATTTTATAGGCTCTATCTTCCAAATGGCTTGAATGCCATAAGATTTCGTGAAGAAACTTGGAAAATGGTGAGTACGATACAAAAAACCGGTTCGTTCGAAGGGACTTGATAAGGATTGAAATTTAGTTGGATAAATGTTATAAATTTTATTTCCGTTCGTTGCTCATATTGCTTTTTTCCTTCTATCATTGCGCATCCTGGCAAATCAATCAACGTCTTTCTTTTTCAACGTAGAATTCGCATCCGAGGAGTGACGGAGTTTTTTGCAAGTGCCTCGGTAATTTTACGTATACAAAAAGCAATGATTCTCACGATCTAGCAACTTGGCAGTATATAAAAAAGTCTAAATAATTATACGTTACGTTTGGCTCACGCAAGTTGTAAACGGACCAATCGGCCAGGGAGAGACGTGGCTTCCTCTCTCGAGATTCCTCAACTTCCCGGAACATTGTCGCTTCCTCGAGGTTCTTGTAATTAACGTGATTGCTCCCAAGAATCGATCTTGGTTCAGGCGAATCGTTATAGAATGGCGGAACCACACGGCCTCTTGTCAAACTCACTAGGAAACCCAGACAACACTGGAACGATACCTCTTATGTATACCAAAATAAAAAGTAAACTCAAAATTGAAAAAAAAAATCCATAACAAATGAAATGAAATTTCATTCTTCGAAATGAAAACCACCCAAGACGCGTCACTGTGAATAAATGTTTAAACATTAAAAAATTTTTACGAAACCCACAAAACCCAAAAGTACGATCAATCACTTTCGTCGATCACAATTTCTCGATTACAGGGTCGATTGTCGACCGGAGCAACGTACCACTTTAATCGTCAGGATCATCGCGGCATTCGATCGGGACGTCATGAACGGTCGATGATCAATAAGTTATAAGGAAAAATAGGCGTGCAGGATGAATCCAAAAAAATGGACTATTCTGTAAATGCGCGTAGGAATCGTAAGGAGTAACTGCCAAGTCAAGACGTCTGGTGCACGGTCACTGCCAGAAGGGTCTCAGGTTGACGATATAACTCTACTCCGAGAGAAGCTGATCCTGGTCGTACAGAAGTAAGTAAGAAGTGCGGTGTGTATTATATCCGAAGGCTCGGAGGCTCCGACTCCCCCCTCTCCCAATGAAATTCGCCAATTTAAACAGCCGAACGAAATAAATTCCTACGTATAATCGTTCCTTCCATGCCAACCCATAACTGTGTCGGCTTTTACGAGATACCATGCGGGTCCATTCGTTTTCCATTGATGCTCCGGGACTCTGGCCTGGCTAAAAGACTAAAGAAGACAGGTCAGTGGCTCAT
The DNA here is from genome assembly GCA_963971525.1 of Cephus spinipes. Taxonomy (NCBI): domain Eukaryota; kingdom Metazoa; phylum Arthropoda; class Insecta; order Hymenoptera; family Cephidae; genus Cephus; species Cephus spinipes. The sequence goes on along the minus strand of OZ020572.1, from coordinate 1,448,516 downwards.
TAGCGTCATTAATTGCCTAAGTGACAGTTTTACCAGTAGGCGGTTAACAGTCGACACGGTTATTGGTACGAGGACCCTTTTCTTATTTACGAAGACAAAAAAATATTGCAAACTGGACAATATTGAAATTAGGTTGGAAAAAGGTGAACGAACCTACGTTTATTGAGTTTCCTACGGCTGAGAATAGAGTCGAGTAAATTTGTATTGTTGGTATTGACCGTTGACAAACCTTACCGATCCTTAATATTCGTATGACGGTGTGTAGTTTCATATGGATTCCGTTAAATTCATATCGGATATCTTTTTCAAGATTCGCCGGATATACGTTAGAAGTAAAAAGGTCTTGACGCCCTGGTGAATTTCATGCCGATGGCTTTTTTTTTGGCTGGCTGTGACTCGGCGATTGAGTTATGGGCTATAGAAAAGATATTTGCCATAGCTCCGAATGTGTTTCGATGGGTTAGGCGTGGGTCGAAATTAAAGGATTGTATAGCCAGTACCCGCATAATCCATCTGGTTAACTGTATAATAAGGTGCTCTCGCGGGTCGCGGCTTTCTTTCGAATAGCCACAATTTTAAATTGCTCGCAAATCAGTTCGTCCGGAGTCAATGAGAAATACATGGTAATGACCAGCCCGTCGCTCAACATAGAAACAAGCGATGCGAATAGAATTGTCTTAAAATGACATTTTTGAATTTTCTCAAAGTCCCACGTACGTAAGTAAGGATTTACGTAGCAGCCATAGGCAGAAGTTCAGTAAACTCGCTAAGGATCGTAATATGGAAAATGACATAACGGCACGTGTTATTCGCTGCTGCCTGGTATTAGATTAGTTTGTGGTTTTCGCATAGAAAGGGAGCCTTTGTAAGTGGGTAGGGAAGATGAGGTAAAAAAAAAAGAAAGAAAAATTCCAGCTCAATAATGGAACTAAGATTTCTTATCTGTATAAGGATGCTGTATTATTGTACAATAAATAGATGAGCTTCGCCATATTTGAATTCTTGAGAATTAATTTCTTTTTCAGTTTTGCTTTCAGGAAATCGATCCACAGATGGTAAATAATATTATTTGCACGTCCTTTATAGTTACGCAAGAGATTTATTTTATCGTGATTTTTTATTTCCCTTTTGTTTTTAATATTTTGTCCTACGACGAACGCGATAACAAGTGACGCGCGTATTCGCTCTGTTAGTTTCGTGAGTGCGAAAGTAAGTCGATTATAAAAAGCACAGTAAAATATAAAAATATTTGGGAACTTGTAGTCGCGGATAAAGTCAATAATTTGTACATGCGTGGGATACTAACTAAATTAAATTGATTAAAGACTTGTCAGAGGTATCGATCGCCGAATCGTGCGGGATATATTTCTTGTATATTCGTTTCAGCGATATACGTAATCAAAGACACGAGGAAAGAAAAGAGAGAATTTAATCGAAAGAATTGTACGCGACGATTCGATCAATCGATTATTTTGATTCGGATTCATTTGAAAGACCTATCTATGCGTTTTTTCTACGTCGCTGAAAGGCTTCGCAAATACATTAATTAGTCTATCTACAAATTACTAAAATCTAATATCAATGTTAGCCAATAACAGCTTTTACAAAATTATATATATATATGTGTATGTATATATATCGTCTGAACGAAGGATAATGATAAATGTGAAATAAAACGTAATTTCTCTAGCCTAGACGATTTTTTATAAATTTTAAAAATAATCGATATTTCGATTCTCTTGAAAAATTCGTTATTCTTTACTTTGGCAAGAAACATTAGTTCTTCGGTCGTTCAAAGCACCGAGGTTACTGTTACCAGTGACGTCACTGGTCCCCCCAAAAATCGCTAATTACAACCTCCTATACACGTGCAATGAGTTCGTCGTTGGAAATTGCATTGACGGAAATGCCTGAAAATGAACTGACATGCCGAAAAGTAGTTACGTGAGTTTGAAAAATTGCGCAAAGCTTGATTTGAAATATATTAATAATTCCTGGATAAATTGGAAAGTGAATAAGGCCAGCGAATTTCGAGGATGCATCGTTAATATCGATTATCGTTCAGAATAGTTTTTTTATATAGAAAATTGTCTTTTAGTTGAGCTGTCATTAATTAATATCACTCGTTCGTATCTTCGATTCTGACACGCTGCGCATGCGCGAGATTCGATTAATCTTCCTCTCGCACGCCGTCATTTTCTCATAATATTAATTGTTCATTATATGTATAAAATCTTCCGTATTGGGGCTATAATCGTTAGAGCCCACTTGGCGAGTGTTAAATAATTTACTGCTTTAAAATTCGTTCGGTATGCGTATACGAGTATCAAACGTGTCTAGTAGGATTATGCAGAATCATTATACCAGGTCGGGACGAGCGAGTGGATTAAAATTGAAAAAAAAAAACAAGATTTAATAATTAACGTGAGATGCATGTAATAATGTGCGTAACTATTATGCTTTAGGACCATGACTCGTAACCTCAGTTTCCCTTGGTCCCTTTTAAATTCTATCAGATTATTCGCATCTTCCTTGCTCTGTATTACGATTTCCGATTCCTCATGAGATTCTCGCTCGTCCTGGACGACCTTAGGTTACTTAAGGTAAGATCATTCGTAGGATTTCTTTAGACAGAAGCTATTTATCACAATTGTAACCCGTTGCTATTTATACGGAGGCTATTTTATTCCTTGGAACAATCCTGGCGTCAGTCAGAATTCTCACGGTTGACAAGATTCTGTCTGGCGGTTGCCAGCTTGTCCACGCTGACGGTCTGAATGTTACCCAGTGACGTGTTGTCCAGGAGTGTCTTGAGATTTTGTTTCTCAGCGAGGTTAACCATACTGCAACTTCTGTCCTTGGGCATGTTGTTCGCCGCTGATGGTTCAAATATGGCCAGTAGTGGCAATTCCTTGACACTGGACGTCCTGGACTTCGACTTCCGTAATCCAGGACACTCGAAGAAACCCTCGCTGACATTGTTATTAGCGAACTTGGCCGGTCGCGAGGATGTCGGGTTGCACGTCTTAGCAGGACTCGAGTCGACGCTTCGCCAGCCCAGATTTTCCTGTTCTCGACATTTTTGTACTTGTACTTTAGTACTCGTATCTTCTTGATCCGCTACTCTTAGAGACGATGGCGCTGGTTTTGCCGGATGCATTGAACTTCTAATATCTGCTTCTTCATCAGCACGCAACACTGGATCACTTTGATCATCAATGAAGGTTGTACAATTTTCGATGAATTCTTCAATATCAGTGCTTGATTTGTCCACTGAGATAATTTTCCTCGTCCTCGGCGGTTCATTAATATCGATTTTGTTAACATTTTCTATGTTCTTGCTCTCGCTGGTTCGAGTTTCCACGTTCTCGAAAGTATTTTGACATTTCTCTTGAGCAGCCAAATTTTTCGCTTTCGTTTCCTCCGCTACTACATCCTTTTGCATTGACCGTGTCGGCATCCCCTCAACTTTTCTTCGAGCGAAATTGAAGTTTCCCATGTTTACAGGACTGTTGCTTAGCGATTTCGACAGACTATTTTTTAGAGCCAGTTTCGACTTATTCAGAATCGAGTTAATAGGACTCTGCGTCAACGATTGCCATCCAGGATGTTGAGGTTGCGAGGAGGAATCAGTCCTTGCTAAAGGCTTCTTAAAGATGTGAAAATCACTAGGTAGTTTGGCGTCCTCGCTTTCCTCGTTCTTTTCAGACTTTTCCTCAGGGTCAACGTGTTTCTTAACACTATCACTTTCCTGCTTCGGCACGATACTCGGATCACCATTCTCGCGACAATCACCGTCGATATTCTCAAAATTGGCCTTTCTTATCGGAAGATTATTTAATTTCTCCATACTAGCTTGCAACTCCAATTCCCACTGGCTGGCAGTAGATTCGCTGCCGTCGACCGAACGGCTGCTCAATTGATCCATTTTCTGTCTCAATACAAAAACATCCTGAAACGTTAGAAAGATGGGAATTATTCCAACAGGTTCCGTGACACAGAAATACCATCAAATAACTAAAATCAATCTGAGATATAACATTAACCTCAAAATCTCGAGCCCTGTCGTCGATATCAGTCTCGTTGCTGCTACTTGCTAGAGAATTAATTCTACTGATATTGAGTTTATTCAGTTCTGCTTGATAGTTTAGACTTTCCGGGGGACTAATGAGTTCAGCACCAACACCCGGCTCCCTCGGGCCATTAGCGACCATGTCTGAAATAAACAAGCGATATATAGGAACAATATCTCACAGCATTTCCTCATTTCGTAATAACACAATCTCGTCACTTGTAATATAAACCCACCGAAATCTCGTCGCTGCTGATGTATCTGGTTACTAATTTCCTCCAAAGCCCTTAAACTCGCAGAGTAATTATGCTTAGCTTCCTTGACCCCCTTCTGCAGGAACTCGACGCGTTCCTTCTGCGTGGCCAACATCTGATCGCATTGAGCCAGCACCTCAAAATATGGTCTAGCCTTTATAATCGACCTACGATATTTTTCCTCCAGCTGCTGGACCTTCGTCTCGGCATCGTGAACCAGCATTGCTCTACGATGATGCTCCCGGCCGCATTCAGCTTTCTGATTCTCCGCATCCATAACCTGTCAGAAGCAAATACAATTATTGATTTGATATACTCCACGGAGTATGTAAAGCCCTCGTGTACCGCGTATCATAAATTCTCTAGCTGTTTGAATAACTTAGTTCAACAATCCTTCAACTAATATGGCGCATCTAGGGACACCTGTGCTATAGTGCGCTTAGTTAAATATTCAAGTTGTTAATTTCTTGGTGGATAACTTCAACGGGCTAATCACGGTTTATAAGGCAATTTATCAACATTTATGTTCTGATAGATGCGTGGACTCGGACAGAGTGAATTTCATATTGAATAAATATTATTGTACACGCAATAGAAAAAGTCCAGTGAAAGCGATTTACAGTTTTTGAATTTCACGCTGTTTATAACAATAAACAAATAAGTACTTGTGCCACTTCTTAAATCTTGATATCAAGTGAACAGATTCTCCACGGCAGACAATAGACTCCATTTGCTGGAGTACGTTGGAGAATTTCAACTAATTCTCACGCTCTCTGACGAAACGTAGAGAAGGGAAATGCAGACGATCATTGTTCGAGTTTAGAATTGAAGACAGTCTCAAGCATGTGAGCGTAACGTGACTTAATAGCACTCCAGAGCTCAGCTACAATTGCCACTAAAGACAATAGTATCTTAGAGCTTGAGTAAATATATTCATCATTGCGGAACATTGAAACGCTATGCTGTCGATAAATGAGAAGTTGCCAATACCGTTAGAAATACTGGGTTTCTTTTTTTTTTTTTCTTTTCCTTAAAGACGTGAATATTCATAGCGACAGAAAGAAGCATGCCTGCGCGGCCCAGAGGAGGACTGGTAAAAAATGACTTTGGCAAAATCACGAATCTATTTAATTAGCGGATATTCGAAATCCGATGAAGGCTTTTTAAGTGCATCCGGTTTCTCTCCATTGTCAGATTCGCTATTGCAAACGGTTGGTCGAATAAGTAAATTGTATAGTCGGATTGAACTTACGCGATTGAATCGCGTGTGTATGTAATGTCAAATGCCAGGGTGCATGAACGTCAACGCGATTCGATCCCGTTAATGATGTTGACAATGCGTTCGGCCAGGTTAGGTTGATTAGCATCTATTGACAATTCTGCGAACTGGTCGATCTATTGGCTAGCTCGGAATTAACGCATGACTATGATCCATGCATATTAAATAAGGCAGCGAATTAGGGTAGTGTCGTAGTGAGTAGTCCCAGTTAGTCGGCAGTAACTCTGGATATGTTAATCATTTGATTAGTCATTGAATTGAGACTACCGGACTTCGAATTTGCTTGAGCAAGTTATTTACTTACTTTGATGGTGGCATGATTGAGCATGTCTTGCCATGCTTGATCAAAATTCCATTCGTGCTGATGCGACATAAATCTGGCTTCGGCCAGGGTGACAGTTTCTTTTGCCGCAGCGTGAATCTCGCTGGCTCTTTGAAAGAGCTGAGCCTGGTGCTGACATTGCACCTGAAGATTTGTAAAATAAAATTTAAAAAGAATCCTTGTCTAGCTCGATGATCGCAGCCATCGTTAGCATTAGCTTAGTTGAGTTTTATTTGCCAATAAATATTACTGACGCGAACTTGTCGGGCTTCTTCTACAGCTTCGTAATAACATCGTGACTTCTCTATACAACTGGCTCCCAACTTGTTTGCTATTTCCTTCAGACGTCTTGTCGAGTCGGATAGTAATTGCCGAAAAGCTGTGTGAGCTTCCTGAAAGACAAATATTACAGATGCTTTGTACTGTATCCTAGATTGGTGCTCGAGTTATTCCTCTTGCTCATGTTGCTTTGTAACAGTTGTCGAATCTCCAGGGTGGCTTATCTTAATAATACGTGCATCGTTTGTAAACATAAGATTGTGAGGAGCATTCAAGCACCACGTAATGTTGCTTGCTAAGAGAATAGCATGAAATGGAGAAGAGAATAGAAAGGATAGAGTAACTGCAGTAACTATTGTTTTTATTGTTTCGACTGACGTAGCTTACTGCTTATTAAGATATGCGAAATGTTTGTGCTTTTTAAAGGATGAAGACACTTCTCAAGATGTTCTAAGCGGGCCACTGTGTATAGAAGTGGTTGTGCGAGTCACGCGTCAAGACATTTCCAGACGTAATACATGCAAATTACAAAAGATTACAGACATCCTTCTGATAATTGTGCTGTGTTTATGCGGATGCCTCGGGGGTGCAATGACGGGAAGAGTATAAAAGAGTAGATATTAATGCACGATGCATGTGCATTGCCTGATTTACTTTTATGGTGATACTTAACGATTATATGAATTGTTTTTATATTGGTAAATAACGTACATCCAATTCGATTTCAAGTTTGTTTATCTCATCCGTGGCATTGTTCAAATTCTCCAACTCGATCTGAAATAGGAGAGAGAGGCACATTTTACAAAAGCATTCTCAAGATCGTAAAGTCAAAAATAAATTGTTAGTTTATTTTATGTTGTACTTCAATGCTATGAGTCTCAAGAAATGATTAGCATTAACACTGCGTGCATTACTGAATGGATATTTAAAGATACAAGATTTCAGTCTATGACTCACTTGAGAATAATTGCTATTACTCGTATTATTATTTTAGCTGCTATGGCAAACATTACATAGCCAAAATCCCTCTGAGTATTTAGTCTTTAGAGAGTTATCGATTAGTTAATGTTCAATTGTAAGTTAATAGAATCATACGTTTAGACAATTGGCTTTGTAGATACGACAAGTATGAGTTATATCTGCAGAAAACTTAAGGCATTGCTATCAATAGACTAAGTCATGCTGTAAGAATTTCTTAACACACAAAGAACAGGATTGTCTTTCTAGGGTTTAGAATTCAAAGTGAAGAAAGTACAACGAGAAAAAGCAGATAAACAAGATAAAGTATTAAATGAAATAACAAATCAAACACCACTTTGAATAAAATTCTGTAAGCATAAGAGGGATTGCAATGAATCCTTATCACAAAAAAACGATTTGACACCTTTCAATCGGTTATAAGAAAATATACTAGACAATAAAAAATATTTTGAAAAATAACATGCGTAAACAAAGTGGGACAAGGTGCCAGGCCGTGTCAGGTGCCTCGAGTGTCCGTCCATTAAACTCCGATACCACTTAACCTATGAGTGTTAAGATGCCACCACCCATGTAGAGTGAATAATAAAAAAAAACATAAACCTCAATCAGGAAAAAACAATAGTATAAATCTAGCTCATGGCAATTTACCTGTATACGAGGGTCCAGGGGACCTTCGGCGTCATCCAAGACGTCCATTCTTTATTTTTCAGCGACATTTAACACTGTCAGCTCATATCAAATTCTTTTACACTTCCAGTCCAATCAATGAAAACTCACAAAACGTAAACCCGTGCTGATCGCTTTACGTAACGATCGTTTTAGTCTACAAGGTCAACGCAATATCCGCATTTCGTTTACATATCGTGAAACGCACAATGTGCTATACGAGAGGAAGATGAGTCGAGTCCATTTTGCACTATTGCGCCACTCTGACACGAAGGTTAGGTGCGTCGCGGCAATAACGGCCCCCGTGTAGTAGAGTGACTATTCTCTTTACGTTTTATCTAATGTCATCTATAATTATTTACTCCTTTATGAAAACTTAATGACCTGACTTGGTCTCAACGACACACGTACCACCTGCAGAGTCGCCGAGACGCGACGTACCACTAGAAACTTTCACGATGACAGATACAATGTCGGCCATATTGTTTCTCCGGCCACGTGACGTAGTACGTCAGAGGTCGACGCTCTATACGAACTTTGCGTTCGAATTGTTTCAGAAAACTTCAAGCTAAATTGAAATTAGGAAAACATCAAGAGTGATCGTTGCTACGGGTTTCAAAGTTCTCACTTTCCGTGATATTCAAAATTGGATCTGTCGCTTGAAATAATGTCAACGTGACTTTTTGGTGTTTTAAAGTAAGATGTCGGGGTATACAGTTCACAGTCAAGTACGTAACTGTAGTGTTTAATAACCTATAACGATTTCAGTTTGAAATGAATTAAATTTTGTTTTATAGACAAATAATCGTAAGATAGAGTGTTAAGTGTTATTGTATTAATTTCCTTGGAATATGCGCAGCCGTGAGATGGTAATTATCAATTCGGTCTTACGGCGAATGCCATTATGTATTCTATTTGGAGATCAGATACTAATAATTGGAATATCGTCCGAATTGAATTAGTGTGAAGATCGATTCGAACGTATTGGGCGCTACAATACTTGCCCGATTTAAATTCAATTCTGAATCCTATTCATGCTCTCGGAGGGATTCCCTCCATGAATGTATGTAATACGAGCCGTACGTGTAACTGTAGCTGACTGAAATTTATGTATTATGATAAACAGCACTCCGGCATGATATACGCATCCGATATACGGGATTTAATTAAACAATACTAATTGAAAATTCCGGTCGCCTCCTATATCACAAAATTTTATTTCCCTTATTTAAATATTACACTAAATTCAAAGAACATTTATCATCCTATATTGTTCTCGCGCAACAATGTGAACGGGTATTATTTTAGTTTCCCACTGCAACAACTATTTATCCGAGATAGAACAAAACTTTTCTTTGCAATGGAAGTAGAGCTTTCTTAACCAAGTTTTAATTTCACTAACTAAAATGCAGCAATCCTCTCATTGCTAGAACGGTGTCGAGGTATCAAGCATCTTTGTAAATTTCTCTCAACAACAAAGTTACGGGCACTCGGCAGAGAGGAGACCCCAACTTGACACTATTTTCAGTCTAGTCGAACTCCAAAAGTTTAAGCAACAAAGCTTTTCTCAAGGATTGACATTGTAATCTGGTTTGTTACTTTATAAAGACAAAGTCTTAGAATCTTGAAGGACTTTTCATCCTGCCAGATCCACCCAGGACTTTACTTGCGGAACACCTAAAGACCTTTTACTCCAGGTTTCTCAAAGGGTCTCATATGACTAAAACAAAAGTTATACCTTCCATCAAGACACGCTACACCCGATTGAATTTTCGACTTTGATTTTAATTTTAGCAATTAAAAATATCTCCGATCAACTTCTATTTATATTAAATTCATATATTCAATTTATATTTTTAATATATATTTGATATACTTGACAATTCTCATTTTTATCATTGCCATACTCTTCCAACTCGGGACGCTGGGGGTTGGTTTTTTGTTTGGTATACACGTACATTTTCATAGCTCATAGATATTACGAATTCTTCTAGATATCGAGAAATATTCTAAGACCTTCCTGTTTCCTAGCCGGGGGCCTGTTTGCTTGCAGTTCTCTCATATTTTACGTAAGCTATAATACATCCCGTGTAAAGAAATGTTTGACGCAGCTTTTACTGTGACGCATCTGTATATCCAGTATATCGTAACATTGACTACGTGCCAATACGTGGACATTCGCTGACTCCATCGATTCTATTTTACGAGTCATCCAGGTGTAGAGTATCTATTGGGAATGATATATCAAGCAGTTGCCCCACGGACGATCGCCGTACCGATAACTGCGGCTTCTCGAGGGCTCTAAGCTCTGCTTATTCAGACACCACGTGTCAGATAATAAAAAAAATTTGTCAACACCCTTCAGCGGAATGACAGTCGTTAAAAATTAAAAATGAATTGGATGACATCAATTTACGTAAATAGCATCCTAACGGTATAACGAAATTTTTTAAATTTTCCCTGTTCCACATTCACCTCAAGCCTTATCTGCAAATAGCAGCAATAATTGTTATTCTTCATTCGATCAGTTCAGATCCGATTAGCAGCGTACTCGAGGTCTGGAATTCTCATAAATTAACGCTATCGCGTGTCCGTAACGTTCAGCTGGATTTTCAAGCTAACCTTAAGTTTTATCGTCCGCTTGAAAATATCGCGAAAGAAATTCCCATTATCGTAAAGAAGCCTCGAGAGTGCAGGAGGTTACGTTTGAGAAAAATACACTGGTAAGATGGTAGATGCGCGAAATGGCGTAGCGCGAGGACGGGAGGAGAAGCAAAATATGTATCTCGAGGAGTGATCGGGGAATCTTCACGATCTTGCAAATATTACGAACCGCATTCGCTGTTCGAGGTTCTCGGTAAAATGGAGAAATTTTATCCGTCAACGTTTTCGGTTACGTCATGGGTTCGGGTCTGGGAGGTTGTTGCATTTTCATTGGAACATCCTGCCTCTGATAACTTCCACCCTTTGACCCGTTGGTCCTCCTCCCCACCCCTCCTCATCCCTCCACCACCACCCTGTATCATGGCTATGCTCAGGCACTCGTACCGTAGAAAGCTTAGGCTACCTCCACACCGCCGGTAACAGAGGGCAGGATGGCAGGATGGTTCTCGAAGTGGCGAAGAACGATAAATTCTTTCGGTGGCAGCGGCTGTGCCTGGGGCTCTTAATTTACACCTATGCATAGATTAAATTTACATGGTAAGCGGCCGCCTCTAATGGATATTCACCCCGAGCCCTCTACACCTACTGTCTCTTTGGGGGTGTTTACGAAGGGAGCCTTTGTGTGGTAAAAGGGTGGTAGTACACCCTTCGTTTAGAGCTTTCGCAAGATCACTTTACCGTATCTTGGTTAAGTTATCAGAGTGGGGACTGTGGCATAAATTTATTTTTGGGGTTGACTGTACCCCCTTTTTTACAGGGTGACTCTGGCGCGATATGGATTGATCCTTAGGGATGCTGGTGGATTTCGATGACTGGGCTGCATCTTGGGGAGGACCTGCGCTGCTTTGTGAAAATTCGTGGCACTACCCTCGGACGTGGGTACCGAGCATTCGGAGTTTTCCAAGGGTTGAAACAGACGGCGGGACACGGGGTGGAGTGTCGGAAAATTGAATAAAGGTTAAAGGGCGAGCTGGGAGGGGATATTGACAAAGACTCTCCGATATAAAGTACTCCTACCCTATTGATTCCCGATATGTGTACCTTCTTATTTCTTGGCGTATAGCGTAACCGTATCTCGAGAGCAAACTACCCCTAAAGAGAGTGGACTGATATTCGATAAGAATTGCTTCACCCTGCGTTTGCATTTTTCTTATATTCACGCTCTACCCTCGGCGTATCCGGTGCTCCTCCTCGAAATCCCAACTCGAGCGGAACACCCTGGATAGCGTTCCCAAGGGATGCTGATCGCGTGCAAAATACTCGGTAATACCAGACTCGCAATTTTTCACACGTACCTTTTATCCTTACTCGATTGGAATTTTGTCTACTTTGAAAAATTGCCTTGTAAACCACAATCGAAGGATAAAGGGTCGATATGATCCACCCTCGTGACCGCGTATTACGGTTACGTATATTAATCTGGAATTCGCAGCATCCAACGGCATAATTTTCATCTGCTGTCCGGTACGCAATTAAATACTGGATAAATTACACATGTCGATTTAAAGCCGCCCGGCTTAAACGTGGATGAGCCAATTTTTCTTTCCTTTTTACTCAATTACTTTATTTCCGGATGCGCCACTCATTCCCACAGCTCTTGGCTTTTCCCGCAGGTCCCGGAAGAACGAAATGGGAAAGGAAGGAGGAGAAGGGGTATTAAAGGAGTACCAATTGAAATTGCATCACTGCCAACTATTCGAGGATTCTCGGTCCTGTATACTTTCGATTCTCGTAAATTAAGTCCAGTTTTAAAGGCAATCTTTTTTTTTTTCTTTTTTTTTGTAAACCATTCACGGCCATGAAATTCGGTTTTATTTATATCGCAATGAAATATATCGACTTAAGTTTGTCATTTGTCTCCATTGTCATTCGCGTATTTGTCGATTTTATGCACGACGGAATAAAAATGGGCGTCGTTGGTTCGACGATAATTAGATTTTATTAGCGATTAGATGCTGGGTCGATCGGGCAATTTCGACGACGGGGCTACCGTTACCGGGTGGGTTACGTGATGCGAATAAAGGAAAAGGTAATTTGCCCTTAATTTATGGGCTTGGACTGTAAAGGGTCGAAGGTTAAACGTTGAGATTTTCATGAGGTAACACCTTGGATATTTCTATATAGTTTAACATGGATTTGCTTAATTTTGGATTATGAAAATATTTTCAATCTTGCACATCTGTAGCGGCGTGCAAGTTGTTCAAATTGAACCGGACGTGGGGCGTTGCTTAAACTTTTAATATATTCGAGTATTTATTAAAATTTCCTTGGGAAACGAGAGGGTGGCTCAACCTTATATTCGGATCGGAACCAACTACGTTTTTACATTTATTAAAAGCTACCCCGTGACTTTGAATTGATAATTAAATTTTTTTTCATATCAATTATGACTTCTCGGATGTCGTCAGAGTTCTGTATAAGGATATCGTGGCATATTTGTCACGAAAAAGTTTTTCATTGTCATTAAGAAAGTTTTTGTTTCTACGCTGTTTCTTGTAATCTCGTCCATTTTAATAATTAATTGTTAATATTTAATATATTTTACGTTTAATTTCTCTTTTACCTTTTCCATCCCACCTAATTTTAAGGCTGGTCGATGCAAAGGTAAATTAGCAATATGGATTCTTTAGTCTTAAAAAAAAAACTTTAATTCATCTGTAATATTTACCTACACTAAATATGGTCTTTTGCTCCCACTGCCCCGAAGGAGGCGAACGTTGTTAGCTATATATTTTGCGAGAGTTGCACCATATATATATAATGTATGTGTTTGTGAATATGAAAAGTCTCGAATTCGCGGAGCGTCGAAAGTAAAAAGTTTGTTAAAATTAACGAAGGGAAAAGATTCTCAAGAAATATTTATTATTTACTCCTTCCTTTCATCCTCGAATTACTCGTGGCAAATATCAACGACGAAAATGGCCAAGTTCATATAGAAAAGTTAGCATCTCCCTTTGACGATTCATCAGTGGCACCCTTAGATATACCCTCTTTATTTTATTTTCTTGTATGGCTTCACTCATCTTTTATGTCGAGGGTAAATTCCAGAGTCCCCAGTTACGTGCTGGGTCAGTCGAGCGTAAATTTCAGGTCGATCGAGGTAAAAGGAAGAATAAAAAAAAAAGAAGAAAACGGAAATAGAAACTAAAAGAAAAGAGCCGATTGGACTTGTAAAACTGTTTTCCAAGGGTAATATTTCAACGGTAAAAAGTTCGGAATTCTTCATCGTCAAAAGATTGCCTCATTAAGGATGCATTATGCACCCCCTCGTAAATCCTCCAAGATACAACCAAGGTGTCTGATTAAAGTACAACAGGAGGAAACGACGCCTTTCTGGAATATCCATCCGCGCGGATCTACGTTTAATTTAACAGTGAGTAATGGACTATTGGTAATTGTTGCAATTGAACATTTTCTTTTTGTATTTACTTTTGTACGTATTAGGGAACCGAGGCGGATCACTTCAAAGTCCTTAGGATGACAGGAAGGAGACTCTTTATTCGTAGATGAATCCTGAAGAGGATCTTGATCCTGGAAGCTGGAAAAGTGGGTACTCGAGTCACTTGACAAAATCAAATTCCCTCTTATCGAATATTATGCGAGATACCTCCGTTTATCAGAGAGGCACACTACAATTTTAAATAAGATTCAACCAATCGTTCCTTTCAGCCCGGATGCCCGGAAAATTGACAGACATCATGGGAAATTATTGGTCCATATGAGTATTCGTCTTGGTTTCTTTAATAAAATTGGTAAAAGATTAATTAATCAGTGGTACGAACCAACCACAGGTTATTCTGCTAAACGAACTTTGTAAAAGCCAATTTTCAAGGATAAATCCTTTTCTCTATGATTTTCTTTTCATAGCTTCGTTTCATCGGCCGTTTCTCTGGGTTATTGACAATTTCTAGTATATATGGTAAACAAGTTATCTTTGCTAATTGGCTCGATAATTACCTCTCGCGTTACTCGTGACTATAGTTACGCCAGTTTCATATAGTTTGTACAGCTCATCGTGGATCCCCATGTAATCGGCTCCCACGAGATGGGACAGATGAAATGGCTGTGAAGATGGGATCCGTAGTTGCAGTTCGATTAATCCGTTAACGCACGGTTACGCTGATAGCCAAAGTTACACCGTAACCTTTAAACTTGTAATAGATATCTAGATTTCTGCCTATTTCCCTTTTCTCTATACATATACATATATATATTCATCTGTATTATCCAATGGGATCGTTATCGGTTTTATGACTGTTGTAATCGCACCGTTACACGGTACACCGATTTCCTCTTTCTTCCTTAATTACTTTCCATAATACATAACCGTTTACGTAATAACACTTGTAATTATTCAACGGCGTGGGAACGAGTAATCCTAAATTTATTGTTGGTATAAAAAATATTTATTCAATTAACAAAAGCGTGTTTCTCTATTCGGTAGGGATGGAAGTAACGTTTTTGGAAAGTTCAAAATTACATAAATTAATGCAAGTCGTATTGATATGAATTTATAATACTCTTTGTTATTACTTAGACGTTAACGTGAGTAGGGCGCGACACGGGCATTGGCATTAGGATTAGCATGTAAAAAAGAAGCCTTGTTTTCAAGACTCACCTTGTACTCGAGCGGTCCTATTCGTTTTGATCATGTAATAATTTCTGGCTGGCACTCGGGGCTTAATGCAAGCCTGTATAATCCAATCCGAGTTTGGGTTGTGGAAGGTGGGGCCTTAGTCATTAGGAAAATGGAAAACGTCACCGTGGCCCAAGTAACGTTTGTCACAATTAACCGAATATACGCGTGAAATTGCGTGGAACCGCAAGCTACCAGCGACGGAAACTTGGAGCGTTAATCTTTTACGAAAAGAATAAAAGTTATTTTGGGTTAAAAAAAAAGTGACGTGAAAATATTTATCTCCACTCACCCCTTCACCCACCGCTTTGTCTGGAGAAGATGGCCTAGGTTCTTTCTGCGTTTTGAGCCGATAGGAGTGAGACACGGTAGACGAGGGTTTTCAAAAAAATAATAAAAGGAAGGATCTTTAGTCCCTGGGTTTCTTCACTTTTCGAATTGGATCAATGAATGAGAGCGAGAAAACTTTTTTTATCTTTTGCAAGAATTTAAAAAATTTTTTTCTATCATGTCTCTCGATATTTCCTTTCGGAAATGTCACTTTTTATATCCAGTGTAATGTTTCTTTCTTTTTTTTTACAGAAACATCCTCGGCGATAGGTATACGAAGAGGAATTGTTCGTCACAGGTATGCAGCTTTTTTTTCAAAACGGTTTTTACTAGGCAGTATTTTTCATAGCAGCGAAACGGACTGCCGCTGCGAAATGGTAATTCCTATCTGAGGTTATAGTTGTCTTTTATGGCGCATGTGATGGGGGGTAGTTTAGTACGAAGCTCATGAAATTACCTAGTATACGCAATTTCTTGGCACCGAATGCATTTAAATGATTCGTAAAAGTATCTATTCCATTTTACGTTATCATTTTGACCATTTCGTTGGGTGATGGTTTTCGATAATTTCAGAATTTTTTTTTTGGTATTTCATATATCGTTGATAACGTCCATCCATTAATTTGTATACCGCGTGAGGATTCTCTTTGAAAGTTTTTAAGTAAAATTGAAGAAGGTTACCTAATGTCGTATTTGATAAGTAGCCACAATATCCGTGACGTAGTTAAATCTCGCGATCGAATGGCTCTTCGTGGAAAAATGTTTCTTGGGACTTTGAAGTGCAATCGAAGTAAAGGAGAACCGCGAGGGAAGAAGGCGGAAGAAACGTGGAGAAACCTTAAAGCCGACGGAACGTTTAAACGGTGGAAAAATTCAATTTGATTTTAACGAGGCGGAACCAGAACCGGATATCTGTTTTTCCTTTGGTTTACCCCTAACGAGATCCGTTCGATATCGAACGTTTTTCGATTCGTGAAATCTGCTGAAAAATCGTGGAAAAAGAAATTTATGCTACGGTTCGCTTTAACTCGGTTCGCCCGGCACACCGAACCTATAGGGAAAAAAGGAAATAGAAATAAAGGAGATTCCCTCGAGGCTTGTTTCCTTAATTCAGTAGTTTAATTAGTGGCGTGACCCTCTAAAAAATGTCCTAACTTACTCCTGTCTCTCTTACTGGTTAAATAGAAGCTGCGAATACAGATGCTTCGTTATCTTGTATCTCGCTGGAAAAAAAAAATTACCACGAAAACGTGACTAGACTTTTCTGATCTCGGTAGTTTAGATTGGTCGTGGATAAGACATGAATTTTTGAAAATTTCCTTGGAGCGCGAACGTGTGACATTTTTTTCACGAAAGCGAGGTAGGCGGAGAGAAAATTGTACAGTCACTCCAGAAGAATGGCTCTTTATTTCGTAGCGTAAATTTTACATAAATCGTTGAAGGGTGGGTTTGCGTTTGAAAGAGTCAAAAAAAAAAATTGCGACCTTGGCAGCGATAACGAGGAAGAATCGAATTCAGTGCTATCAATCGGAGGCTCAGGGGCGACTGAATTTGATTCCGTGGCTCTATTTACCCCTTTTTTTTGTCATAGTTAATTACAAGGCTCGCACTCGCATTCTTTCAACTCTTTCAATTTGCGGACTATAGACATTTCCTGCGAAACGAAGAATTATTTTGACAATATTCGCGAAGATTCGAAATGGATTAAAAAAATACCTCTCAGTGATTCCGGCTGAAACTTACTGCAAATTTCCAATGCTACCACGTAATAACAGCGTAACTTATCTCGAGGTATCGATATTAACAGAATTATCATTACTTAACGATTAATCATTATCGATCTCAATTTCAATCGTTCGTTCATCCGCCTTATACAATACAACGCCTTGAATTATCCTATCGTCCCTATAGAATAAAATCCGTGTACGATTAGACGATAAATATCAACATTAATACCTAACAGTAGTGTCAAGTGATCCGAGAGCAAACGTCAAAATAATGGTGGAGGTTGAAATTCCAAAAATCCCCCAAAAAATTCTATCCTCCAAATTTTCATCTACGATCAAATTTTTTTGCGAAATCGCCAAAAAATTTACACCCGCGTCACCGCGTTTGCTCTCGTTTCCTCCTTTTTTCATAATCTTAATTAATCAACTATTCCTCGAATAACGTTTCTCTTTTTTTTCACTTTTCTCATTACTCTCTAATAACACAGTTCTACCATAAGCGTATTAAACTTGCCACCGTGATACGAGAGCATATCTTATTGGAATGTCTTATCGTCGGTTCCCCCGTCGCCCCTCCCCTCACATTCAGCATATGTTTTTTTCCCTTTATTTTCATCCATCACGTAATTCCTTACATTACTCTATCTCTCTCTTCCTGTCTCCGGTCGTTCACACGAAATGGACGTATTTCGTAAACCCAACAATGCCTGAATTATCATTAACGAACTGATTGTACCTCACAATAATTTTCTCGCTGGTTAATTAAGCTAATCGTCATCACGCCAGCCAGAGTCGCACTTGGAGTCATCGTCTAACCTAAAATTCATCTTACCACGTGACACTCAGAGAATCGAGGCGAAAAATCACATAATGATAAACGCGATAAGGTCCTGTACTCTCCCCCCTACATTGTCTTTTTTTAAAAATATATTTTCCAAATCCAAACGCACCTAAACCCGCGATCAAAATAGTAAAGCCCAGGATTTGCCACGAAAAACAATTATCAAAATCATAAGACTATCGTACAGCATCTGTGAAATACGTTGATGCTTTACAAAAAAAAAAAAAACAATATCCCAGCCTCTCGTTTAATGATTCGTTTCGATTTTTTCTTTTCAGTTTTCCTTACTTTATTTTTATCTAACACGTCGATAAGGCAGGAAATAAGCGTACGCGAACCTAAAAACGTATTCTAATCTCTAGTCAAGTTTCATCGATTCTCTTATTGCCATTTGTATAGTGTGAGATAACATTTTTTTTTTCCAATCGAATTGTGCTTCTTGAACAATCCTTTAACAATCGTTAATTCATTCTTTTATCATTGACACTCGATGTGCCCCTTCTTGAAAAATCGTTTGTCACAGTGATCGATATCTATATGTAGAATTTGAGTGTTGATTGAAAACGTATTCCCATCTTGTTATCTCCTTATCTCATCGTTCATTCGATCTTCAAGTGACACGTGCCGTTTGTTATTATTATTTATAAATATACATGAAATTACAATAGGCAAGGAAACGGCACGCGGATCATTCGATCGTCATATCGTTACTATATCCATTAACGTTAATACAGTCGAAATTCGAAAATACTATTTTCAGTTCCTATCGCATAGGACATTTGAGTGTAACAACGAAATTGAATGATTTGGTCCTTAAATTAATAAACCATTTTTTGACATACCTGGAGATTCTTAGAATAATAATATAAAGGTATTTTCACACTGATCTCTTATTTTCATCCCTTAGATACACACACACACACAGTGCGGGTTTGGTCCGCTTGCATCGATGCATTTTTTCCACCCACTATTTTTAGTCTGACTAAAGTAGCGTTAACGTTGCGCATTTACCGAATGACAGTTCGAAGATTAGCTGTTGGTACATTTAATTAATTATTATTTTGTACACACATATATATATATATATATATATATATACTCGTAGCCCGTTAATATATATATTTTTTCTTACAATAATAACCTAGGTACATACGATGCCTCAGGACTCGAGTCGTTTTCACAAGGCATTTACGATAAATGAAAATACTTGTTTCTCTCCTCTCGCCATCTCACGGCTACACGTTAAGAATGTCGCGTCACGCTCGTTAATTTTAATTAATAAATTCTCTTATTCGTAGAACATTGAAAGTGCATGATCAACGAGTATAACTATATATTCGGTCGATGGTCCTTTATCGGAAAATTTGGTAAGTTTCGAAAAATCCTATACATTTGTAATATCAATATATCTTACAGTATTTTATATATCATCTGTATATATATATATATATTACATAATATACTATGTACATGGATACGATAGGTATACGGATTACACGTGTTTTTCACTATAAGTTAACTCGACGATAACAAGGTTATTGTTGTTTGTTCACGTACCAAAGTTTTTTCTCGATGTATTATTTCGCGAGTAGGACGGAGGGTGGAAGAAATCGATTGTTCGGAAGGGACTTCGAAACGGACGTCTATCGATTGAGATTGATCGATAGGAAATATAGAAATCGTAAGTGAATTATATATTGCCGAATATTTTGAGGGTTAGCTCTTATATATATTTTATATCATGTACGTATAGATACGGCGTGTGTATGTACATAGACAGCTGGAGAATATTCGCCAAGTCCCGGGGATATACTTCGAGGGGTCGTCAGACCGGAAATTGCGACCTCGATACATTATGCCAAGCGAAATATAATATTTCGATGGTTTTGTGGCAACGTACCTCCCTCCCCTCCCGCCCTACTGGCTCTCATTTTATTTTCAATTAACGTCATTCACGTGGCTCGCGCTGGAAAACGATACCGAGGATATCCGTTCGCGAAAAACTCAGCCTCTTCCTTTGTTATCTTATCCCGTGGTCTTCTCGCGGAGGCCTCGGAAAGCCGATAAGCTCCGGGAGGCTCGAATGGTTTCCTCGATGAAAAGAATGGACGTGAAAGGGAAGAATGAAAGAACCGAGCCAGGAATCGACGGGACGGTAGGCGCGCATGACGATAAGTAATCTGGCGTCGGTAAGCCGCGAGGTGGATTTGCCGATCGAGAGGAAGAAAGAAGAGGGGAAAGGAGGAGAAATAACAGTTAGCAACGACTCGTTCGTTTAATGCCTTTGTTGTTGCTTTTTTGCACTGCTGCAACGGAGAATGGAAGATGCACTGTAATTGCATTGGCACTGAGTGGTGTCTCGATATTTTAACGTTAACGGCGAAGCATTAGTTTTGGAGTTTGAAAAACGTCCGAGAGGTCAAGTAAAGTTGGATGGAAGGAAGAATTCGCGGAGCGAAGTGGCATTTTGTGAAATAGTGCAAATAAGTCAGGGGGTGGAAAACGAGAGGCAGCGAGGGGTTTGTGAGATCGAATTCCTTTTCTTTTTTTTTTTTTTTTTTTTTTTTTTTGTGAAAAGGTTTCGCCACGAATCTTGAGAAATTTCTTAATTAAACTTTTCAGACATCCCTTCGAAACTAGCGTCTCTCTTCCTGTAAGGGAACTATGGGGAAGATGCTTTTTATCCGGGGTTCATCTGTATTCCGTGTTGTAGGCAAACAAGATAGTCCATCAAGTCCAAGAGAGCTTCCGAGGTATTCTCACTGTATGGATGGGATTATCTTTTTTTTTTTTTATTTTCTTTCTCATCGTACCTGTCTACTTCCATTTTCTTTCTCACCTTCGCGCTCTCGCTCTATCCGTCTTTTTTTTTCTTCTCAAGTTCGGACAATTTCACCCGGGCCATTTATCATCGTTTGGTGGGATAATTAAAAGTTCAAGATATCCGGATTGGGAATGAAATATTTGGCAGGACAGTTAAGCCTTCATTTTTATGCCAGAAAATGCTGTGGCGAGGGTTCTGCTTAGTCAATTTTTCGCAGTGCATAGGATAGCCTTGGTTATTTGCTGATTGAACTTTATCAGAGGATTTGCGATAGCGCGTTCATTAAATTTTACCTCGTTTTCGTTTACCCACTACGAAATAGTAAACGCGCGTTACGTTATTCGATTGAAAATTTCGTAATGCTTATTTCTCTATTCGATATTGTTGTACCGATGATCCGTGCTTTTTACGTCGTTTGCGGTTGTTATGGGTATAACTGTGCGTTGGCAGTGTTGTCATAATTGTTATACAGGATCAAAGGTTCGCGTCGCGGTCTTTTTTTTTTATTATCAAAAACTGTGTTTTTCACACACGAAATTTGAGCGAAGAGGGACGACGCTGAAAAAATTTTTATCGAATAAAAATGTCACGCGTGACGAATCGAAAATCTTTCGTTATCGAAAAATTGACAAAATTCAATTGCGACGGAATCTACACATACGTCCCATCCGCCCGAGACTGAGTTTCTTTTTACGAAAATTTTACATTCTCCCTGAAAGAAATTTTCGTGAATCGAATATTCGTCCCGTGCGATATTACAGAGAATAACAAATAGGATTCTATGGAAAAAAAAAATACATTCGTCGTATACTAAAGGAATAAACACGTGTATTCCCCATTACCACCAGTCACTCATCACTCGTTAAAATTTCTCTTGCATTACCTGTACACATTTTTACATTTCCCAAAAACACGAGACGAAGAGCCTTAAAGCTACACGGTATGAAGAATAGTAAGATAATTTATCGTAATTTACGTTTCGAGAGCATTACTTATTTACAGATAAGGATTTTTCAAAAGATTAGAAAAAGTGGACAAGATACGATACACGTATTACATAATGGCTCCATTAGGTAGCCTACGCGTTCCTGCTAAGCTCTACGGAGTATACTAAACGTCAGTCGAGTGAATTTCCATAACGGAAGCAACGCGCGGATGGGCCAGGAGAGTGCAGGGCCCAATATCTGCACTCGCTGCCAATAGAATTTCCCAGCGATATCCGAAGGTAACGTTTTGTAATCAAAGCCGTTTAGCATCCGTTTTCGCGAGCTCACCGCCGTGGAAATTGTAAGAGTGATTGGGTTTAATAATCCAGAGGAAATTGATACAAGATTTCCCATGCACCCGAGGTAAAGTCAATTACGAAGGGTTAACGACGCATGGTGCACAGCAGCCCCGTTAAATTCCTTCGGGACACCTCAAAGGAAGATAACGAGGAAGGGTGGGAAGCTACTAGTTTCTAACACGAGTTAGAAAAAATTTCGTCACCAGCCTGGAACGATCTCACACATGAAATATATTGAACGTAGGAATAATCGTGTATCGCTAATAAATAATTAAAAAATAATTAATTCCCACGAGTACCTGATCATTCGCAGTCGCAATTTTTATATTCCATATATGAAATCCTGGGACAATATAATAAACGTAACCTTCCACCCTAAACCCACTCCTACATGTAATGGCGCACCCCCATTCTTCTTCCCACGCTTCTTCGTCGTCTGCACAGAAGCTTCTTGAAAGCGTTTCTGAATTCTGGCGAGAATACTGTATAGATCGCAGGATTCAGGGTGGAATTGAAGTACCTGAAACATAATGAGATTCTCGATACTCCAATTATTATTGTACAGAGAGATTTCAACGCAGTCTTTTACGTTCGAAAGGTCATCGGTACGTAGTTGATAGTATGGTACCAGTGACGTAGCACTTCCGGTTGTAAATTCCGGTGGTTTCGAATACGATTATTCGTTGTTTCCTCTAAGACTCACCCGAGCCACTGAAAGAAGGCCACGAAGTAGTTGCTGATATGGCACGTCTTGCAGACCGGAAGTAGAATTGCAACGACGAAAAATGGAAGCCAGCAGACGACAAAAGCACCGGTAATGATGGCCAGTGTCTTGGCGGCTTTTCGCTCGCGTTTCGAATCTGCCGCGATTTTTTTCCTGCGTGAAACCGGCGGCCTGGGCGACGCTTCCGACGTCGGTGGGTCAGCTTCCAGGCCATTGTGATAGGACATCTTCTCCGGTGACGTGTTTGTCGAGCTGACTGTCGTGAAGGCCGTGGTTGTTTCTGAAAATAAATAAAAAAGTTGACACGACGGCACGTGTCGTCTTTGTTATTATTTATTTCTAACACTCTCGGTCGAGTTTATTCATTCTTGGCTAATTTGTTATATTATTTTAATTCATCTCCTGTCTCGTCCTCCTATTTATGGGCTTCACATTCAATGGAGGTTTCCTCCAGTATCTCCCCGCGCTTTATTAAACCGGTTACCCGTCGATGCTGCAAACGACGACCGCACCATTATTCGCCGACAAATGCAATTTCCCGTAATGCCGTAACGCGATAAAATTTCTCTCTCTAACCGACGCAACCCCTTCCTCCCCACGCGACAGGAGCCGAGACAAGCCTTTAGGGTGGTTCTCAAAGTGTCGTTAAAAATAACGCGATGATTAAATTCTAAACAAGGTAGCATGATGGATCTAGCGAAGAAAATCTTTTTTTTTTAGCTTTTAGGTAAATTAATATAGAACGCATTCGAAGGATCTCTTAATCGCAGTTATCGCACCAAGGATGCTGCAGACGTATCTTTAGCACTTAGAGTTCTCTAAACTTAATTCCATAATCTATATATATACTCTCTTCTAAAAAGTTTATTTAATTTTCCAGTCCAAGCTGCATCGCGTCCCAATAAGAAAGAGTCATGGAAGATCGGTACCTATTCTACCAGCTTAACAGCTTCTACCAACGCGGTAAGAAAGACAGGGAAGTGTCCATTAATTCTTTCTCGGAGTTTCAGTATCAAGACAGTCGCCACAGTTGGTTACTACGAAATAGCACGGAATTGGAACTGTCTGTTTTATAGAGCGGGATCCATGTTTACCGGATATCGTCGGCAACGGTCGTCCTATTACAGCGACAACTGCCGCAGCAATTCCACCGGAAGTCTGTGCCTGGGCCAATGCTCCACCAACGGCATGACTGCTTCCTATTGGTCTCGGTGGTGCACCTCCCATAGTCTTCATAGTTCCTACAAATTATATTGTAATACTTAAATATATTTTTTAAATATCCAATAAATCAATACCAGACTGAATTAATTAATTAATTAATTATCTTCTTTTTCTAAGACCTTGCGGTGCATTCGCTGGCTGTCCCACTCGTCTCCTGATGCGTTTTCTCGCGGTTTGATATATCCTCCAGTAAAGGATCAAGATGACGAAGAGAGGCAGGTAGAAGGATGATATCGTGGCGAATATCTGCGTCAAGAAATAATTAAGTTTCATAGAGTATAACTGTTGTTATTATTTTTAAAAAATTATTCTTGTTATGCAATTATATAGAAAGGTATACCTATATCGGACTCGGGCATTAATTTATATTAATAACTGCTAACCAAGATGGGCATTATTGTTATAAGGGAACAATGGCGGACGTCTAATTGTTCGCGTGCCACGCTGCCTCGTACAATAATGCACAGTGAAAAGGTGAATAGGACACGGTCACTGTATACCCCGTTCGTGGAAACTACGGCCTTTCGTCTTTCACGACGCGACTGTTTATAAAAGAATATTAAGTCGTGAGTCACCGTATATATTGTTAACGTGGAAATGGCAGTAATTACTCGATAGTTTGACGTATTAATTTAACACATGATCATGTAAACTTTTAACGCGCGTAATTTAAAATCTTCAATGTAGACTCTTAGGTTACATCGTATCGATCTACCAAAATGCCATTACGTTAAGAAAAACGTTGTACGGCATAAGGATTTTTGTTTTTAAAAATCTTCGCCATATTTGAACAAAGGTATGAAAGATATTTAAAAAAACGTCACTCCCAGCTTCTCCAGTCGTTACGATGAACGTCAAATGGAATATTGCGTATTGCGCAAACAATTACAAAATGCTTTGTTCATACTCCGGTCAGGCATTCACGAGGGAATTTCAATGCGGAGCACATTCCCTGCAACTTTTTCATAGCGCAGAAACTGTTTGCCCAGCTTGGTCGCGCGCGTTGCGCCTTGAACTTTTGCAAATGACTGTAGAAAAGTTTTAAAACTGAATAAGGTCAATTAGCAGAGACTCTTAACGAATGCTCTATATTCGGGAAACGTCAGTGCCAGCTGGAACTGTTGTGGCATTGTGCAATTGGCGATATTCTGATATTAAAGCATTAATGAAATTTATGCAATCAGAGACGGCCGACGGCGGATCTTCGAAATCTATTCAGGCCAGTCCAGGAGCAAATTAACACAATGTCATCTGCATGTTAATCACTGGACCAACCTGATATCCAACATCTTGACTGACGAGACAAAACTTCTCCTGTATCACCCTCATCTCCCAATGCTGATCCTTCCAGCCCAGCAAGGGGGCGATGCACACGAGGAAAGCCACCAGCCAGACAACAGCGATCATCAGTCCGATTCTTCGTCCAGTTCTGTGATGAATGTAATCGATGTTGGTCACAGCCCAGTACCTGTGGACCAAGAGAGGACTGTTAGAAATTTTAAGAAATCAATGAAAAAAAATGTACCCCGATAAAAGAAAAATCAACTGACTTCGTCTATACCTTGGTCCAGCGCAGCATCCCTTGATCAGCCAGAATCAAGGTACAGGATTTCATAAGGATAACACGTGCCCAAAACTGATCTCGACTCTGTTCCAGGTCGCATTGTCAATGTCCATTCCAAAGCATACAAATGGAATCGAAGTAACGAGGGCCAGAAGGTGCCAGAGATGCGGAGACTTGGAAGAGGGTAAGACGGCAGAGGGATGGACTTCATAGGCGTAAGGGTTGCGTCCACGCGAGAGGAGGGTTCGCCGTCTCGGCATGAGGGATCGAAAGGTTTGATTGCATTTACTGGTAGCCTTTTCCGTCCCAGCAGTCTTCCAATCGCCATTTCACATTCTCGAGCCGCAGAATACCGGCCGGCTGTTCCTTCGCTTTCGCCCGATTAAACCCAACCCAACGAACCGACCGACCACCCCGCAGCATCCCTCCGAGGGTACTTTTATTCCAAGGTACTTCGAAGGTACTGAAACGTGTCCCACTAATGCCATCTCTATTCTCAACCCGTGGTTACATTGGATTTCGATTTGGACTTTGCTAATCGATTTACTTGCGCTCTGATTATCCTTTGAGATCAAAAACAATCCTGATCATCCCTTATGCACCTTCCCTTATATATAAGACACCCCTGGACCCTCTAACTTAGTTTCATCTCTCGTTTCATCCCACGAATACTGTCTTCGCCATCCTATGCATCTTTAATCTCTTCTCCTTGTCTTTCGCACGATTATGGTCCCTTGGGATTTATGTCGTACAGTCGCTCTGAAAATTACGTCGACACCAGCAGTGTCCTGTATTTCTTGACGGTACGGGTGCACGTTTCATAAAGCATGTGTGTCTGTATATATATATATATACGCGCGTGAGAAAAAAGGGTGAACGGGGATAGAAAGGAACATAAAAACGAAGAGCTTTCGTTAAATCCCTCGTTTGACGTGGCTCTAATGAATTTCCACGCAGCGTGTTCGCAACGGGCGCGATTCACGATTAACGTTCAGCCAGCGAGACATTTTGGAATTTTTAGCCTGACACTTTCCCTTCGGCCTTTCATTCGTCGGGAATTCAGCCTACGCGCACACGTGACACGTATAGTGCCATTCGGTTGCACATTGGACAACTTTTTATCCCGCGTGAAAAACTTTTTCTTTTCTTCTCCCCTCCCCCCCCCCCCCCGGGCTCCTATGTCCCTTCGGTAGGAAATAATTTTTTTTTTCTTCTTCTATTTGTTTTATCCACGACTGAATTCAATGACCTTAATTCGTCTCTATTGGTCCAACCCGAAGAAGGGTTCTTCAAATGAACCGACTGACCCTTTCCGATGCTTCAACGAGCCTCTATCGTTTGTCTACTTTCATCCCCTAGTTTTAATGCTACTTCCACCGTCCGAAGTCGCCTCTTTCATAATCGCTCGATAATTCCATTGGGTTCCTATCCATTATCCGGAATCGATTGCAGTTCCTAAGTACTTTGTGTGATAGAGAGAGAGAGAGAGAGAGAAGGAAGAAAGGAGGAAAAGGGAGTCCGGTCTCTGGCCCTGGTGTTTTCCTAGTAACTTAAAGAAGAGACGGTCGATGGACCAATGAGAAATTTACGACCAATGTAAATTAACTGTATGGATTTGTTATCATTTTTTTTTGATCTTCAGACTGCATCCTGCATCACATTTTTATACAAGACAGAAAATCCACGGGCCCTGGATGCTTCCGGTCTTAAGGCATTCGGCGACATGGGGGTCGGGCTCTGCACTGTGCGAAACAAGTAGAACACCAACAGGCGTCGTCGATGCTTCGAAGACAGGGGGTGGGTGCGTCCCTCCGGACGCGCCACGTGTCACGAGGCTTTACTCGAGACAATGAAATCGCTGACGTACCTCCCCCTCCCTATGCTTGTCGACCGACTCCGACTTCTCCAAAGAACTACCAGGCAACTCGTAGTCTCGTTCTACTCGCGCACGCTGCAATTTTCTCCTTGGCTCGCGATACATACATACTGTGCCTACCCGACACCCTATTGCACCGGAAGTGCAATGTAGTCGGACTGCGGACTTGGAAATCGTTAAATCCGGGGTTGTTAGCCGAGGGAGTCACGATAGGAAAGAATGGAATAACGGAGTGGTCGACCTAATCGAAATATATAGACCGAACGAAAGTTTAAGGGAAATGAGAAAAGTAGTGTGTAGTGGCTTTCGGATAGGCGTGATAACGTGAGGCTTGAAAAAGCCAAACCTTTAATAATTGTACTTCGTGTCGTTACGCCTAGCCGCACCCTCGTCTTACGTAATCATCGGCTCGTGATTTTAGCCTGCAGCAGTTCGAGCGAACACGTAAATTAGTGGTGATAATGGCTGACTGTCAATAATTGTTTATTATTTATTGCAATTGAAAATCGACTATTGATCGGTAGCGAGGAAATTTGATCCCTCCCTCCCTGTATTTGGTATCACGTAGAAAGTAAAGAAAACACTTTTTTTTTTCTTCGTGGTGAAAAAACACTTCAAGGGTTCTTACAATGATTTTAACCCTCGAGCGTATCTTGTTAAGGGTTTTGTTAATTTAATTCATTTGTAATATTCATGAGGTATCTTCGTAGGAGGCATTAGGGGTGCTTTCGCGCTAAGAGGGTGATTTAGATAAGTATAACTTAATCTAGTAGACATCCATCCCTGGGGAATGCTAGGCCACTAGAATTTTCATTAATTTTCTTTCTATTTGGCTTTTCCTTAAGGCTAACGTCCCCTGGGGTAGTTTCTGTAGACATTTACAGAGTGTCTAAAGTCCCGTCCGGACATTCGCATGTGTACTTAGCTTGGTACCGTGTTGCAGTAGGACGTGTCAAATTGCTTGGAGAACCACGAGTCTCGTTATACATATATACATATATACATTACATGTAGTCGTGGTATATATACATATATATGCGTACATACATGCAGAAACTATTTCCGTTTTTCCATTATCTTATGCAAATTTCCCAGCGACTCGACTCTACATTCTTTTGGTTTCTTTCTCTCTATCTCTCTCGCTCTCTTTGTCACATCTATTTCCTGTCTCATCCGATCCTCGAGCACTGCTCTTTGAGAAAGCTCTAGTGCGTTTCGAGAGCGAAACGCTCTTATAAACATCTTACCTGCGTTTACATACTGCAGGTATCTACTAGCGTCCAGCCATGGTGAAAGTAGACAGGAAGAGGGAGAGAGAGAGAGAGAGAGAGAGAGAGAGAGAGAGAGAGAGAGAGAGAGAGAGAGAGAGAGAGAGAGAGAGAGAGAGAGAGAGAGAGAGGAGAGAGAGAGAGAGAGACGAGAGAGAGAGAGAGGAGAGAGAGAGAGAGAGAGAGAGAGAGAGAGAGAGAGAGAGAGAGAGAGAGAAGAGAGAGAGAGAGAGAGAGAGAGAGAGAGAGATGAGAGAGAGTCGAGAGAGAGAGAGAGAGAGAGAGAGAGAGAGAGAGAAATAAGTTTATTCGATCGGGAGTCAGCAGACTCCTTAGACCGGGTAACACAAAATAGCGATACATAGATAATTGATAATAGTCAAGAAAACAGGTACAATATAACAATATAGATACATAATGCTGACAGGAGATAGAGAAAGAGAGAGAGAGAGAGAGAAAAAGAGTGACAGGGACAAAGAAAAATATTCAAAGAATAAATGCGATCAAGATAAAAATAGGCTATTTTTGCTCCCTACCTTGTAAATTATATAACATTTTGTTATTTCCTCTAACGTTACTTTTCCTCGTAGAGAAGATTCTCCATTTTCTTTTTCCCACGCAGACGTATCTTGTTTCCTTCCTCTTGTCACGTCAAGACGTACGACTGCTGCATTCACGTAGCGATTCCCCAAAACTCATAAGAGCCAAGTAAAACTTTTTCAAGGTACAAGAACGCGAGTTGCCCCATCCTCCTTTCCTCCGGGTTTCGTCCCTTCGGTCCTTCTCGCTCTGAGCTCCAATGGGCCTCTTTCTTAGTTTATTTCGCGAAGAATCGCACTCCAATGAAACTAACACTAACAATAAGAATTGCCCTCTCGGGAGCCATGCACGAAAATTCCTCCCTGTCCCTACTTTACCGTCAGCCGTCCTGCAGATTTTCCACGCGATACGAATTCCTTTGTTACCATTCGGGCGTCTCTCATTTCGCGTCACATTTATAGCGGAATGGCGCGAGGCCTCCTGAAGTGTCGTGTAAAATTTACACAGTAAATTGTGCAATTCTAAAGAAATAGATAATCGATTCTGCTGTAATAGTGTCTGGAGGATTATCAGGCAGAAAGAGCGGTCAGACTCTTATCGGCTTGCTGGCACAGACGGCGTAACGACGATACTGAAAACAGCCCTTTCAGGAGCCATCAAGACTCTCTCACGGGAGCCATCATGTAAACGACCGTTTGTGAATGGTCAACCAGAAGCCATAAGCAGCCACGAGTTAAACCTCTCTCTCTCTCTCTCTCTCTCTCACTCCAGACCCCCTGGAAAGAGTCATCAGAGGAAACTAGAAGGAACTTTGAAGATCCCATTTTTTAGATAAACAAATACTCAAGACGTTATATAATTATTTAATTTGCCACGCAGACAAGAAGGTACTACCCTTTCTTTTTTATTATTACGATCTCGATAATAATAACAATAACGACCATCACGAGTCTCAAATATTCCATAGATTACGTAAAACTTGTAAAACTTGACTAATCAGTTGCCATAGTTTCTCCGAAGAACTTTGATAAGGGGATTTCGAGGCTGAGAAGATTTTCGCATTTTCTCCGAAGGACAAAAGGATGAATCGAGATAATAGGTAAGAGAGAGAGAGAGAGAGAGAGAGAGAGAGAGAGAGAGAGAGAGAGAGAGAGAGAGAGAGAGAGAGAGAGAGAGAGAGAGAGAGAGAGAGAGAGAGAGAGAGAGAGAGAGAGAGAGAGAGTAAGATAGAAAATTTTACGTCGATGAAGTATCGCTAAGAAAATTGACCTTTTTACCTTTTCCTAATTAAGTGTCTCGGTCGATGAGTCTTCCACCCTTCTGACAGAGTAAAAAGACTTTCTGCCATCTTGGGGAAGCAGCTTAAAACTGAACTTGCCTCGGGCGTCGTTTCTGACGTGTTACAAATCTGACATTTTACTAAGTTTTTACAACGAAACTTCATCCTCCTCTTTGTTAACCTCAGGGCAACCAACCACACCGAGTAACTGAAATTAACCAGCATGGATTTCAGTTCCGACCAATTTTCACCCACTCCGTGCATTATTTAAGATTATGAAAAAATTATTATCAGCCAGATTTATTAACGTTAATATTTCTAAAAATCCACCAGTTAAAAACTTTTCTAATTAAGCCAACAGCCGACATACATATATAATAAAGACTCATTAGAGAATTCAAAATTAATGTATATACTCGCACTGTTTTCCCACAGCGTGCATAAAATCGTCCGAGTCTGATTCCCATGAAAACTACCCAGAATTCCCTTGGCACGCGAGAAAAAGCTGAAATCAGAGGAGAAAAATAGTCGCTACTGATTTATCATTCGGTTTAATCCACTCGGAGTCTCGTGCGCGTCATCGCTCCTTCGTTTACCCCTTCAACTTTATTTTTCACTATTTACCCCTTTTACTCCTACGCCGTTAAAAAGCCTCGTACCTCCCCCCTTTTTTTTCACTGGAACCACAAATTCCCATATTTCATAATTACGCGCATTCGTAACTTTTATCATTGCATTGGCTATGATTCACGGCTAAATTCACGCCGATAACAGCCGGCATCGCGCACTCTTACCAACCACGTAAATTACTACAGGACAGTCGACCCAACCATTTTTATTATTTAATTTTTGCTCCCCGTGTATTCGCCATACTGTATACAAATTTTATTACACATATATATATCCTTGTACACATCCTATACGCTTCTACTTGCCTAGACGGGATGGCTTTGTCGTCGGTCGTCCCTCTCTGTGTATAAAGAGCATTTGCAACACATACGTTAAATCCTGCAACACGTTTCCTTGTCGAGTTAATTGGGCGAGATATTCTCTGGTTCGGCTCATTGGCTGCTTATTGCTCGTGCGAGTCATTCATCGGTTAAGAACTGACCTAACGTCACCTGACGTAACGTAACTTTACACATAGGAGAAAAAAACACATAATAATTTCAACCGAATCTATGATATTTTATCAATTCTTATACAACTCCCGGTACAGTCTGTGCGAGCAAGGTCAGTTAATGCTACGAACTTCTAATTAATTCTCCCGCTCGACCAAGCGTGTAATCCGTGGTCCACTGTGAAAAATGGCAGAACCTACCACTCTCCCTCCCAGCGCCCCGCGACCAGTTGGGAATTACATTCGACGTCATAATAAGGACGGCGCGGCCATAACGGTCCAAGGCGTAAGGAAAAGGGTAATTATGCAATTAAGGTCACGTGCTACGAACAGAAGCGTAACGTCTTGGGATTTACGCTCGAAGGAGTCAGTCCCTCGCAACCAATATAATTCCCTTTTCAGCAAACCTCAGTATCCCGACGGCGTGTACCTAGACGAAAGAGGGGGAAGGTGGACCAGGATGGCTCAAGGCGTATTTTCATGAAACTGGAGATGATTCTCAAAATAGTCCTCTGGTCCGCTCTGCTCAATAATCTGGTATAAGAGAAAGGTGATAACCCTGTTTTGTATAAATCTCTGGTATAAAAACATAAATGTTATTTATCTGTTGGTTCAGGGAAAAACAAAAGCTGGGAGAAAGATATCGTGATCGTACAGCCATGGAGCAATGCAGAGGACAAAGCCCTTAAGTTATCGTTCACGGTTCTCGATCAAAGTGGAAAAGTGCACTGAACTTGAAGATTCGAAGCTGGAATCGAGAAGTTGCAACCCATAAATAATGCGCGCGTAGACGTGGGAGAATGAGAAAAAGGGGTGAGAGTGGCTTGTCTGGTAAAGGGGGTGGGAGGGGGGGGGATTGAAGGGGTGTAGGATATTTTCCATTTCAAAAATGTCAATACCCATTTCCGTTAGAACCGACAAATTGTTCCATAACTCAGACTAGTTTTTGATTTTGATACTGTCCCGAGATAGGGGAGCGAATTTTTTCTCATTTTTTTTTTCAAATCTAATAAGGTACCAATTTTTATCATGTACATGCACGTACGTAGCGACACGTTGGAAATTCGGTGTACGAAATTTGTGATTCCCTATCACGAAACTTTCCAGTCAAACAGTTTCCAAAAGGCATTCGCTTCGCTGACCCCGTAAATCCCATGTTGAGATAGTTTTCCTAGCTCGAACCGAATTCGGTACTCTTCATTTTCCTGTATATACATACGTGTGTGGTACGTCTGGAACTGGTATTGAAGTACATTCCAATAATCTATATCGTTGCTGTGTCGTGTTGCCAAACACCTTGTGAATACAGAACTGGGCTACGTATTTTGAATATGTGGACATATGAACGTGTACCCACTATGTTCGAAATACCTTAGGGCAGAAATGCTAGCAATATCTCATAACTTTACACTGAAGGTTCCTAGCCGTTGTAAATATGTGTTTATATATACATATACATATGCTACAGCAGATGCGTACACAGTCATGAATATCGATAAACATCGATCCAATTAATATAATATGTAGAAAACGTCATCATTGACCTTTTGACCTGCCTCAATAGAAATGCCAGTAAGGAACCGAAATATTGGAGACAATTTATCGAATTTTCGTTCCACGCCCCCTAAGGGAATTTTTCATGGGGAGCGATAACCCGGTTAGTTGTAATAAATAAAAAAAAAAAAACTATCGGTGTATCGTAGCGAATTAAAAAATAATATTTTTCCTTCCTCGTAAACGAAAGGTTGAAATTCCTTAAGGGTTGTGCAGAGTTCCTGAATTACGACCGCGCGTACATTTTGCTCTGGGAAGTTTCAAAGTACTAGCATATTACACGTTGTATATATTGGTACTCGGTGCTCCTTTCAGGGAGCATTTTCTAAGGCGAGTCACGAGCAGCGTGAATTCCACTTACGTTTCCGTTTTAAAAGACCTCGAGAACGGAACGGTACTCCGAGCGGAGATGACAAACGTAGCCATTATGTATCAGGGTGACGTCCGGCAGACGTCACAGTGGAATTGTGCATAGTGCAATCAACGTACGTACCACGCCAAAGACGGTCCCCGCGGAGCGACGCCAAGAGGATTTCGAGGAGGCGCCTTGGGATAGGTCAGGTCGGGACGAACGAAGCTGAGGAGGGAGATAGAAGGAGGAAACGAAAGACAGGTTCGAATGATCTTTCAACTGACCTGTCCAAAGCAATAGCCACGAGATGCAAGATGGATGCTGTGCAGCAAAGGACGTCACTGCTTGTCCACATGTCGCAGAGCTCAGGACCCAAAGCCCACTCGTGGGAGACCTCGTACACGGCTCCTGTCAAGAACGCCACACTAAAACGGCTTCGATTCTCATTTCACGACGAGACTTTGTTTTTCATTGACGAGTATAAAGATTTCCCATTGTAAATGCATTTAAATATATTTAAACTTACCCAGCGGCATAACGAGACAGGCGACCAGCAGATCGGCGACCGCTAACGAAAGGATCAGATAATTTGCTACGCTCTGAAGATTCCTCTCGAGGAGAATGGCGGCTATCACGAATACGTTTCCTGAAACAAGAGGAAATAGAATTATATGGCTAAGATTACTCTTTGTTAGAAAATTTTTCTTTCGTCTTCTCGTTACTTCTGGGTCTTCGGGTCACACTCCGTGCTAGGGATTTGGCTCGGAAAAGTTTAATTTTCTTCGCTGAGGCAATTCGTTGGGAAATGAGAAATTATGCTAAACGTAACGTTATATACATTCGACATGGAATTTCGGATCCGTTATAAAAATAGAGACCCAGCAAATTTACTTATAAAGTTTTTTCAGGTAAATCATTAATTTCAAATAGTCCTTCTCGCTGTACCTTCAGATTTTTTTTCCGAAATTCGTATCTTACCAACTCAACGTACCTGTCGCGGGGTCGCGTGTACGGCGGTACGATTTAATTAATATTTTTCGAATACGGATTAAATTTATAACGTCGATCGCTCTACGACGTGGAAGCCCGAAAAAAAATATATCAATTCCTGACGCGACACGGAGACACGTGACGGTAACGAATATATCGGCGGCGAACCGTAGAAAAGGAAAAAAAAAAAGTTCCCCGTGACAATAGCGTTTTTGTTTTGGCATTTCTGAGCCGTTGAAAAATCCTTTTGTTACACGTAACAAACGCCGATGGTTCTCGTGCCTCGGCCATTGTACCAGGAAGACAGCCGGGCGAACCCCGACATTGTTGGTTAAGGGATGATTTCGAGACAGGCGTTTCGCGGGTGCGAAACTTCATTTTGCAGCCCTTACACTAGGTGGGGTAGGGGCTGGGCCGGGGAGTTGTAAAACGATACAACTACGACTGGCAGAAATATAATGTTGCTGGAGAGACTGACAGGTAGGGGTGAGAGGAGGATTTGAGGGATGGAACGAGGAGACTTCCGTTCATGACGTCACATCCATTTTTTTATTACCCCTACAAAAGTCCTAGCGCATCGTTGCGTAAATATCTGCACCCTCGTAACCTCACGTGTACGCACGGTATATATACATATCTATAGGTATAACGGTACTCTGAAAATATTCCACAAACGCCTCAGATCTTGGATCATCGAGATCAGACAATGTTGTACGAGCTTCTTTGGTTTGATCCCCTAAAAAAAAAAAATTTTTTTAAATTGTCCGAAATCCATTCTCGACCTTCATCCCTCGGAAGGTCGTGAGAGAATACGAGGGTAAAGTTTTTCGATTTTCAAAAAGCTACTCCCCCCCTCTCCTCCATCCCTTGAGCTCCTTTCTCAAAAGTGCACAAGGGTTTCACGGGGGTCCGGGATAATAGAATGTCTTGCGCAGGCAGCGACGAAGCGTTCTACCCCCGTTACGTGGGTCTGGGCGTCGGGGCGTCGGGGCGTCGGGGCGTCTGAGCAAAGGGGTCGCTACTGTCAAGCACTTGGAAAAGGGGTGACGTCCCATCGTTGTCCCTGTAGTGACGTGACCTCAGGATCTGTCTAATAATACATTTGCATTTCCAAGACTGGATACACTTACTCCCCGGTAGCAGAGGGGCTCTTTAAATTGATCTGGGTAACGGGTGGCTCGATGAATAAGTGATCGATCGTCTTCGATCGGAATTCCCAGAGGGATCGAGCGACGGGGGTGTCGTACAGGTGTAAGGTAAGGTTAGGGTATCAAAGGATTCCCAGTGGCGATAGAATTGCATCGAAGCCGATGGCGAATGGCGATAGGAGAAATCGCAGATTTCCGATTTCCTTCGTATTTTCGTAGTCTCCATGGGATCCGATTACACAAGTGGCTGGTAGAATTTGAAAATTTGAATTTTTCTATCTCTCGCGTTACCACTCGCCAGTCGACTGATTCCTCGTTCCGGGCCGAAGGCTGGAGGAGCGACGGGACGCAAGAAAGCGGTAGAGGCTAACCGTGATTGGAGAAAAGTATTTGCTGGAAAATGTCAAATCGAATAGCAGATTCCCTCTTGGCCCGGATCCAAAGCCTCCTGTCAAAGGGTGCAAATTTCAACGGGATTCGGATAAGCTTCGCGTCCCACCTTCGGGCACCATCCCTGTGTCCCACGGGACATTTTTTTTCCTTCTTCCAGGGTAAAATGTTCTTGTCGAATGTGAGGTACTTTTTTTAGGTACTGCTTTTTCCTTTATCGAAAATATTCGCGAGGTTAGATATGCAATTCGGTTCACGTGAATAAATTTACTTTGAAAAATTCGAACGTTTCGACAAATATATCGCACGTGCTCATTAATATTCTACTAAGGTGTCACACGACTCGAACAAAAATTTTCGACTCAACCATTTTTTTTCTTCTCTTTCACAGATTACACGTTATCCGACTTAAAACCTTAAGAGAGTACCTGCATCTCTTCGACCATGAAACCAGAGAATTAAAGTGTCTTTTTTCCAAGAACGATGACGGCAAACGACGTGAAACTTAGTTGGTGTCCAGAATACGTAATAATGTAAGAGTAATTGCGGGAGATTAAGCCACCTTAGCGAGTAACGAGATGACTCGAGGACAATTACACCATTTAGTAGGTTAGCTCAAAGGAGGACTTGCTTTCGCTAAGGACACGATACTACTGTCTTGCTTGTATCGTTTATGTACATCGATTAGAATTAATCCGTCCCTCCTTTTACCCGCAGACATTTTTTATCCTTACTTAACCATTGACTTCGAACTTACCCCGTTAAATCCGATAAGTCAAATTCTCCAGGGAACGAAAAAAAGATTCACGTTGATCCGTAAGGGAAGGGGGGGGGGGCTGGGGATGGTTATCGGATATGTCCAATTAAAAAAAAAAAAAACGCTATTAATTAAAGTAGCAAGCAGTTAATCTTTTACAAAAAAAAAAATATTTTAATGAAGAATTGTAAAAAAAATTTTTTTCCTTTGCACAAAAAGTGGTTGCTTTTCTTCAGGGGGTTATAGTTCAACCCTTAGGGGTTGCTGCTTTACTCCTAAAGCTTCCACCGGTTTCTAGCTTAGGTCCAAGGACTATGGGTTCCACGGAGAGACCATTAATATTAATCTAGGACTAAATTTATCCTAATGGGTCCAGCATGAGCGAGAGGGAGGGAGGGGGGGGGGTGAATGTGAACTTTCAAGCTGTACCTCTCCGAGAGACACGTACAGACACAGAGGTAGGGACAGCGAGAGTAAGAAAAGAGAAAACCAAGTGACGAAAGTTAGGGTGAAATTTGAAAAGGGGATGGTCGAAAGCTTCTTGAGAAATAATTGATTGCCATCTTGTAACTGTCCCGTCAAAGTCCCTCCACTCTCGGTATACATTTATTCACAGTTCAGGTATACCTATGTATACAGCCAGTAACGTACATACCTAACCTCTTACAAAGGACACCTTTTCGATATTCCAAAGGATATCCTGAATGCCATCAAGGATCCCGCATGTTTCTACTGACTGAATACTAAGCGAGTATATGGCGACGGGCAAATGGTTCGGGATAACCAAAACTTTTTATCACGATTGTACTCATCTCTTTTCTCTCTATCTCTCTATATACATATATAGACTTTGTATGTATCAAAAGAACATGTTCGAACGGACTGTACTTTTTTTATTGATATTTAAAATTTTTCTTTTTTTATTTCCCTATGCAGGTAATTTCCCATAAACCACCTGACGCTGGAGTTTCGTTAATGGTGGAAAACAATTTCATGTGTTTTTTTTATATAGATGGCAACGTTATTATGTCGCGTTTTCACAGTGCAATAATACTTTCGAGGATTATTTAGAAATCGCACACTGCTTTCCCGTTATTATATGAAAATTCGCGTAATTACGCAACCACGGAATTGCGAGAGGTGTCGGACTGCAACGAAATGCATACTGCCCCGAGTTAAATGCACTCGAGAAAGTACACCGAGTGAATTTACGTTGTTCTTGGCAATTTGCAATATGGATATTATTTTTTTTTCAAAATAAAAAAAAAATAAAATAAAATAAACAAGGTTCATTCTCAATTCAACGTACAGGAATAATAATGGCTAAATACACATTGCAGCTGCATCGTTTCTCATGTAAATTCAAGGGAACGTATAACGGACAAACGTCATGCATTTTCATTTGGCGATGAGTGTTCTGAAAATTGATAATTTATATCTTTCATGTAAATTCTTCGTTTTTCGCTCTCATATCGATAATATTTCTATAGGACGACTCGGCGGCTGCTGCTGATCCATTTATCTTTCCTTTTGGCTTTCTTTACGCGGATCCTTAGGAATTTTGAATTTTCATGATAAATACGTATATGGTACACACCTGAATGACTGTATTTTAGCGCAGGACGTTATCTTCCTGGTCTACCTGACAGGATTACGAACTTGCAGGAAAGCTGGCTGTTCGCGTTGTCCACTGGTACTGTGTCTATGTAGGTACTATATATAGATATAGCCGTGGCTATTCTTAGCCTTAATAAAATGACGGGCTCGAAAGATCCACAGGGATTCGAGTTTCGCGTCCGGTTTATAAAGCTGCGCTTTCTTCATGAAATTCGGCAATTCGTATGCGGATCCTACGGTCAATTTCAGATCGTGCCAACCGTAGAAGCAAATAATAAAGGTTCGAGTCTATAACGGAGAGTAACTTGACTACTTATATCTGTAGCTACACCAGGGGATCCGTACCAGTTGCAGAATCCACGAAGTCGTCAAGAGTGGTAAAGCTTACTTGGGAAGCTGGAGAGAAAATATTGAGACAACTTTAATGCTGTCGAGTAACTCAAGGGAGGATTGATGATGGTCCATTTTGGATGCTGATAATAAATCATCTTTAAAGCGAATATCGATAGAATTGATACTGAAAAATCTCATTTCGCGAGGGACGCGTTAAACTTTTTGTTGGTCCTAGAAAAGGAGGTCTCTCAGGTGTCTTTGGGGAACGAAGATAAGGATAAGGAATTCTTAGTCGCGATGCATCAAGGCTAAGCTTAATTTGGCCTCTGAGCGACCAGAACTATGTCACATTACGACTAAGCCCAGAGCGAGTTACTTTAGCGGTGGATAAAAAAATAAAATGAAAAAGCATCCAGGTATCCGAGAGCAACTCCAGTGGTAAGAAGAGAAAATCGAAGTTTCGTAAATACCGTAGTAAATTTGGCAAGGGTCCCAACCAAGGGTGACAAGGGGGTAAATTCTGACGTAAGTTATAGCACGCTCAGTCTGATATAACGTAATACAATGTCTTCGCGTAAGGAATGCGTATCGTTACAAGGGTAGGCGGATTTACCCTTAACAGTTTCTATAGAGATACCTGCTGTACAACCCCTATAGCTTATCGCTCAGGGTTCAAGATACTTTCCCTCGGCAAGATTCGTCCCCTGAGCAGAAGACTGGTAGAGTAAAAAAATAATTTGTAAAAAGCTTGTAATAAATTAATTAAAGAAAAAAACGCAGCCGCATGTCCACGTCCGATGCAGTTCAAAGTATTTAGCATATTCATGTAGACGTGTAACAAACAGCTGCAGCTGCAATGGTGCATCGCTGCATCTGCTATCCAACACGGAGCCAGGCATATCGATTCTCCTGGAAGCATATCTCTGCGATAGACAATTATTCGTATTTGGGCCAACCAAATAGAGAAGTGCCAGAGCTCTTGATTCACGTCACTCGAGGTGCCTGATTATTCGGCGGTTTTCCCAAAAGGGTGTAGAGACGTATCAGGTAAGAGGGTCAAAGGGCGCGGGAGGTACGTCAGCATAGGATTCGCCCGCGTCAACGCTAAACTGTGTGAGGGTTCAACCGACTATGGGATAAACGTTAAATCCGGCGTGAACGTCGTCTGTCACGCGAGTAAACTGACCAATCGGCGTTCGGTTATGCCTAGCTGAGTAAAGCCGGCTTGGCTTCCTCTGGCTAAAATCGCTACGATGATATCGAGAATTAAGCTCCTTCATTTCCGGAAGCCGTGCCAACAACTTAGGCCGTTATGGCAGTTCGTTGCTTAAATGGAATCGAAATCAGTACTTAATTACAGTTTTTAATTGACGCGAGGGGTGCGATTGGAAATTTGAAAATTAGGCGATTCGAATTTTCAAATATTCTGGCAAAGGATGCTTTCGAAGGAAATCCCAGTGGCGAACGTTCGTATCCCAGTGGGTGGTAGGGAGGCGAAAAAGTTGATGTGACGGGTCTAAGGTCAAAACTTTTCTGTCACTCG
This sequence comes from Cephus spinipes, assembly GCA_963971525.1. Taxonomy (NCBI): domain Eukaryota; kingdom Metazoa; phylum Arthropoda; class Insecta; order Hymenoptera; family Cephidae; genus Cephus; species Cephus spinipes. The sequence continues at coordinate 1,408,077 of OZ020572.1, read as the reverse complement.
AACGAATTATGCGAATGGCTTCCCAGTGTTTCCGAGCACTCTCGCGTCATCTCCTAGTTAAACTTTTATCTCTTTGCAACTGTTAAAAAGTTTTTCTAGTTTTATCCATTTTCCGACGTCATTTTCTCCCTTGGTTGCTCTTTGCTTTCTTTTTCTCTCTCTCTCTCTTCATTCTTTCGCACAGTTACCGTCGCTGACGTCATTAACGACGTGCCTATTGGGATTTTACTTGGAATATGAGAAATTACAGGATTCTATACTGCCGTTGAAAAGTCTTACGTTGATTAGGGGATTCGACTAGATCTTTCGCGAAATCAAGTTATAGGTGTTTATGACGAAAGGGACGTGAGATAAGAATAAGATTTTCTTATCGGCATGTTGGGAGGGTGAAGCCTCTTTTAATCAGGGTTCGATTAAAGTCTTCTGTATTTCCTCTCTTCTCGACTTCCCTTTTCATTCGTCACTGTAATTCTTTGACCCGATGACCTAACGCTCCTTGGGCTTGCAGTAAAACCGGAGCCACAGACTGCCGGAAGTTCATTTCGAGACTGAGGATAGCCGGAAACTTGAGACCAGGTTGCCTGTTAGACAGTTATTGTGGCTCGTGGCAAGAATAAAAGTTGCCCTTTGACCCCCTTTGATCCCCTTTCAACCCTTGACCAATCCCAATGTCTCTCCATCGACTACTTAAAGGGAGCCTATGTAATCCCTCGAGAAGGACTTTTAAGTAGTTTTCCCTGATCCTTTTAGAATTTTTTTATTTTGTTCACCCTCTTGTATTATAAAGAGATGTCCTTCCAAAAAAATATAATAATACAAAAAAATTTTGGTTATCAAAAAACATGTGGAATTCAACGGCTTGAGATATAGAATAGAAAAAAAGAAAAAGATTATTTCACGTAAAAGAGAGGTTCCAGTCTGTCGTTGCGGTGAAAGCAATTTCCGATTTCTAGAGAGGATAGACCTGGGTCCTATTCTATACCCAAAGAGTCTTCACTCTTGGAAGAGAGAATTTTCTAGCGAGAGAATTCGATTTCCTTTTTAGTAACCAGGGAAACTTTGAAAATTCTTTACAAGCATGGTTTCATCCTCATGCACACGTATACAGGCTACGGCCCGTTGGGCATTTCGCGTTTGGCCGTTTGGTTTCGTTATCGAGATACCCTAACGGTGTAACGGCTCAGAAACGGCCTTATCTATTTCCCATCCGGCCCGTTCCTCTCTATCCGTGCCTTCCGCTTCGTATCCAGCATACAAGGTTTCTGCCTTGTGAGCCGTGTGGGCATATTCACGAGGTGAGCCATTTAGGCAACAGTTTTCCAAGAAAGTTCTAAGCTCCAACTAAATTTCATATCTCAAAGTGGCCAGATATTTTCGATAGCCAGCGCTAACGCTAAATTAAATAAATTTACTTTTCTTCGATTAAAACGTCAAAAGTATCTTAAATAGCCTTTAAATAGGTCTTACACAAACTTTTAGCTTTTAACAAAAAAAAAAATAAGAAAAATTTATCACGCACAAGAATATCATACAGCATACAGAGGATACGGCTAAATCTTATCTAGTCTACTAATTTTTCTTCTCAACTTTCCACTATTCGTTCCAAGGGTATATCTCTCGATCTTTAATACAGTCGTTCGTTACGAACGGAGAACCGCGACTCTTCCGATATTACCAACTTTTCGTTTTTCCCCCAGCAAACAGCCTTTTTGGTCTCGTAAAAGTTAAATTTAGCCTCACGAACAGGAAGGAGCATATGGGAACCGGGAAAAGTGGTTTACTTAAAATTCACCACGTTCCCGCAGTATCATAAGTCTCGGAGAAATGACGGAAGATCAGCGGCGCAGAATCTTCCCGTAGGCCTGACGGTCCTCAGGCACCCAAAGGACCTCGCCCGGTCGAAGTCTATCATCATTTGTTTCATCCGCCCCCGCGGCGCCCATATTGCCCGAAAAAGCTCACGTCGATTCGGCAGAGAAGGAATACTTGTCATTGTTATCATTGATTCAACGAGATGACGTCATACCAAGATAATAAGAAACTTTTTCAAAAAATTCAGACAGTGGCTCAAATTTGTTTCGCGAGCTACTCCGTGCTACGGTCATATTTAAGAAACAATCCTCACAGCTCTTCTTGGAATAAAAAAATATCTTGGAATCCATAAAGCTTTCCATCTACACTCAGAGAAAAAAATGGTAGAGGCAACTATAAATTTGTAGTTAAATACGACCTCAACTTTATTCTTTTAGTTACTTATACTAATAATATATGGTCAGTGCAACTGCAGACTCTAGCTACAACAACTATTTCTCATCAGTACGTGTAAGTGACTTGCATTGCATTATGGCAAGTATTCAAAAGTGGTTACAGGTTTTATAAATATATAAATTAACTTGTTGATTCTAAGAGTTTGATATCGAAGCAATTCGATGGATTAGACCACTAGGTGCTGCACGTTAGTACCTCTTATCGCCTCTTCGTCTTTTTTTTAGAATTTTGTAACAACTAAAGTTTGAAGCTTATCGACGCATTGACCCACTTCTGCTTGCGGGTATGCCTATCCCTCTGGTGGCCGGTGACTGTATTCCGCCAATTATTTTAATAACAATCGTCTGCACTGACCATATATTATTAGTATAAGTAACTTAAAAAATAAAGTTGAGGTCGTATTTAACTACAAATTTATAAGTTGCCTCAATCCATCTTTTTCTCTGTGTTGCAGTCACGTTAACAAAGAAAACAGTTGAAGTAATTATAAAAACAGTTGTGTAGACCAATTATTATATAGCTGTCACTTAATAGTTATCAAAACTATCCCGATTTCTCTGAGTGTAGGAACTTGGTTGGGTCTATCCAGGTATTTGGGACGAAGCTTTCTAAGATCAAAAACAAAAATTTCCCTCAGTGCCTCTTTGTCACCCGCGCGTCTTTCCGCGATCTTCCCTCTCTCTTTCTCTTCGGTCTCGTCTCCTACTGCACGCGTTTCTTCCAAACACTGAAATTCCTACCTGAGTCCAGAGAGAGTGTTGCCTTTGTTTTGGCAACCCTGCGCTCGTGTTTTGTCTCGCGGTTCTTTCGCGAGCTTTTACCTACCCCGAAAGTATCTTAGCAATCAGGAAAAATAGTAAACGAGGAAGCAACCGGTGTAACGGTTAACCCAGATAAATCTGTTATCACTGATAACATTTTTCTTATCAATTACCCAATTCCTCAGCATCTTCCATCTAACCAATTTCCTGTCCCATTTATCCTTGCATTTATTTTTCAAAAAGAAACTCAATAATACTTTCCCTCATTCGGTTGGTCGACGTTAAGCTCCGAATGATATAGATATAGATAATAGTTCTACAAACTATGCGTATCTACAGCTCGTTTCATTCGAGTTTATAAGTCAGTAATACTCTGTTTACATTATTTTCTGTTTTGCGATAGAGCTCCTACATATTTGAATATTATCGGGAAATTTCAGTGGTTTAGTAGCTGCGGGCGTATGGGTGGAGGAGTAGGAGGAGTCAAACAGTTAAAGAGAAATGTCATCCCTATTCATAAGATCCTATTTCTATGCACGTCTCACAATCGGGTATACGAATAATAATTGAATAACAGCTTTTGACGAACTTATCAGAATTTAAGCGAGGGTGAGTAACGAGTTAAGTGTATAAATGAAAGATTTAGCAGCGTGCCATAAATAAGGGGATGATTCCCTTGGAAAAGTTGCGCAGTTCTAAAACGGCTACCTCTGATATATATATGTAAATAGTAACGACACTCGTAACTCCAGGGAAAGAAAATAAAATGTCAGCAGTAATACTCCTTGCTAGTATATATATATATATATATATATATATATATACCGAGACCTATATACATATATGTATAATATATATATATATATGTATATACCGTATAACGTATATCTGTGGATTTTTGTTCTACAGTACCTGCACGTATACAATTATCTCGAAGGCCACGTTAGTTTAAGCACATTCGTTCAGCGCAAAATTCAATGTAAACGCATATAGAGAAGAGCGCATGCGCATATTCAAAAAAAAAAAAAAAAAAGAACAGAGAGAATGGGGGCATGTTTCCTGAAAGGTAACCGAGGGGGACGAAGGGCTTGGGGGGAGAGGGGGCGGTAGGTGGGGATGCTCCGATGCATATTTATCACGTAGCCAAGTTCCTGCTGCGTTAAAGAGCTTAAAGTGTTTATCTCAGTATACTATACCAACAGCAAAGAAACCCCCCCGCAACTCCCGTGTCAAACTACCACGCGATGATAACTCTAGATACATGCGAGATGACTTTTAGATAGATGCTGGATGGCACGACTGACTGAAATTGACTGCGATTGAAAATTCGTAGAGTGACCGAGATTAGGGGTGGGATGTTTCGTTCGAAGGGGGGGGGGGTGGCCGATAGGGGTTGCAGGTGAAAATTGCGTGTGCATACTCGAGGTTTTCCTATCGTGGGAGGGATGACCGAGGTAGGGTCCAAATCCATGAGGTATTTTCGTGCTTTATAGGAATGTTGAAGATTTGTGGGAGGGGGGAAGAAGATGGACTGGTGAAGTCAGCCGGAAACTCGAGAAAAGCGTTTAGAAAGTTTTCCCGCGTTTCGTGTTGGTTCGATTCCGCGGATTAGCTTGTCACTCAGAATCTCTGGATGGGATGCTGTACGCACTATTGTGCGATATAAATGCGCTAGCCTTGCGGTACTCGTGAAAGATCGAGTTTCCGGGCGCGGCTGTTGTGCCTGGAGGTTCCGTGGCTCGGAGATTGAGAGAGAGTCAGGGGGATGCGCGGATAGAGCCCGATCCTGGATATACGATGGAAATGTTTTTTTTTTTTTTTCATCCCCATAAAGTCGCGATTCTCACCCCTCAAATGATTTCCACCCTTACCAGAAGCCTCGGAGAATTTCTTCGCCCAGTCTACCACACACCGCATTGTGGAGACGTTGTATCGTTCTCTTTACCTATATGCTCTTCCCAAGTATCCCCCCCCCCCCCTTTACGTCTACACCGATTATTCCTCCCAGCTGCCGTCTCTCTTGATGCACAAGAGGAATGCTCGCGGAATGATCCATCTTCTCTCAAATTTCCCCCCCTCCCCTTTTTTTCTCCCCCCTCGCTAAGGGATGCTGCGCGTCTTTCACGCGTCTCGTATCCGAGGCATCATTTTTCACTGGCGTTATCGGGCAACGATTACCAGCCAATGCGCCCCTATATATCTGTATTATTGGCAATTCACGAAGTGCTCGAGTGTAGCGGGAGATTTCGATTGACAACCCCCTATCAATTGAACCGAGTTTCATTTTATTGACCGGCACTCGCGTCGAGCCAAGAGCACGTAATGGGAGCTCGTATTATGGGAGGGACCGTAGTATAGAGTGTCGTGTAGCAGGGATGCCCAGAAGTAACGTTGCTTTTAAGATTGTTGAAAATAATTTAAAAACAAAATTACGTTGCACACGGGTAACCCTAATATTTTTTATTCTGGAGCGAAGCACCCTGAGGACCATAGAGAGAGAGAGAGAGAGAGTGCCGTAGGGCACTTTGGGTGAAAATTCTCTTCCACGTATCCAGCGCTTATCCTCTGTCTCAAAACGTAAATATACATGTAACCCCAGCCCGCTTATTACACAGATAAGAAACTGCGTGTTGCGCAATAACTGCACGTCACTCGTGAAATCTGGCAGGAGTTATGGCCTTAAGCCAGCGTTACGACGCATCCGCACTGCACTCGCAGATAAAACGCGATGCTCTGCCTGCACCCAAAGGGCGAACAGCGGGAAGCGCTGCGTGCTGGTGCGCACCGCATTTATTATAGTATTTGAGAAGCTAAAACGCTAGGATAACCGGCAGTTGGTTGCGTTTAAGCTTACGGCTAAACCGCACGAACCTATCGAACAGAAAGAAGCGGCTAGCACGGATAAGTTTAACGATTCGTTTCACGTCGGGCAAACAGAGAGAGAGAGAGAGAGAGAGAGAGAGAGAGAGACGAAGCTGATCGCAGCGACGGATAGTTGGAAATTTATTATTTCTTACGTCCCATTCATTTATAGGAAATTTCAATTATTTCTCTTTTACGTGTCTTGCTCATTTTACTGAAGAACGACATCGCTTTTTGAATTTACCGCGCTTTTATTTATTTTTTTATCGTTTCACTCGATTGTTCTCTCTTTGCACTGAATTGCCAATGGCGCAGGGTTGATTTTACAGTTGCGGAATATATATGTATAGTCTTTTTGCGGTGTGCATTGAATTGTTGTATACGATTGTTGAATTAAATAGACACTGCGGAAGTTATATATATATATACATATATTCACCTGAGACAGGGTATAGGGAGGTAAAAAGAAAAAAATAAATTGGAAAAGTTTAGTGACCTCACGAGGCTAGGTTAAAGTTCTTACGGCAGTGAAGACACAAGGTGCGTGTTAGAAGGTTGTTAGAAAAGGTTGAGATCTTTATAGGTGGGACTGGCAAGTGGCTCGGAAGAGCCCAGTTGTTATCGCACTTTGACATCTTCAGGAAGACGTTTTATCGCTGGATTTCTTGTGCATCTGTGTACGTATATTAGATTAAGGTAGAAGGTAGTCACTTTCAATGGGGGGCTGATACTTTTCGAAGTTCAGTGAATCCCCACTTAGAATTCTCGACTTTTCATTCCTCTTTTCTTTTTCTTTTTTTTTTTTTTTTTTTCTTTCTATTTACGACAGGATAAATAAACTTGAGCACTTTTCCTTAGTAGCATTAAAAAAGACTCGCGAGTCGTTATCGTCGAGCTGTGCGAGTTTCTCAATAGAATTAATGTTCGCGTCGAAGTACCCCTCTGGCTACTTTTTCTACAATCGACCTTAAGGGTTGTTAAGGGTCAGAAGGGTAGGTGGAATGATCTCACCTGAGATGGGACATGTTGACCTGAAATTAATATTGAGGAAAACTACGCACGTGGAAACACGCATTACTATGTTAATTGACGATGGATGTAGGTTTATCATGAAAAAATTCTATTTGGCGATACATACAAATATTTCGTGAAATTTGCACGACACTAATTAAATATTAAGTACACTGCTGAAATTTGTTTACGAATTTCGTGCGAATTGTAAAATGTTGGTTTTTTTTTTTCAACGCATCCCTTTTTATGCAAAAATATATGGAATTACGAAAGGGTTCAGCGAAATGGAGCTAAGAGGGTTTCTCGTTGTTATGAAAATTTCTATAAAGCAGCGATACTCTAATTAATTGTCAATATGAAAAACCAGAGTGTAGACATGACATTTTTTTCAAGTATTTTATTTTCAGCGCATCTTCTTTTCTCTGATACAAGACGATGGAGAAAGCAGCTGGGAGCTTTTCACAAAGTCAAAGTATCCCATTGTCCTAGTATCATTGTTGACGACTATTTTTGCATCGCGCTGCGAAAGCTTCTTGAATACTTGCGATAAGCTCTTTTTTTCGAGAAAAAAAAGGGGGATTCTTCGGACGTAGCCAATGGCCTTCGTTGCCAGTGACGTAACGATTAAGACGCGGAAGATAATTTTGGTATCAAGAATTAGTGTGAAAATAGGAAAAAAAAAAAAGTTAAAAAATTTTCAAACTGATCCCAATAACGCACCCTCTATTTTTCCCAGTGTCTTCACATACGTAATCATTCCCAGCTAATTAACGAGAATCCCTTATCAGCAAAATACGATATATCGCGCAACCCCTACTTCAAGCTGGTAATTTTGAAGACAGTAATTCCAGCCGGTACGTGCTCAACCGGAAACCCAGCTTAGCCAGTTAGCCTTGCGCAAGATCGGTTCCCTTGCCTGCCACATTATTAAGCCGAGCCCACATCAACCCTTGCGTTAAAACGGTAACGTGGCAGATCGAACCCACTTTTGGTTACCATAGGATCGATAAATCACCGATTTATAGTGGATTATCGCAAAGGGTTAACAACGCCGAAATAAAATTCACAAGGGTTGTGAATTTGGATCCAAAAAATTACATCAATTTCCTGTTCGAAAGATTCTTACGAATCTCCTCAATGTGTCCAAGAAACCACCCCTCAGTACCACACGAATGCCGTAGGGTAGTTTTGAGCAAGGCTGCAGGCTCTCCGTTGCGTTCCTCTTGCAAGGGGTTGATCCAGTAGATACCCTACTGACTTACTTGGCTTTGGTATAAAAATTAATCGAAACTTTTCGATTAGGCGATGAAACGTGTATCGTGATAACTTTTTTATTTTGGATACAAAAAAATATTGAATATCGAATGGACACCGATAAAGCATAGAAAAACGCAAAGTACTTTAAATCATATGATTTTCGGTACTATGTTTAAAATAAAAAAAATATAATATATGTATTTTATCAAAAAACGTGGGTTATCGATAAGATCCCCAGAGAATGATAATGGCTACGTGACACATCAAATACAAAGCCTCTTTGCTTCACAAGTAAAGCACAATGTGTCACGTATCCCGGCGATATGTCGATTTTCCGATATCCTCGAGCTCCTCGATGTTTTCTAGGATTTCTAGGTAAACCTGACGGTTCCCCGCTATCAAAGGATTTCGATGTATCTCGCTTGGGTACGCTTGCCACGTTCCCTTGACTGACGATGAGGTCAGAGGGCACCGAAGAAATTCTGATAATAAAGATGTCTCGAGAAAACCAAGTCGCGTAAGGAGCAACAACAGTGGTACCAGTAATACGACATAGACAAAAAAAAATGCCATTCCAACATTGGCTAGAATTAGGGATAAAAAATTTCTAATGACTAAAGATATCAATGCTAGACCCGAATTTTTTTTTTTCACGGTCCATCAATACTCTAAAGCTACTTTTGAAAAATTCAATATACTTGGCCTAACCTCCTAGTAATTTTTGTTTATCCCTTCTTTGACGTCATACATATGGACGCACGTTGGCCCCGTAGCGACGTCTTTCCGTCATGAATTCTCAAAGATACTTTCTCCTCCTTTCCCTACGGACTTTCCCTTTTCCAGTTTCCACCTTTCGAACTTTCCTCTTGCTCTCCTCTACTCTCTCTCTCTCTCTCTCACTCAACTATCCCTTGTGGCACTTCTCGGATGCCACCGTAGGTAACCAATAAATGTCCACTCGGGATTTCGTTTTTGTCCTCGTTGATACGTGAGTCGACCCGAGATCGTCTTGACATTTTTTTTCTTCCCTTCTCTTTCATCCCCTAAAAAGAAATCGCACACACCCTTAACGTCGCTACAATATTTCGCCCGCAGGATCCTGCTGCACGTCCTAATACTTCTACCACCATCAAAATAACCATCCGACCCCCATCGCCTTTTCCCTTCGTCCGATTCTCTATTACCGCTCGTCCCAAAAAGATTACCCGTGATACATAACGGGCTACAAGCTAACACATATATGCCGGAGTTAGGGCAACTCTGAAACTTACCAACGAAAAAATCGCAAACTCTCATTTGCGGCTTAACTAACCCTTGTTGTCTAGGTGCTTATTTCTTTTTCTTTTTTTTTTTTTTAAATTACGCATTAAGCCAAGTTTCTGTCAAGTTTCGACCTTACCTCCTGTGACATCCATGCTCACCTTTGATTAATACATATTAATGAGGTTGCCAACCACGTGTTTTATTATCTGTTAAATTATGAGGCAGGTCGTGCGCTTTTCACCAACCACCGGAGAACAGCGTAACGAGGCGTTTTGTTTCGTGTCCCGTGTATACTCTCCGGTAAGTCATTAATATCCCTAATGATTTCCTCAGGTAAAATTAACCCCCAGGTATTACGGTATCGTATCACTGACACCATCATGTATCTTTATGTCTATATCGTTATCATTTGGATTTCTTATCGGACGGTATTCACCCTATTTATTTCTCTATTCTGTTTTTTTCACACCTCAAGGTGGTGACTCTCTCTGGTGTATACACGTGTTGTATTATATAACGACACCCTTCTCCCCCACCTTTCTCGCTCAGTCAAGCTGTTATCACGTCACTGGGTTATTATTTTGTCTTTCAGGGTTGAACAATGTCTACCTACCGCCCCCACATTTTCCTGGCTTATTTCGACCGGTCTCCATTGTCCTTAGGATTTGGGGATACGAATTGCCTAATACTTTCACCTTATCTTCCTGTCACCTTTATCTCTCGTATGTGCAATTTGTATCATACAACGTATTTTGGATGTATATATATATACGCATTTTGAAGGACTTTAATATGGTTGGGAGGAAGCAAAAAAAATATTTTGAAAAAAAAAATATGTCCTTGCTAACAAATTTCGATCGATAGATATACCACGTCACTGGCGTAAAGGGGAAAATAATATTTGGCAAAATTTTTAGTAGAGCGATTCTAAAAAAATATTGGATAAAAAATAATATTTTCTGTCAGATGATTTTACGAATTTCTCTTCTTCATTTTCTTACGCCAGTTGGCTTTAGCACGAATTTTTCAATGTTCGGATGAAACAAAAATATTTGCTATTTGAGGATTTGAAGTTTACAGAGAGGGTGCTTTTATGAGGTAGTCAAGCTTTTTTGTTTTCAAGGTTCAAAAATATACAAACCGCGTATACCGTACGTGAGCAGAGGAGACCAAGGAGACTGAGGTGCATACGAAGGAAACGGGAGATACGAGGAAGAAGCGTAGAGATACTGCTGTATAGGGAAGTGACAATTTTTATGGGTTTACCTGAACGACCAGTCACTTTATACGCTGCTAACGCATCTCCCAACTCCTCAAGACGCGCTTGCATGACTTTTCATTCGTTTACGCTATCTTCCCATTTTACAGCAAAACGTCCATCTATTTTGCCTTTATAAATACTTACGATCGCGTGCAATCTTTCGATACGTTTACGAGCAAACATTTTCATACTTTGCCGCTCGTGAAAGAAAAAGTCCAATTTTACATACAGCCAGTAATACGCTGCAAAAAAACGAAACAAGAGAGCAAGTAAAATGCAGTAGATTAATTTTTTTTTTTTCGAAATCTTAAAAAATTTTAAGGGACGACAATTTTCCACCCTTCACACGTTCCTTACACATTGACCACATTTGCATTAATTTCATAAACTCCATATCCTTTCGCCACGTTACACGAGGCGGAATGCACATGCATTTTCTATTTCCGGCAAAGCTTAGCATATCCGATGCATATTTCATATATTTTAATCATTTCCAACGACGCGACAAGGATTTCTATTATTTTCCATAGCGTCTAATGCCCAGAGCCTTCCGGCTGCGTTCTGTACCTTGAAATCGTGACGCAATTGCCGATACGCAAATTTCTACCGGACATCATAAACCTACAGTTTACATATTTATTTTAATTTTCACTAATTACATACTTAACCATTTTACGATAATTTTCATAAAAATATCCAATCTCTCTCTCTCTCTCTCTCTCTCTCTTTTGGCAGTTACCATGAGCGAACAGACACGTGAGGAAAAGAGGCTAAGAGAATTGTGACAGGTAAGAAGAAAAGCTTCTCGTATCGGAACGAGGACTTTACTAAGAACGAGGGTAAAACTCTCGATTACGTCATCGAGGCACACACACGTGATACGTCATACTGAAAATAAAAAACGAATCCGGAAAGAAGCCATGATTTTGGTATTTACGCGTGGAATATTAAATTATGGCTCGTAACTTGCGAATCGATCCCTTCGGAAAAAGCTTGCTGCTTCTTATATATATATACATATGTTCGTATCTATGTACACCACTAGAGCCATATACTAAAAATACGATCTAGATCATCCGTCTTTTTCTTTTCGTTCCAATCAAAGCCGCGGTTACGGAAGGAAAGGAACAAGTCTTTATTATTGATTCACTTTGCTCTAATTCTGCTTGATTATCTTCGACACCAGCAAACTTCTACGTACTTCGTCCGTCTCTTCGACCGGCTGACACTTTTGCCTGGGGGCATCGCGCCGTTAAACTCTTTGATTAACTCGCGGAATTATAACCAGAAAGTTTTATCGAGCTGCTATTACATTAGAATGGATAATTATATGGCGGCCATGGCCCGTGGGATTTGGATTAAATCTTTTGTAATTACAGCGAATCAGAAATTATAAGACAAAGCAATTTTTCTATTACTTTTCTTTCTCTTTTTTTTTTTTCATATCGAGATAATATTACTTTGACGGTTATAATAGACTAATTAAAGTCAACGGTTAATATTATTAATCATCTGTATATCCTAATTATTAAATAGAGTCTATAATTAATTTTGTGCTAATTTACAAATCCACAAGGGATCCGCCGCGGTACTTTCCTGCTTTTCCCATGTTTACACACATGCTCGATTAAATAGAATTTGGCTGGCAGTGATTTTCTGATTTCAGATCTGAACCACTAATTAACCAAATTGCGATGGAAAATCATTGGAGTGGCTGAGAGAACTTTCTACCCCTTGGACAATCAATTTACCACCTTCCCCTACCCCCTCAACCCCTCTGCCATGATCTCTATATATTTATTTTCAATATACTCACTGTGTCCCATTTCAACCCTTATTTCCTTCCTTCGTGCTCATAAACAGACATTGCTGCACTTTTCAAATAAATTTTTCTCTCGGAATTTCCCTTCTGTCGGATCATGGCTGGTTTTTTTTCTCCCTGGGAACTTCAAGTGCTCCGGGCTCTTATCCATACTTTTATCTATCGGTATCTTTTTACAGCTTTTCATACTTATGGTCCATATGGAAGGTGCACAAGATATCTTCGTATGAAAGCAGACCAAGTAGCTCGATACGTTTTATTCAACGTGTATATAGTCGTAACGTAAAAGAGTCTAGGGAAAAAAAATGAAGAAAGAACTAGGATCTAGGGGAAAAAAGGAAGAAATTAGTAGTGTGCTTTAAGCGACAGTCGTGTGAGCGAAAGGAATATAAAATTGTGCAAATCTCGTGAAAATAAATCACCGGGGGTGTCGCAAGTATACGAAGGCAAAATGGCCCAGCGTTATAGACCCACTGAATTCCTCCCTTTCGTCTTGACTTTTCCGCAAGGGGAATCCTGCTCGACTCGCTATATGCAAAGTAAGAAGACAAGAGCCTTTTCTTGTGGCACGCCTGCTTTCGCCTAGGACGCTACCATTCTCCATTTTATTTTTTATCTTTTTTTTTTTCATCCCTCAATTGCCTACCCTGCAAAGTAGATACGGGTCTACGTATCACGCGCTGCAAAATATACGCGCCATTGACTCCAGGAGGACTAAAAACAGAAGGAAAAAAGAAAGAGAAGACAAGTAGCACTGGACCAAGGGATGCTGTGAACATTCAGGTGGCCGTGGAAGAAGAGTTTTTCATGATCTTTTTTCTCAACTCTTCCTCATATCTCGTACTTAATCTTCCGTTAAATTTTTCTCAGAGCTCTCGTGCACGTTGCTGTACAGAATATAATGTGACTTTTGCGAAAAAAAAAAAAATTGCAAAAAGCAAATGAAATTTTTTTTTCTTTCTTTCTCAAATTTTATACGTATACCGGGCCAAGTAAAGAAAAATTCTAGATGCAGGGGCGACTTCGTCTTTATATTAAAAATTATTTCTCCTTCCCTTATTGTTTCCGTAGGCTCGACCCCAAAATAAGTATGCAATGCGGAGAAACTGGCGGTTTTCCTTTTTGACAAAGAGTTATGACAGTCGAGAAGCGAAAAACATGGCTGACCTACGAATATAGGAGTATACATTTTTTAACGTCTCCAAAGGTAATCCTCCAGCAAGGGAGGCCGAATCCACGTCCTGGAAATGTAAATCGAGACGCCCGCGGTTTTCTTGGGAGACTGAAGACTCGAGTGAAACGGATGACGGATCGCCAGATAGATCCCATTACCATTTCTATACTCTCCGTCGCGGGCGTCGGGACGCCCATCGCTCTTGTTAAGGTTGATTACGTTGGTTGTCTCGTGAGGAAATTATTTTTTGCCAACTTCCCGTTATCCCATCTCCTGTTAGAAAAAATACGACTTCCTTTAGGTTGAATATTTAGGCAATTCCAAAATTATATTTTTTTTTCTTTTTTAACTTTTTTTTTCCCGCCGTGCAACCGTCTACTTACTAATTTTTCTATTTATGCATCAACGATGTCATAATTTTATCTTTACCCAATCGTTATCAATTTTTTTAATATTCCCAATAATCTCGATAAGATTAATTAGATCCTACGATATCCCTATCGATCATAGACATTCGCCTGTACATGTATGCCAACCGCAAACAGTATCCACCATATGGAACATATATGTACACGTTAGCCACAGGCTGAGGATATCTGAGTTATTAACGAGCATCCACTGATAATTAGCCATTATGTCTAAGGCGACCCGACGCTGCATGCACTTGGCGTAATTCATACGAGGAATGTGCGTGGGACGTTTTCCTTGAAAAGGACAGTAGTTTCGGTCAATCTGATAACCTTTATATACAGTCACATAACGAATACCTACTGTCCACCATATTCAGCAGAATGTACGGGCGGTAACAGTAACAGCTGAGAACTTGCCGATTCACCTGCAGCTACTCCGTTCGAGGGGAAGTAGATTAGAATTTAGAATAATTCCTTATTCCGTTGGAATATGACGCTCTAAGCGAAAAATGTACTTTGGGACGGAATCGAGTGTAAGAAGAATTGTTTTTTAATGAGAACTTTAGTTTTCACGCGAATTTGAGGATTTAAAAAAAAAAAAGAAAATTCGAAATCGTAAGACTTGGCTGTGTTAGAATACGTGAACTAAAGCGAGTAGAGCATAGAAGTTACCAGCAGCCGAATAACTCTTGCGCTTTCGGAAACACGGTCTGCTGCCTCCGAAAAGTTAAGCCGACCCGCCGCGAATCCTTTCGCACGAAACCAACCCTCCAGCCAGCGCCCCTTGCCATTCTCATGAATTATGCCCTTGTAGAATTCGCAGCACTTCGCGAGTCCCGACCACTGCTTTCTGGCGACTGTGCATTTTAAATGGTTTAACGCTCTTTGCATTTGAGCACCCATGAGCTTCGGGGCGAGGGGGAAGGAGAATTCGTCTTAAAGGAATTACCAGTGATGCCTTTTACTCGATTTACGAACACACAAAAGGCCTTGCACGGGTGAGTGATCGAAGGATCCCGAGAAATTAAAGAAAATTCTTTAACAGTGTCACATCCCCGGATGCTTTTTACTTTCACTCGAATATTCATAAGGAGCGTCAAATTGAATAAGTATCGAAGCGAGACGAAAACTTTTATAAATAGTATAAGCTCGTTAAAGAAAATTATTTTAAATTTCGTTATTCGTGGACTTAGCTCGTCTTTCCGACTTCTTGTTAATATTCATTTTCGCGTCGTCATTCGTTCGCCAGTTTCCCCGAACCCGTCTCATTAATTAACAAAAGAAAAATTTAGCGCGATTATATAATCGAGTATACCACGAAATCAGTAATCACTACCCCCCCCCCCCCCCCAATTATATTTGTAGCCTGCCGATATTTTTTAACGAACCACCTTTTCTTTTTTTTTTCTTTCTTTCCTTTAAAAAATACTTCAAACCAATTAATAAGATCGTATAACCGTCCGCGTCTGTCGTCTTCCCAAGGACAATGGAATTCCAGATAAAGTCACCAGAATGAAAATATTCAAATCCTGAACTTTGACCTTAGCAGAATTAATACAATGCATAATACAGATAGGCATTAAATCAGCGAAACGCCATTGTCGGGGCTGACCGTTTATTGCATCCCGAGAGGATTCCGTCCCTTCCTCTTTCCTCGAATCCTGAAAGAGAATCACAATATCACGGGGAGAAAATCAGAAAAGCATTTATGATAAATCTCCCTCTGGCGGAATTCTCTCGCGAAAATTCAGCAGCCACATAAAATCTTCCAAGTATCTACATAACCTCTTACACAAAGGAGACACGCGGGTGACGCGGTTTGTACGTGTGAATGTCAAGGCAACGGTACATAGAAACCTGAGTAAGGCTAGCAAGACCATGTACTGTATATATGTATACATTGTTTGAAAATTTATCACGGCTAAGGCTGTTTTCACACCGACAAACAGACCCTCCTAGGACCGTGCTGGTAAAACATGGCTGATTCCGAGCGGAGAATTCAGCTCTGATATATCTTGTGGCTCTCGATTAGTCGATCCACTCGGTTCCAGATAGTGCTTCCCCAAACAACAGGGTGGCGAACGGAGTGGAAAGAAATCCCTACTTGGTTCTTCAACCCTCGGAGCTCCCTCCTCCCCGTCAGTCACCCCTTCATCCCCTTCATCCCCTCCGGACTTTCTCATCGCCACGTTACAATTTTCTACAGTCCTCCTGCACACCATAGCCAACTGGCATCTACACGCATACGTACGATACAGAGGCACACGAGCACCAAAGCCACCGGCGCTGCGATAACGGAATCGAACCACCCTCGAATTAAGGGTAGAAACGCTATCTTCTTCAGGTACAATGATTAATGGCGTATGGACAAAAACGATAGACTGCGAAGATTTCTATCGGAGTAACGAAGCATTTCCGTGGTGAAAACGTACTCCCCACCCCCTACGCCTCATCCCCCCTTCGTTATTTCTTCTCCATCCCTATTCTCTCCGTTTCTTCGAATTTTTCTTTTTTTTTTTTTTTTCTTTCACGCAATTTCACTCCTCTCTCCCGCCCTTCGACCCAGGGGATGGAAAGCCTCTGCAATCCCTCGTCCGGAATTATGTTTCTTTTTGTTTTTTTTTTTCTTCTCTTCTTATTTCTCCTCCATGCTGCTGTTATTATTATTATTTTTTTTTTTTTCGTTCTCCGGGTTTGTCTCGTGTTTACGAGATGCAGGAGGGGGGGGGGGGGGGGGGTGGGACGATGCAAGATCATGTTATCAATTAACTAGAAGAAAGATGACGCGGACTCCAAGGAGCAATCAAAACTTTGCAGACTCTCGGAGGACAATTCGAGAATATCAGCCGCACTTGAATGAGTATCGTTGCTCTTGAAAGTTGTCGCCCGGTCCACAGCTTCCATTGTTCCTGTAATATCCACGGACGCCCAAGTATCTGCGGTTGGAGATGACGTTACGGGCGGGAAGTTGCGATGTCCTTAAAGGATCCAGGAGATTGGAAAAGTCAGGGGGTGATTACGTAACGATGAGAAACGTCCTAACCCTTCTTAACTTTTGGCGGTATAACTCTTAATCGGGAACAGACTACGGATTCTCGAGATATAAAGTCCCTGGAAAGTGTATTTATGTGTATATATATATATATATATATATAATATACTATACGCAGCTACGTTGCTACCAGGAATAATCCTTGGATTGGAGCTGGGCAAGATCCCTTAGTCCCTCCCTTATCTACCCGCCGTAAATAACACTTGGAAAAGATAATAGAGTATCGATAAGTAAGATGATTTAAAAATAAATTCGTATCCACGGTGACGCGCATCTGTGCGCGCAAGACTATTATACGTGAATGTTACTGGGTCTTTTGTTAAAGAAATATATGTACAGCTTTGCCAATATTCCAAGTGGCCGATTTTGCACGTGCACATGGGGCACGGAGCGTGTGTTATGTACAAGGAGAGTTAAAGGACTCGAATATGGCGGAAACTTAAAAGGAAAGTCGTGTTCGTCGCGAGTCGACACGCAGTTGAGAAAGTGAGTGTATGCAAAGAAGAGGGCGAAAAAAAATAACTAGAGAAAGTAAGAAAAATTGAAGGAGCCACGTGGTCCGGCTAGGGAAATGTCTTTTTTTTCGACCTTCGAAACGCATGGGGTGAGATTAATCAGGAACAGGGGGGATGAGATTTAGGACGAGATTAGTCAATTGTACGAGTTGATTTTAAGGGTGGAAAAATCGTGAATTATTTTCACGAATTTATTACGGTAGGAGGGACGATGGAATTTTGACATTTTTATTTAACGCGATTCAGGGAATCTTTGATTGAATCGCGCAAAGTATGCCCAAACGTTTTTATTTTTATTTAACGTACTTTTATTTTGCGGATGCTGCCTGCGTAGTTTCAGATCCGAAAACTGCGATTGTTTCGAGGGTGACGATAACAAATTCTTGTTCGTGTATTTTTTTTTAGAGCTTCCCTCTTCTCAACACGTTCAGCAGTCTTCCCATTACGAATGCAAACCGTGGCGAGGCAACAATGCTCTTAAAGATAAAAGGAGGAATAGGAATGAGAAAGTCACGGGGACTCGCGAACAGGTCTTCCATTAAAAAGTTTCGGATATTTTGTGATAAGGTAGTATAAAAGAAGTTGCAAATATAAATGGCACAGAGAGTCCAGTCACAAGGAGCATCGTCAATTCGCGATAAGCTAATCAAGAAAATTATGCAAAGCAAATGAAAAACGTGTACGTGGAAACTTGGGGAGATTTTTCTTGGGGATTTGATTTTTTTTTTGACGTTAACTCCCACGAGTTAACGTTCGATTTTGAAATTTCGCGAAATTCTTTTTTTTTAATATTATATGTAAAGTGAAAATATGTATGAATATTGTATGGCTCGTTGTTATTATTTTCGAGTGTATCCCACGCGTACAGATTAGCCGAATCTTTAATATTTTTTTAGTGGACCAAGCTTCGGGGAAGGACCAATCACTTTTGCTATAGACGGATATGACGGTTCTTGAAAGCGGACAAATTCAATTTCGAAAATTTCCTCGAGCATGCGAACCAGCTGTCGTCTTCTTGTCTGACCATTCGACCGAACGTGCTGCTACTGCTATACTGCGCGCTTTACCTCGAAAGCAATCTTTTATTTTCTTTTTCTCTTTCTTTTTTTTTTTTTTTTCATTTCTCAAAACTCCCATTCCACTCATCTTCTTACCCTTTCTGTCCTTTAGGCGAAATTGCGAATCCACGGACCATGAAGGTCATTATAAAAAAAATTGTAAAAAATGAACTTTTTAATTTCAAGTAAAATTCGAATTTTTCACCATATTTATAAATCATTACCAAATTCAAGTAAAATTGTCCAACTGCTAAATACGCATCTATACTGTGTCGTATTATGAACTGAAAATTGATTTTTCCATAAAATTATGAAATTTGACTAATGTCAATCAGCAAAAATGTTATCCGTACACGTTCGATCGAACCTGTATAAGAAGCTTTGGTCGAATGTGCAATTTGATCGATGATCGGAAGCTCGAAGCTTCAGTCCATCAATTCAGTCATCAATCAGCTACTAGAGATCAATTCCTCCACGTGTGGCTTATTGAGGTGGAAAATTCTACTCATACATTACATTTGACGCCTATAGAAAAAAAAAAAAAAGAGAATCGAGGGAAAATTAAAACTAACAATTACTGATTATTGGCCATACGCGGATCAATTAAAAGTAATTACCACTCTTATCCTTTATTATGTAATTTGCGTCCCTTTTAAGCCACTCGACGCTAGTTGGTTGCACAAAAATATTCTTTTCCCTTGATGCACCTGAATGTCCAACTTGTATCCGAGTTTCTATGCTAATAAGATATTTCATGGGTGTACTACTTTAATTACGCGAGACATTCGTACCGTTATAAATATGCAAAATCCTGTTTACATACGACTCAGCCAAAAGAGATGCTGCAGCTCCATACCGGATGCTGTACACGAAAGATGAAAAGTCTTTAAGTACTTTTTTGTCTTCAGTTAAAAATTTTAAAAACCTACAAGCACTCTAAAAAATTTTCATAATTTAATGTGCGTCTACTATTTTTTTAACCTGACTAACCTTAATAATAAATAATTAAATTATAAAATCAAAACACGTTTCACCTAATTCCCCAAAATTATACGAAAACGGATTGCCTGATGGGAAACTGACGTTTTGACTCTCCATCATATTGTCAATTCGACACTGAAATACGCATTAGGACACTGTAAAGGATACCGTCTGGCTATCAGAGTGCTCCGTTGTCGAATTATCCGATCGATCTATCAAGGACCAATGGGAGCAAAGAACCGAAAGAAACTTCGGTTACTCAAAGAAATTCCTTAATTGCAGTAAAAGTCAAAATCACGTCTAGGAAATAGTGGATGTACAAAAAAAGAAAAAAGAGAAGGATACAAGAGAAGTGAAAATATTGAATAAAGATAGCGAAGGAGACAATTGAAAAGGCGGGAAAGCCGTGCTATTTAAATTTCGCGTGATCCAAAAGGGATAAAAATTAACAAATTTCGAATTGTTACCTAACCAATTCTCGTTGACTGGACAGACGTACCTAAATCCTTCGTTAACGACCACTCAGTCACTTTTTGTTTCCGGTTTCCCAGGGGCCCATCAGTTTTCTGTTTGTCGCATTCAATATGTACGAGGGAGGGTATAGTGTGGTGGTGGAGGGCGGGGGGGGGGGGGGGGATCACCGTAGAACGTTTGATATCGTCGGATCCAATAAAATTGAACAAAATCGATATACGCACCGATGTTTATATTGGTTATGGATAAAACTTGTAACTGGATTTTGGCCCACCAAGTCGGACACGTCAAGTAATCACAAACGGCGCAATTGCGAAACGCGAATAAATATTGAAATTCCCGATGAATTCGTCGAAGCTTCAAAGTCATAAAGCAGCATCCCAAAGGAGATCAATTTGTGAAACTTTTTTTTTTCAAAATTCAGTCTCTTGCATTCATTTCCCAAAGCTACTACTCCCAACACCACGATTCTAAGCTCCATGCAAATCCTCAAAGCCAACTGGACGTCGCTTACAGGCTCTGTAATTTATTTCTTTTTTTCTTTTTTTTTTATTATCTTGGCTTCACGACAGACCAAACTGTGTCCAAGCATTACGGTACTGTATATTTACCTGTGACGTATCCAGCGAGTCTCAATTTTAGTCCATTATCCCATAAAACCCTGGGACAAAGAATGGACAGTTTCCGGTTGAGATACCGTTAAGTGGAATTACGCAAATTTATGTAAAATCCTCTTCGCCCTTTCTCCCTCCCCTTTATTTCTCTTTCCAGGAGGCACGCTGATTGTCCTTTGCTTCTACGGAGCTTGTATCGCGATACCAGTAAACTTTACTGTGGTTCCGTGTTCGTGTTCGTCTTCAGGAATGCTTGGTCCATAAAGTAGCCAGGAAAGGGGAGATGAGGTTCAATGGCTGCTCGATCTTCGTTAGATAGCTATCGCGAATATTTATTCGCCTAGGAATCCATTGTCTCGATTCGCCATTTAATTTCCAGATTGCGATGACACGACGATTTGGTCATATTACCTATTTGCGTAAAAGGACTCGTGAATTTGAAAGAAAAAAAAAAAGAAATTTAATTACAACTCAAGTGACACGACGATCAAGCGAATAAGTGAGCTAACGGTAAGTGGAGACACGTGAAGTTCATCCCGTAAGACTTTGCCAGGAATGACAGATACTTTTTTTTGGAGGTTGAACAATTTTTCTTGCAACGCACGGATATTGTTTTTTTTCCTTTTTTTTTTTTTGAATTCATAATACAAGCAAAACGCTCTGGATAATAAATCAAAGTTTTACTGTTTAGCTGTGCACGTTTTGTCATCGAAACAAATATTCCCGGATCTTCGAAACGTGAATCTGGACCACGACCCCGCAGGTAATTTCGTAAAGGCATTATGGGATACTGTTGAGAACTGACGGAAGTGATGAAAGTGGACGAGTCGCAGCGGCGCCATAACCCGAGGCACGAAGCTTTTATCTACGGTCAAGCTAAAAGCCCAGTCAGGTCCACGTGGTCGAATGGAAAAGAGCCAGCGAAGGGAGGCAGTCGCGAAGCTTCCCGATAGGATGGAGGGAGAAGAGAGAAGAAAGAAAGGAAAAAAAAAAACCAAAAGAAAACCAAAAGGAAAGACAGAAGAAGCGGGGAAAAAGCTACGAATAAACAATGGAAGGCCTAAACTTCCATGAAACAACAAAGGCTCTCCAAAGCACGATGACATCATTGAAGAGACGTTGAATTTCTTTTTTATTATTGGCTCCGTTAGCCAATTTGGCTCCTCGAAATTTTCCAAATCAGTTACGACAATGGAAGTTGATTCGCTTCCGTGCTAAATCGACGTCGAAAAATCGCTTGATGGGTGAAGAACGATTTTCTAATATCCATAAATCGTTGTGAAGAAAAAAAAAAAGAAAATTCAAAAATATATTCCGTCGTCATAATTCGTGACGAGTTCATCCGGAGGTCAATTAGTTCCTATTGCAAGGCTGACCTTTTCGGTATCGATAGGTTGTCAACATAATGATTGAAATTGCGCGTGGCATACGGGAAAGTCATTTGCTTTTACCCGGACTCCATTAATTGGAACGAATTTAATTAATCGCAACGAGACTACCCCCTGTGTTAATTACCAATTGGGAGTACGTAACCGTTGTTTCCGGTTCGGAATAAAAAAGAAAAAAAAAAAACATTCGCCAAACAGTGATCCCCATCTCCGCGCTGATGTTTCTCCCGCGAAAGGGATGGACGAGACAAATATTCATATATGGCAGAGGTCCAGTTGAAAATTCGAGGCTGGAATTTTGGGGTAGAACGAAATGCGGCCGAGACGAGTGAAAATGAAGAGGGGCGAAAAGAGGGACGCGTAAAATTGGAGAATTCCCCGGGATAAGGTAAAAGGATGCCTGCCGGGGTCGGGGTCCAGGGGGTGTCGTGCGGTTGCGTTTACCCCTAAACGATGACCCTCAGCGACTAATTGGCTGAACCACCCCTTCAAAGGATAAAAGTCATTGCCTGTACATACGTCAGTACGTTAACACGAGACTCGCTCCTTGATCACGTCGTAGATCATCCCCCCCCCCCCCCCGGCCCCTCCTTAACGAAAGAGAATCAAGGATCGAAGATCGAGGATCTAGCGCTACCCTTACGCGGAGGCCAAACAACCCTTGCTGCTCGTTTTTGTTATGATATTTAATAAAGGACCAGGGTGGTGCGTGACGACGTCAGGCGTCTATTAAAGTACCGGCAAAAAAAAAAAAAAAAAAAAAAAACAGGGCGTTACGGCTATCCGGGCTGCGTACTTTTTTTTTCATCCCCTAGAATTTAACAAGTTTTTCCGGCTTCCCAGGAAGCGAGGAGCTCATCCGGCGTTTACTGACTCTGTCCGACTACCGGCGCAGCCCAAACTACAAGGGATGAAGTCTTCACCCTTGCAGACAGTCAAGGTGGTACGATTTCCCAGCAAGCTTTTATTATAAAAACAGCCCTTCATGACAAGAAAGGTCCTAGGCAATGGCTGCATTATATTTTAGGGGATGATACCTGCAGACTGCGCGAGTAACGCTACAGTACGCGCCCCTGTGCGAGTGGAACGAAGAAACGGCGGGTGGAAAAATAAGGGTGCAAGGTACCTCGGTACCTAACAACCCCGCAAGGAAGTAAAGGACCAGGAGAAAGTACCAAGTGTAGAATACTGAAAGAAAAAAAAAAAGAAAATGGCAAAGGTCAAGTACTCCATTTTACTTTAAGGGATGGTGAGAAGGGTGGCCATTATTTCTTTCTTCTAGGTACGCAGCATCAGCCCCTTTAAAGGGACGAGCATCAGGTGGTCCCAAGTCGCAAGGGATGATAAGGACCAGTCCCAGCATCCGTTTGGACCAATTGAGAAGCGCAATCGTCAATAGCGAAAAATTTACCACGAGATGAAATAAGGATGACAGCATTTTTCTCTCGTCTCCGTAATTGCATCAATTAGACTCAACCACGTTCCATCCCCCCCCCCCCACTCCCCCCCTTCTTCTCACTCATCTCCTCGCGCTCTATCTGCTTCCGTTCCATTTCCCTTCTTCTTTCGCGCCTCCATACTTCTTCGCCCGAAGGTACAGTCAAATTTCTTATGTATAACATCTCTTGATTTTTTGCCAAAAAATACAGCGAAACATTTTACGTTAAATATAATCGATGCAAAGGCTCTGACTCGAACTCCTTGGATTTCCAATAGAACGAAATCAGCCAGCTGATTCGGGTTCGTTCCATGAGAATATTTAATAAGAAGCCAAAGGGGAAGACACAATTTTCTTTCGCGGACAATACACGGAATAATACGTAACGCGGAATTTAGAACGCGCCGCGAGGAGTCTGTGGAAAAAGTTTTCGATTCTCATATTTACACAGGAGCGACGTGGGGGGATTCGTGTTTACCGTAACATCCCTTAATTGCTGTGTATTGTACAGTATAGCACTAGACTCGAGGAGAAATACGAATCGACGTAGAATCTACGGGTGTCTTCGTCAATTGAGGAAATTGAAGAGAGGAAAATTGTGGGGAATTTCCAAGAACAGAATTCACCAGGATCACCGGCTGATTCTGAATTGCCCTCGAAATACCCAATAACCAATGGGATAATCACGTAGAGTAATTACACGACGTAAATTCTAATTACGTAATATCTATCTACGCTATACCCGAGTGTATAAGGTATTAACAAGCGTTATCCATATCCATCGTTATCGATCATACGAAATTATCAAACCCGTTTCGGGATACGTTTCCAACTAACCCTCGCCTCCCTAGATACCCACTTACGGCTGCAAACATTCCCAAAAGGAATAACTCGAGACGAGATAAATTTCATGAAAAAGTTTTTTTTTATCAAATTCATTAGTCTCACCCGGTAGAAATAATATACGTGCTTGGCGATAGCAGGATGATTAAACTTGAAGCATTCCGCTGGTCAGAATTTGAGGCAGAATTAATAGCCACGTGAGTCGGAATACCAACCACCTAATACTGGCTGAGTGTTGAGCTACGTAATGTATGTGCATATATGTATGAACCAGTGTCGCGACCTTAGAATAACATTGTGTATATATGTCTTGAAGAATTTTTGAAATTTGAGAAAAAAAACGTTAAAAGAAAAAAAATAAATATAAAACACTATGTCCAGTGCAGAATAGCAATTGTCATAACAGAGGATATTATCACATGGGATATCAGAGAAAATAAAGAAAATCTACAAAGATCGGTAGAAAATAAAAGTTTTCCTAAAAAAAAAAATGCGAAATACGATTTTACTTGAACTTTATAAGAATTCAGGTAAGCTGGTTAGATTTCCAATTGGTATGAGGGACGAGAACAGAGCGTACAGGGTAGGGCGATAATCTTATCGTATCAGATGAAATCGATCTGTAAGAGAAAGCATGGAGAAGTTGGAAATGGTTGGGGAAACAGTTTGGGGGTTGGAAACCGGGAAACCGTAAGAGATGCGCAACGGCTGTCCGTAAGGTTGGGTAAAGACATTCGAGGTACCGAGTTAACCTAAGGCTATTACTCGCGAGCTAAGAGGAATTCGATGTTCCTTTGATGCCTCGAGATTAGCATAAGCGATTTTACATTAAGGAAATTCTTCGAGATATTAAAGAGTTATTGTCGGTTAAAGTTCGTTCCGATAACCTATTGGAAAAGTCGTTAGCGCAAATAGCTTTTCTACTTGGGTAATTCGATGACTTCGGTATCGGCTCTTGCAGTCTCGGCATCCAGTCGATTAAATATTTGCTTCCCTTGTACAATTAACGTGGAAGAGACACACGCGAAATTTTCAACGTAGTCGAATAGTCCAGAAGGTCTCGTTGAATCAATGATTGGAGACTGTTTTTTTTTTTTTTTTTTTTTTTTTTTTTTTTTTTTTTTTTCATAATTAGATACGCCAATCAAAATTCATTCTGGATACTGTACCGTGTGGTAAAATCTAACGGGTGGTACGTGTTGATATGCATGGACATAAATGTATACGGCATACGCGCAAGACGTAAACCGTAGATTTGGCGCACGTGTGACAGATGGTCTTGTATTCCGTCGGTAGAAGGGTTCACAGTTGAGGGTTGAACGCGGAGGGTTAAGAGGTCACTTAGAATTTCAGGGACGGGATAATTCGATCGATTTTCATGTAAACTTTCGAGGATCTCCGAAGTAGCAGCTGTCGACGAGGGTGTCTATGCAAATTCTTGGGTGAAGAATAGCCAAGCAGAGACACAAAAAAAAAAAACAGACTCGAGTTAACATGCATTTTTATGGCTGATTCTTCTTCGAGACAAAGGAAAAGTTTTACGAATTTGCGTACTATCTGCGCTGAGACGGGTTCGAGGAGATTTTGAGGGCCGACAGGTAATGGCCGCTGGGATGTTTAGCTTCGTGAAAGGAGAAAATAATAAAAATTCTTCGGCGAAATACATTTGCCGGGACTCTTTCTTCCTTTTTGTTGTTTGCACGTATTTTCCCTCGTTCTAAGAAAAAAGAAAAAAGAAAAAAAAAATGCGTCAGGGCTGTCATGCGTCTCGCGGTAATCTCGAGACTATACGAGGAAAACAAGTTCGACCCTAGTCGCGAGGGTGTTTTTTTTTTTTTTTTTTTTTTCCTTTCAAAAGCCACTATTAAAAATCCTCCAAAGTGGAAAAGATTTGAGGAAAGCTGAGATGGCGAGAAGTTCTATGTAAATTGTATGGCCGTCACCCTCCGGCCCTCCCACTCCCAGCCACCCATTCTTCCTCTGACGCAATATCCTAACGAACGTCTCACGACTGTCTCTCGTTGCCTCCAAGAATTCATGCCGACATATAAAAAAATGAATAATTTCCTAGCCACGGAAAACACGAGAGCAGCCAGCAGCACCCTTGTGGACAGTCGCGTATAAAATAGCCTTTTTCGTAAAAAAAAAAAAAAAAAAAAAAAAAAAAATCATATCCACTCGAATGTCCCTGACAAATTTGTCGAATTACTCTCTGCCAGTAGCCAGAAAGAGACTCGGCCTTGGAGACCAAGGGAGAAATATTAGCCAAAGCATTCTTTTACTTTCTCTCGCTCGATCGAGCAACAGCTGTCGCGTCTTCCTCGTGGGAGGGGAAGGAGGGGTGAGAATTGGGGTTGACCCCCTCCCCCTCCCGCCACTGGACGTTTCTTTCTAATTTATCTCGACGAAAAGGACGCAGCCAGGGGTAGTCTTGAAGGCCAGTGAAAAAGTGGTAACGATATGTTGCAAATCGACCCCCCCCCCCTTCATCCCCCTTCCGGATTCTCTCGTTACTCTCATCCCTAAGGATCCGCATCCTCCCTTTCACCAAAGTATATCCCAGGAAATCTCTCGTTACATTCTGCTCTCTGGAAGCTGTTTATCCCAATTGGCGATCAGTGCGAATCACGAATTGCCACCCCCTGTCCCACCCCCTTGGGAGCAGCTGAAAATTAATTCGCCAACCTCTCGCACGTTTGCCCCATGCAAACGCCCCGAATACTCGTGAGGCAACTTAGTTCGATTGCACAGGGGCTGTTCGCCATACCGACTAATAGGGGCTGCTTCCGCAACGGCAGGTTGGCTGCTCTCGCCAGAGGAAGTAGTCGCAGCCCGAAGCCACGCAGTCTAAATTACCATCAACATCCGGAAAGTACTTGGCTCACCTGCTCGACCCGCTGAACTTGCACGACCCGTTCAATCTGCTGGCTGCTGCGGTTAATAACCGCTTATCAACGCGATACCTGCTCGCCACGTGCATCTGTGCAGGAGGTACTTGCATAACTTTCAGGGCAGGTTTGTGAATTTTGTAGTGGACGTTTTTTTTTTTTTTTTTTTTTAATTAAAAACGAACTGTTTACAAATTCGAAAGTGAACTGACTTCAAGATGATTCGAGAATATTATTTTTATTTACTCGAGTAACGACTCTGTCGATTCAACACTCTTATCACTGTTGTTCCTCGGATAATTAAACGTGGCCGCGAGTTCACGATTAAAGTCTACCGCTTAATTCGTCTTATTGTTGTCCTGCTAATTATTCAGAGAGCCTCGTGCAGTTGCCGCCTAGCAGCTTCCTCCAGGGGGGGTCTTAAGTTAATCCTCGAGAACCCAGGATGCCTAATTGCTCAAAGCCAAGTAAGAGAGCGAGAAATGCGCCCGGCTCCCTGCTTGGCTCTATTATGCTTGGGCGAATAGCGCAACGCGAGGCGAATTAGGAATTGCGGGACAGAACGAAAAAGGGTTCAACGAAGGATGAGAAAATTTTTAACAGAGGATAAATACATGGTGTTTCGTAACAAGTGACGACGGTATGAAGGAACAGGAGTGTGCTGTAAAAAAATCATCCCTGAGGAGGAGGGATGAAACTGGATTCCAATAGGGATCTGGAAAAGAAAAAAAAAAGTGAAAACATCGTAACCCCTATGGAACTTTTTCTTTTATCTTTTTCTCTTAGTTGGAAAGTAGTCTCGGTGAACATCTCAATATTTCAGGAAAAAGGGAACCTTGGGCTGAACTCACTTTTGGACCCCCCAACCATTATAATAACTGTCAACCGCGGAATAGGGCTTAGGGCTGTCTGAAAAGTTTTCGGATGTCAAACCGCACAATTTCAGCTACGTACGTCCCAAGGGCTGTTTGATCTATGGATCCTTTCTAAGTCTCATTCACATGCGCGATTAGTGACAGGGAAGCTACGGACGATAAAGTATAAGGGAAACAAATTTTTAAGCGATTTTTTCGGATTTTCTGACAATTTCTAGGAGACGGGATAAAGATCAAAATTTTTTTCGAAAAATAGTATAGAAAGGATAAAGCGGAAGGTTAAGGGTGGATTTCAATTGCGTCGCATATTTTGTACCCGTGTCTAAAAAAAATGGAGCTTGGCGATTATCCTGGAATTCGGTCGAGAGTCCTTTCGAATCTAGCCCGTCCTTGAATGTCGATCTACTATCGATTTTGAAAAAAAAAAAAAAAACCTTGAAACAGAAGGATATAAATTTCCTCATTGAATCGCGGGGAGTGAGTAAGGAGTTCAAGGAGATGGCGCGGAACATTTACGTAACCAACGCAGCATCCCAGTGATTCCTCCATCCATCTCATTTTCCTGTTATATACAGTTCCGCTCGTAAATTATCATGAAATATTAGTAACAAGGATTAGTTAACCGCAACCATTCGTATCTTTGATTTTACTTGAAATTCAAATTTCTTTTGAAACTTTTACCAAGAACAACAT
The DNA here is from genome assembly GCA_963971525.1 of Cephus spinipes. NCBI lineage: Eukaryota > Metazoa > Arthropoda > Insecta > Hymenoptera > Cephidae > Cephus > Cephus spinipes. The sequence continues at coordinate 1,379,169 of OZ020572.1, read as the reverse complement.
ATTTCTTAATATTTTCAAACTTTAATACAAAATGATGCGATCGTACGGTTTTACGTGTTCGCCAGTTTTTGCCTACAGATATATTATTTTTCTGTAAACACGTAGGAAAAAAAAAAGTGTAAAATAAATTTTCCAAGTCCACATTGCATATCGCACGTTCGCCGCATTGGATGCAATCGAATACACGTATGTTTCAATGGTTCGTACGTTTTGACCTTTTATTGGCTGCTTTCAAAATATCGCTATAAAATGCCTGGTTCAAAATTCCATTTTTTTTTTTTTTTCCATATCAATATATTTACTCTTCCATCTTCTCGCTCCCACAATGCACCGCCGACTGCACTACCCCACGCGTATCATTTTTGTCCCAAGTACGGGCGACGCTGCAGCTATGCAAATCGCATTGAGAATTTTATTTTATCTTTACCACAGCCAACTGCACGCGTATACAGCACATGGGCCTGTACAGTTACAGCGAGGTACAATAACAGGACGCAGTTGTTCCTAAAAATATATATTTTTTGTCCCATTTTAATTCGCGCCATTTCAATTCATAAATCGTCCATCTCGTCCCACATAAATCGAGCTCTCGGGCGCATTCGTTCGCGTATTCCCACAGAACGTTGGCAACTCCCCTCATTAGTCATTAGAATTTATGTACTAGGAATGTGGACGCAGGTTATCGTACGCGTCGCCATGCCCCGAGTATAAGGGAGGCAGGTGCGTCCGAGGGACGAAGCATTTGAATCTGGATAAGCGCAGAAGTGGCTTGATCGAGCTGGAAGGCTTCTGCGATGTCAAGAGGAAAATACTCAAACCGTCTGGCTGAGGGAAAAGAAAAGAAAGAAAAAAAAAATGAAAGAACTCGAAAGAAGGGAAGGAGGAAGTGGATGGAGAGGTTGAGAGAAAAAAGTTACTCCACGGGGTAGGCTGATAAAACTAATTAGAGCCGATAAATCAGTGACATGAATATTCAATTGGCAAGTTTTATTGAAGTTGCGGTTCCGAACGAAACCCACCCCCTGATGAGACGCGAAGGTTCGGATATTTGAAACGGGGTTAAAATGGTTCAGGCAGGAACTTCTCGAGGGGATGTTCGTCAATCCTCGAGATGGGAACCAATCAGCACCCTCCAAACCTTTTACCAACCCCAAGAAAATCACCCTGAGTATGGCTACTGGACGCGGAGAATTTTGTCGTAGGGGTGAGGGGGTAACTAGGGTCGGGGGGGGGGGGTGCTTTAATCCTAACTTTATAATTGATGAACCTCTCCGGTACCATCCTCCAGAATCATCTGCCCATCCCGCACTACATTGCGCCTACACTGTCCCCCCTTGAAATCTTCAGACCGCCCTTTTATCGAAAATTGATTAAAAATACCAAGAGCCAATTTTACGACTCCGTCGTTACTCGTGATTCACTTTGGATAAGATGCATTCGATCCGGATCATAGTGCTCCGTACAGACTCCCGCCTACGTAAGATTGTCACCCCTGCCACCGGGCTGGATTATGAAATATCTCAAACGAAAAGCCAGAGAGTTCGATAAATTTGATTTATACAACCGAGGGCTCAAGAGAGAATGGGATTGATATACACGTACGTAACATGTTCTATTTTGGGGCTAAACCGACTTCGTTCCATTACTTCCCATGGAGTCTCAGGTATTTTCGGATGGACCCTTACTTTTTTTTCCACAAAACGGTATTCACAATTCGGTTGAAAATTTACTAAATTTAGACATTTAAAAAAAAAAAACCGCAGGCTGTTCAACCATTCGCAAATCGCGATTTCATTTTCCCCAAGGATCGCCCGTAGCGCGTTCACCCGATAGCCAAAGGTACACACGGCTAGATCCAGTGTGTCTAGCACGTGGCTATCTAGTGTATTTACTATAGTCTGACGTAGCTGCATCATACAATACATCCCGGATCCTCCAGTAGCGTGTTTCTCGCTGGCGATTACTCCCGGCCAGTGGCTACGAGTAATCGTCGGATCGTACCAGAGACCATATAATACATTATAAATTCAGCTTCGCTCATCGTGGATTGGTATAATATGGCCAGGGGCAGTAAACAGACAATGGCCGACCGCAATAAACCCGAGCATTCCTTGAATCTCTCGGCAACACCCCCTTCGCCCCACAGCCCCGCCGAACCAGAGAACCATCCCCTTTCAAGTCGAAGGGACGCGCACACGTATCAAGTGGTACTCAGGCCTGAGGTATAACGCAAGCATGATCACCGAAAGCAACCCCTCTCTAGTCAATCTTTTACATTCGGTTTGAGGCTCCCTTAGAAATCGTATCCGGCCGCCTATTCCCAGTGCGCATTCATCCTGCGCACCCCCTCATTAAGTTCTAAGCATTCGGCAACAATGCCACCCTCAGCTCAACGTGTAGGAGGAATCCGCGAGAGATCCCGAATTGCTCGCTGAGAAAGTCAAACTACTACAGTGGCAACCCTTTCAATGGGAGACACCCTTGATTCCCTTGTTTCGACTCTTATCCCTCTGGGTTAATTGAAAATAATCTTATCTGTCTGTTATCTTTGACTTTAATATATATATATATATTTTTTTCCTTCCCATCGACCCTTCCGCCGATAAGGTCTTATCAGTGATAATTCTGGAAACGTACGAGACAGCCCTTTCACACGAGTCGTCGTGTCCAGCAGTTACGTCGGGTCAGCCGCGTCGTCGCTGCGGCCGTGGTCCATATGCTCCAGTGTTCGAAGCTGGAGATCAAATCTCGCAGCTGTAATCTGAAAATGGAGAAGCTGCATCGAACAGATAAGGTCTGTAAATCAATCAGTGGTTCCGAATGGAACATGCCCCGTGGCGTATCGTCGATAATGGACCACCGCTATAGAACGGAAGTCAAGTTTCATTACTCCCCGGATGCTGGGCCTGGAAGTCTAACGAATGAGTAGTAGGAGGGTCGTGCGTAAAGCCAGCTGGAAAAAACAGAAAGGGTTGATAGTGGTTTCCTTTTTTTTTTTTTGTTTTTTTTCACAAAAACGCCCTCTACTGTATACGGAACTTACGTAAAGTCTATTTTCGCCTTCCGAAAAGGCTTCGTTCTCGAGGTCGTAATCTTATCAGGTGGGTAACGTAACTTAGTAAAATCCCTTTCGCAGGGTCCTTTGATTATCAAATTCTCCCCGACTCGACGCTCCTTCGAATACAATGCAATTAACCGACTAGAGTTATTACGCATCGACTTATGTTTCAGCCTTGAGTGCATTATGCCCTTGTTAAACTTGCCGCAATAATTGCATTGCGTAAAGTGCATTCGCGTAGAGTATGTATAATCAATTGTTACGTAAACCGTGACGTGTCGTCACGGGGAAAGCGAAAGTACAAAATACGAGGAAAAAGAGAAAAAAAAATCTTCTTTTTGCAACCATACGAAATTCATCGAATCAAAAACATGGATGAGTAAATTGAGAAGAGAATGAATTATAAAAAAAAAAAAAAAAAAAAAAAAATCCGCAGCTGGGTCCAATTACATTACTCGGAATGGTCGGTACGTGTTAACTGATGGCAAATATAATTACATCTCTGGGAAAGTGAATTCGGTCCATTGGCTGCTCTCGCGTTCCAGCATCCTTGACGCGGTAACGAAGTAACGTCAAGGAAGAGGAGCATCTCCCAAAATAGAAGCTTTTACCTAGTCCCGTAGGACGTCTCCGGGTTAATTGAGAGTCTGAAAGATTGTCGGTGCTTTGGTAAAATGGCCTTGACAGGTTAATCCCAAGCATTGACCATGGGGCTCGAGATTGTTTGTCACGAAATTTATAACGCGAACCGGCGTCGCGACGCTTCTGGATTAACTGTACTACCAAACAATAGGGACACCTTCAACGTGACGTATGACGCTCGTTCGTTAACCAAACTACTATGCGTTATTTTGCCCACGTACGCGTTCGTCTTGCCAACACGTATTGACCCTTCACCTGTCACGAGGCTGTCGCTGGCTTTAAATGCACAAATATACGACACACACGTAATAACATATATCCTGGCCATTTCCCTTCGCATTATGCAGGCTGACGTTTTCAATCGACTCCAATCTTCCCTTCGTCCATCAGAACAATCTTGATCCTGGGTTGACGGGACCGTCTCTGGAAGGCGTACACGTGTTACATGCGCACGAGGCTTAACGATGTTGCCAAGCGGTGCTTGATCAAGGCGTCTGGGTGACAGCCGCCAAATTCAACTGTGATGGACCATCGAGACGCGAAAGGGGTAGATTTTTCAAAAAAAATCCTAAATTCGATCTATACTCTCGTTTCCAATTTCTCCAACTGCACTTCGCCGTAAGAATAACGTTCTTACGGAATTGGTCCTTTAATCTCATCTCCTGGTTCAACGAGACAAGGACGATCCACCTTGTTTCTCAAGTTTCCCTTGTTTCCTTCTCTTTTTCGCGTTTCCCGAGCATCGCCGTAGCGTTCCCCCCTTCTCTCCCCCCTGCCCACCCAGGCATCCACCTCTTATGCAATTGAAGAATTCAATTTCGCCTCCGACTGTCTTTCGCTCTGGAATTTCTCCCGTCCGACGAAAGAAGTATAGGAATAGCTGCAACGAAAAACCGCCATTTTCCTCATGGCTACTGTCACTTCACTCGGGCTGCCACGTCTAATCTTGCTCTCCTCTCGCTTGCTGGCTGATAACAGTGATAATCTCAAAGTGGCTCCAATTCCATAGCAGAAGATCCTGCGAGCGTTATACGGCAGCGAGAGCAGGAAGACGGCACATTGTTGTGACTCTTCCTGGCGGATGAAGTTTCGCCTCTGCGCTGAATACACGACAACAAGGAACAAGGAAGCTCCTTGTTGCGCGTGTTGTTTCGTTACTCGTAGCGCCGTATAACGGGTGACCTTTTACGAAAGGTATTGCGCGTCGCTCTGTCACGTGGGCTCTGGACTGTCAGATAAAATACAGACGATAAGCATTGAATTTTCGAGAAAGATAAATTTGGGCTTCGAGGGTCTCGCCAAAACGGAGACGATATACGAGTGGGGACGTTAAACTTTGTGGAAACGGATAATTTACAAAATTTCCGTCCTACGTGACCCGAAAATCCGTGACCCGGGATACGCGTACGTTCGGTACGTATGTGTAGATATGGTACTCGGGTAACGTATATACCAATCTAAGAGTAAAGTTATGACAGGGAGTTAACCCGACCGTATTCTCTGTAATCAAGATGAATCTGCACACCTGAGCTGGCGCGAGCGTTTCTAGCGAGTCGATGGGATTATTCGCTGGTTAATCAGTCAGGGCTGACGAGCATCGGATTAGGTCCGATTGGTTCGTCGTCACTTGTGACAAGGGGAATTCGTGTAAATTGGGGGGGGGGGGGGGGAGGACTCGAAAAGGAGAGAGACGGCACCATCCTAACTCTTACAATTAGTTTGCACTAGTGATGGATATATAGATATACTATGTATACTATATGGAGGTGGCTGCTGGATTTTCAACGTTCTAAAAGTTTGATAAATTTATCCTGGATTTAAAGTGCCTCTTTGGTAAAGTACCTTTAAAGTAACTTGGATTCACGATAGATTTCGTATTCGTTGATCATTCATGATTTTATCGAGAGAGAGAGAGAGAGATCATTGATTTGATAAGAAAGATTTTAAGATTTTTCTTACTCGTAATCACGTAAATCTTTGAATCTTAAATTGCACTTCCATAACGAACATCCGTTCCAGTTCGTGGAGGCTCTGACAGTAGCTCGGAAAAATGTTGTTTTTCTTTAAACTCCCGGAACTTACGACTTCATTACATTCATTCGCGTAATTTTCTTTTAAGGCAGAAATCCTCGATAATCAATCTTTATCTTTTGAGGTTATCTTTGGAGATAAACCCAAATTCCGCGTTGGAATCGCGAAGGTAAACCAGATAACGTAAACTACTCGAGGATCTTTAAGTACGCCAATAACCATTAAATTGAGCAATGTCTAATGAGCTTCGGAGAATTACTAATGAAAGCGCAGTCAGCCTTCAAGATGTCGTCGTCCTTTATCGTACAGTCTCTATAGGTACGACTGTTTAACGATTAACCGTAACCATTACGTGTCTTGACGATCGGGATCCTTGAAAATGCATCCGTCTCGTTCCGTTTCGACGATCCGATAACATCAGGTGGTGCATGTAGAATTGTACACAGGTAGCCGATAAGAGGGAATGAAATTGCGAACATTAAATCGAAGAAATACACATATATATATGCATATGCGATAATCACATTTTCTCCAGAGACATCGTCAAGCTTATGATCCTCCGGATGCTGAATTCCTAATTATTCAAACAGTTTACCTGTACGTGCCTGGAATCGGTGAGGCGTCGCGACGTCAGTACTCAATCTTCTATATGTATATACGTATGTATAGCATAGTACTTGCATAGTATAAGCGGAATAAAGCAGGGATTCTGCTTTACGTAACGCTGCTATCTGAAAATTCAATTTTATGCAAAAAGATGGAAAGTTCGAGATAGAGGGGGCGGGGGTATGGGAGAGCAAGTGCCGAAGATACGTGTATAATTCGGAATATCGAAATTCGTCTCTGGGAGCACCGAGTAAGATTTATTGTTACCTAAGCGGTATAAGATAAAGGTAAATCTAAATATGTAAAAGTAAACCAAAGGAATGTCGATCGATTTTCGGTTAATATTGTATTAATTGAATGGTGAAAAAAATGACATTGATTAATGGATTCTCCACAGTCTTGATTACTCTGTCCACAGTCGTACATGTGGCTGACTCGTATTTTCCCCGTATTGGATATATATACCGATACTCCGTTTGATGCTCGTGCAAATTCAATTTGCGAAAAAGTCCGCGAACTTCCGAATTAGTCCAAATACTCCGGGTGCTTGACGCTCCCTGAGCTTTCGGTATTTAGAATATTGAACCCTTGTTATATGGGGTATTTGACTGAAGTACCAACCATAGTTTGTCGATCGGTTCTTCGTCTAATTTTGCGAATTCCATTGACAATATCGTTCGCTGTGCCAAAGGCGGTGCGATGTAATTCTTTAATCAATTTTGAGCTGCCGATCGATTGACTCGTAGTGAGATATCGGTGCGTTCTTTTATTATCATTTTCATTTGCATTGATAACGGGCGAGTGATAACAGAGATCGATAGCAGGGAGGGGTTGTTTCTTGAACGAGTGAGGAAAATGGGAATCTTAAGGTAGGAGGGTAGTTTCACTCCCGGAGGGGTAGTTTGGATTCCGAGGACTCGTCGGATAGTAGGATAACAGGAGAAATTTCGTGATAATAAAGATGAGTGTTTGTATAGGGGGGAAATTTTGTAGCGAGGGGGAGGGGAAGGGGGAGAGGGTTGGGAAATAAAGAAAAGTACGAAAGCTTTAAAGGGAAAATGAGTTATTGTTTGGTAGCTTTGATAAGCAGCCTGCAATAATACAAGAGTTATGCCCACCGCGAAGAAGGGGCTTTTATCACGCGGCGGTAAGAAGGGTTGTGTGTACCGAGAAGGGATGAAAGGACTCGAGGGAGTCGACGGATCTCCGAATTATTTTTCAGATCAATAAAATAGGTTAAGGAAGCTGCGTCATCGAGTTTGGGAGATCAATTTATACGTAGAGATGATACTGTAAGGGATGAAACGTATTCCAGGGAGTAGCCTAATATCCCAAGTATCTCTCGATCTAAATTCAAATGACGCGTAAGCGAGGTATGGTGACTTTACTTCTCACCAGGAATGGATATAGTTATATTTCTTAAGGAAGGAAAGTTTAAGGAGGAAAGTTTTTCGAAAAATTTTTCAAAATCAGCCAAACTTTAAGTTCACCTAAATTCGTTACTTTGTCCTGAAATTTTTATCGAACTGATTTCTGCTTGGGATCCTCGGTTTTTGCGTCTTTCTGGTTATGCTAACTTTTTACCTTTTTTTTTTTTTTTTCCTTTTTCTTTTTTCACCTTTCCGGTCCAGCAAGACGCGAGCTTCGTGAAGCGCCAAAGGGGAAATGGAGATAGACGGGAAACGTGGGAAAGGCAACTTTCAAATCTTTTCAAATAGTCTAATCGAAATTGGCAGACGAACTTGAGATTTCAAGTAAAAGTTACATTCTCGTATATCACGTGTGCGAAAGCTCTTTACTTTGCAGCGAGAAAAGCGTCCGGTATTGCTTCGTGCTTTTTCTTTTTTTTTTTTCCCCTTTCTCGTTCCTTCTCTACTTAGTTCGGTTACTTTTTGATATGAGGGGTTTAAATCTTTTCTAATTTTCTTCCTGACATTCGATTCCCCGCGTCAAACGAAATCCTCCTTAATTTTTCGGAAAATACAAATAAATTCTCGATTTCACGAAAAAATGTTGCGAGCGAGGATCAATTTTGTGAAAAAGAAAAAAGGAAACTTTTTTAACGATATTTTCATACCGACGACTAATACGTTCGAGGATCCTTATAAATCAGTGAATAATCGTTGAGCGATAAAGTCTGGAGGAATTTCTTTTTTTTTTTTTTTTTTTTTTTCATTTTTTTTTTCTTCTTGAACGCGAAATATTCTCATCGCAGTACATAAATTTATTTTGAAAATTGACAGCACGGCGGCACCAGTAAAATATGGGGGCAAAGCACTTCTGGGTTCCATGTCCGCTGATTTATGTTACTTTTCACTTTTCCTAGCTGGTCCTCCCGTTTCCCGTGCCCTTTCACCTTCGACCCTTCGGCCCTTTCCTCCATTCCTTATCGTCGCACTTATTCCTACCAGCGTTTCTCTCCACCCTTAATATCTATTCGCAAATATATATATGTAAACATGCAATACCCATTTGCAACGATATATGGCCTATCGATGCGATCACCTGTTTCTCTCTATACGTATGAAGACATCAATATATAGGTATACAATGTACGAGCCCCTCAGGGTTAAGATTTATTACAGCCTATTACGTGTATAAAAATATTCATTCAAAATAATAATTCTGAATATACGAATTAGCAGGTGCGAGTGACAGGACGTCGTGTACTTATTCTATATACATGTATACATGTATATATTATATTATTTGCTCGCTCGAGTAAAATTTGGTTTTCCAGTTTGCTTTCCGCAAAATCAAATTTCACGGAGACTCGACCGCGAGACACTGGTTAGAGTTGCGTAAACGCAACCTAAAAGTTCAACATCTGGTTAATTTCGTCCGCGGCAGAGATACTTTTGAATAGTCGAATGAAAATTAATGATCTTCGATAATTCGAAAATTTCAAAATTTTCGTCAAACGCGATAAAAATCTTTCCAGCAAAATAGATCCAAAGTCTGTCGATCGGATTTCAAATTTAAAACGCCCAAACCCAGTGTTCCTGTAATTCGAAGGAATCGCGTGACGCCTGTCAAATTGGGTTGGTGTTTTACATCCGTAAAATAAAAACAACCCCGGACTTCTCTGCCAGAGCGAGGAGGCCGTTTTCAAATATCAACCTTGTCATACCGAAAAGCACGCATTCCTCTCCGGAAATACCAACATCACCAAGTTTCCCTCATACTCGAGAAAACAAGAAAAGACAAAGCAATCTAAATTTCTGCTAGTTTCGAGTATCCGCACGATAAGACAGAAAACTGTTAAAAATATCGGACAAGATAAAAGATAATTGTATCTCAATAGTGCCGCGGTCTCAACCCCAGTATAAAAAGGCTGTCAAAAATAGCATCATAGGACCCAGTAATAAATAGCACGAGCCTAGTCCAACTTACATCCCCGTGACGAGATAACGTTAAAACCCATGTTGAAAAAAAAGAAAAAGAAAAAAAAAAAACTATGACAATCAACAGAGCCTAAAGTCCTAGCGAAACAAACACGCGAATAAAAGCCAGAAGGACTTTTTCGCAGTCGCGAACGACCGTCGAGTAGGAGAATTTAAATTGCAGCCAGTGCATTGCCTTTTCAATGGCAGTGCGAGTGACAGCGGTGCACTTTTGATTTACGAGTGCAGTGCAGAAAAGTGTGGAGCCTCGAGAGGTGCAGTAATGCCTCTTGACTCGTCCTACTGTAGCATCGGGTTCGGTGCATGCAAGATGCACCGGAATGCAGTTTAACTATGTAGGTACAAGAGAAAATTTCATCTATCTCTTAACGCATATGCATATATCTATATATGAGAATCCATCAAGTCGACGTAACGTTCCATAAGAATATATTGGAATTTGCTGCTGGTTAATAGAAGCAGCAGCTAAGAAATTTCAAAATCACCTCGAAATCTCTATTAATTCAATCCTCGGGTCCCCAATCTATTGGCCAATTTCATAATTCCCCGCGTCCCAAGCAACGCCAATTATGAGTTGACCCACTAGTCCCTAGATTTCACGAACATAGTGACTGTTAGAAAGTCACTAGAATCTAGTCCTCTCGCGAGCAGCTTATAAGCCACGTCTTGGATTATTCGCACTGAGCCTCCCTCCGACTTTAGAAAAGACCGAACCACGTGTTCTGCTCCCCTTTGAATTTCACGCGAACTGTCAGGATTCGATTAAATAAATAATCCATTGAATTGTAGGTCGATCCGCGAATGTTTTCCTCGTCGCCTTGAACAACGTTTAGGATCGCCCGCAGGCGCAACGCGAAGAAAAGGCAAAATATTGACTGCGTCCACTGTTTCATTTGAAGCTGGCTCTGATGGACATCCGGCCGAGTAAATAAATAAACAAAGCCACGTGTTAAAGTTTCACTCTGTCATCCGCAATGCTTTGCCTTCGCGTTTATACGCTGTACCGTAGGATATTTAATACAATGTGGGTACAAGAGTAGGTTTTTTTTTTTTTTTTTTTTTTTTTTTGACAGATCCAAACCACTCAAATCTGTACAAAGCGACACGTGTCTCTGAATGTAATTTTGTTTTTACGTCATTTCACGTAGTCACGTGTGATTTGTTTACGAATTCATTGCTAGCTGTCAAACAAAAAAATGCATTAAAATCCCAAACAGACTGTACGTATCGTCACGATATATTTTTTAAAAAAATATTTTAAACGGCTGCAGACGCTTTCGTTCGCTATCGATAACGAAAGCTACTGAAGCGAATGGAAGTTTTAATTTAAGAGTAATTAAAAGTCACGTGGCCACGTTATACGCACACTATGTATGTATAATGTTATGTGCCATATCTGTTAGACTACTCTACAAGAGTATAATGCCATTCGCTAATTATAGTCATCGAAATATCTCGTGCAGCCGTCGCGGCCATTAATTGCACAGCATAATTGCGCTTTCCATAACGATCGCCCACTCTGTCCCCGGAATCGGTAATTGCAGTTCCTGCCGTAAGAAGACTCGCTCCCACGGAACTTCCCCTAAGAACCACCTTTTACAGTCTCGCCGTAGCGCCGAGAGGCGTCGTTTCTCAATTATCTGTGGTCTTTGCCACAGTCTACAATCATTTACACGATTAATTACCATTAATCGAGAAGCTGCGTATAACGATACCGTGTCGATGGTTCGCAAATTACGATCGAACCAATTTTCGATTAACTAAAAAATATACTATAACGTATAGATCGACGTGGCGGCCATGAATTTTGAAAATAACGAAGCTACATTTTATCGAGATGCAACTATCCTTGCGAATATGGAGAAATTGACAAAAAAATTATATTATAGAGCTTGAAGAAAGGAGTAAAAATTATCATCTCCACGAAGAAGGAAGATCCTTTCAAGGGGGGGTTCTCTTGCGCAGAGGGTGGCTGTCGGGAGGGGGGGGGGAGGGGGGGGGGGATGAAGTGTAAAGCATGGAAAAAAAAAATCTATACGTACGTATATATAAATATATAAATACCTGGTGAATTGTACGGAACAGAAGGTTTCGAAGATAATCTTAAGGTTCGTTTCTATTTACTCTGGAGCCAGGAACTTGGAAGATTCTCGCAGGAGATTAACTCGAGCCGCGGGCGAACGAAGATTTTCTTTACATTTTTCTTTCTCCCTTCGACTTCGCTCGGAAACTTGTGCGAGAAAACTTTAACGGAATGTTTACGAAGGCCAAAGCTATATAGCGATATATACGGATATGCCATTTATCCATCCTACGAGCTGTAAGGTGACGTACATATGTAATATGTATATGTACAGGGTTATTCACGGGAAACGCACCGGCTGAAATTGGCCGTGAATCGGTGATTTCGTGAATTACAGCAGGGTGGCATAAAGAAAAGAAAGTTAACGTCGTAAAGTTTTTAAGATCATGAATTTGACATTGTTTATTTTCTTCAACGAGGCCACACTGTCACGTTTAACAGAATTCTTCGATCGCGTCCAACTTCGGCTGATGCGTTTGCCGCGAATAACCCTGTATATATAGATATAGGGTTATTCAGACCAAATTCACCGGATAAAGCTAGCCTGTTTATTTGATTTCTATGACACAATCACCTACCTGCTCTGTGTTACGTTTACTGAATAACCCTGTATGTATATATATATCATACTAACAATTTAGAATTGCTTATTATTATCAGTAGAAATGTTCAGGGTGAAAGTGTCATTGGACCTTTTGTCATCTACGAGAAACAAAGAGAAACCCCTAACGGTGTTCGTGCTTTGCTTTTGCGTAAATCCAAATTGCGTAATCGAGCTTTTACCTCAGTCAAAAAGGTTAGAAACAGTCGTCCGTTAAATCCTCAAAATTTCGACCTTCCCAAAAACACGTTTTCTCGTTCGCCCCAGCGCTATCAAAGTTTCCCGTTACACGTTTCACCGTCCTATTTTTTTTATTTTTAATGCGCACCTCCATCACGAGACTCGGTCGTTATGGCGCGTTTACACGATGCCTGCACAGTTCGATAAATTTTGAAGCCTTAATGGAAAAGGCAGAATCGTTAGAAGCACGTTTACTCCTATTTGAGGATTAATCGGTCCGGCAATGCCGTTCATGGAGTATAAAACAGAAGCGTAGAAAGGGGGCGGGAGGGGGGGGGGGGGCTCAGTCAGGAAATAGGCTAGTGTGAACGAAGGGGTACGGGGAAGGGAGGAGGCGCAATTCGATCGAGCCTTCTCTTTACATTGAAAACGAGCCTGATTCGCGTAAAGCACTCGACCTCATAAGCATTCATCGAGAAAGATTTTTATTTTGATTTGCAGCAGCGAGCGGCAATAAATCGTTAAAGCTGATTCTCAAATGCGAATTCGAATCGATTCGAACTTTATCCACCCATTGAATATAATTATTGGTAAATTCAGGATGGACCGGTTCCCTTGATTTTGGTAGGTCCTGCCAATTTTTTTTACCTAAGGTCCTGGGGTTATATTACTCGTAAGGTGTGCCAGTCGCAAAAATGTATTAGATAAATTTTCCAACCGATCGACAACAGTAAATATACCTATAGCGTGTATCAGCTTTGACTAATCCCACGTGCGTTTGATACACAGCACTATGTCATTGCAACGCGACGTCAAAGTATCGAATAAAAGGCAACAGCCATAGTTTATACCGCAGTACGGGTAACGTGTTGCGTCCAGAGGTGAAATACAATCGGATTGTACGTGATTTTCAACGAAATATCCTGTACTCGTTGATTCTTGAAAAAAGATGTGGGAACAAATTTTCACAACGTACGCAGTCGATAAAACAGGCGAATCGAAGGTTGAAATAAAAGGCTTTCTGACTTACCGACGATGGTAATCAGGATCAGAAGGCTGAGGATGGTTGCGATGACGATCATAACGACGAGATCATGTTCGGAACCGGGATGAATGGGACTCGATGGATTCCAGGTAGAATTTTCAGTGCCATTTATGGCGGCCTCCTGTTCCGCTGTACCATTCCAATTGGATTCTAGTGACGTAATCGGCAGACTCGAATTTGGTGCGGTGCCACGTACTGCCATTCCCCATGTCCACCATAGTCTCTCTCCACCCATCACTAATTCGATTATTAATGATCTTAGAAATTTTCCACTACGAACGTCATTATTATTGCCTAATTCGATCAATTATTTGTTCTGCATTCTTACCTGAACCAAACTCGATCAGCGCATCACGTATTTTCCTCCTACAGGCCCAGCATCACGTGATCGATGCAATGGACGTTTCAAGCTTTTTGTCTGGCATCTGAAATTGAAAAATGAACGACAATAAGTTTTCGATTTATCATACGGAACATTCATTATATACAGTATCGTACGTGACCACGTGCTACGGGTGGGAGAATATCGTGCTTATCGGTTTCGGTGTACGGGTAGCGACGATGGCATATCGTAAAGGTGGTTTTCATGCGATACAAAAATATCCGATGCAATTCGCTATCCGAAATGACGTATCGAAATATGCTTACGGGCGACGACGCACAATCGTCTGATCTTGCCCGTGGGGCTTCTGCTTCATTTATTATTTGTATTCCTGTATTTCCATGTAATTTGACTAAATAAAAAAGAAATTATGTATACAATTCACAGATATTCGATATTCCATCACCCCTCCCCCTCCCCTGCTTATCCCATTTCGCGAATCCAATATCATTCTGCAACCTTCTGCTGTGCCATTACCGCTGCTTTTGCTGTTGCCGATGTTGCTCCGCTACTCTTGCACGAATAATCGAACGCCTGCGGCGAGATTTTTTTTTTTTTTTTTCGTACAGTGGCAGCCATTTTCACGTCTTTGCCATTACTGGAAAATGGATATAGGATTACCAGGCTGGGCAAATTCGCAAACGATAGACACGAGTATACGTCTATGAAAATATATTTTTTCGATACTAATATTTTTCTTAAAGCCTTCACGACTTTTTCTTTTTCCATCTAGCCATCCCATGTTTTTATTTATCCATCGATAATCTATCGATTTTTCAAATTTTTGCAAATTTTTTACACGCTAGACGTCACCGACGACTAGTCGAGTCTATATCTATGGTACATACATGCAATACTTGAGAAAACACACATTCTTCAGCTACTACTCATTTATGTGAATATTAATTCAAAATTACGTATACCCCCCATCCGAATGCTACCCGAGCCACTCGCCTTTGGGAAAAAAAGACTGTAAAATCAAAATACTAGAATATACTAATAAATAAATAAAATAAATGCTAAAAAAAGGTAAGGGTCAATTTTCAAGAATCGACAAATCGGTGTAGTTAACCATATAGAAAGAAAGAGAGAGAAATCACTCGTTCTATTTTAAAGGGCGAAAACGTGACTCGTACGTGGTCGAGAAATCAGAGTCATCGTAATGGGGTCGTGGGAATGTTTGAAATAATGCCAAGAATCCCTATTTTACCTTAAACAATAACCATTACAAACGTGCTCAATGATGCTTTACATGAATTTCCTTGAGACCCCCTTCGACGAATAAATATGGGGTAAGCCGCTTTCCCGGATCTTTAGTTTTCTGCGGTTCCACCTGACTGTACTCCATAGTCATTCAACCCTTCGCCATTAACCCTTGATCCGCAAGCTTGACTCAACATCCGAGGATCCGCCGGGGGCCAATACGAAACTGCCAAATATTTCGGCCCTTTATCAAAACCATACCTTCCGTCCCTCGTAAATTCGATTTTTTTTTTTTTTTTTTTTTTTTATTATCTCGCCACTATTTTATCAGGCGCGTTATGCGAAAACCACCCTCATCATCCTTCATCTCAAACCGAATCCCAACCGCCCAGAACTACGTAAACGCGCTGCAATTTTATTCAAAGCTTATCCAAGCAAATAGTTTCCGATCCTCTTTAAAATTTGAAAAATTCAAAATTCTCCTTCAATCTCCTATGAGAAGTAAAAGATCGCATGGGGGATCTTCGTTCTATTCTTACTTTATGATAGAAAGAAACCCTATGGAACATTGCACTAACGCTTTTTCAAATATCATTGTGAACCTTCGAGCAGCCAACCCGTACGAGTGCATCGATTCAAAATTGACTTTAATTAAAAATTCAATTTCGTCGCAATTTATTTCTTACAAAATGTATACACTATCTATCAGCTAAATAAATAAATATCAGAAAGCCTTGTAACGAAGACCAATGACTCTATTCGTTCAATGTCCAATCCGTCGATAGCCAATCAATCCTCTACTTCTAGGCAGTCCAATTGAATCTAGCCAATTGAAGGGGTAAGAATATCTGCTGATTTGCATTAAATCAGACATTGGCTATCAGCCTGATAAGGAGGGTCGGAAACGTCACGGATTTAAAAAAAAAGTTTTTTCACGGTACTACCAACTATCAATATGCTTGTAACAAGCGATCAATAGAAAAATGATAAGTATCAATGACTACTGATTCTACCGATAGAAATTCCAATGAAGATACCAATTCCATAATAAAAGCTTTCGAGAGAGCTTTCATACACTTTCCAAAGTCCCATAATGCACCACGAACAAAGCGACTACTCGTGTGTGAATATGATGTACATAAAGAGATATGAATTCTATCAATAATCTATAATTAAATTATTATATCTTCTTAATTAACGCTCCCCACTGATATATCTATAACATCAAACAGGTCGAGCTTTTATAATACATATTTATCTAATTATTTTTTAACATGCTTTCACATCGATTACTCTTTGATTCCCTGATTTCCCTGTGACGTAATTCTTTCAATTCTCCCGTCGCCCGTCGCTGCGAGCTAACAGAAAATCCATCCACGTTCAAAAATTGATATCATCGATACTCGATATACGGCACTGAATATTATCAGGCAATATAATAACGTATAAAGCACCCTCGGCCGATGTCAACGAATATCTCTGTGTCACGTCCGCAAGGTTACATTTTGGCTAGGGAAGCATACAATTTTTTTATCAGATTTCGCCTGTCTGCTTAGTGTCAAAATCAGGGTCATCGTTATCATGCGTACGCAACATTTGATTACGATTATCAAGTAATGTAGTATAAGTTATTAAACCGCAAAGACGAAAAATGACGCACCTTAGCCCTTCAGCAAAATATATGATAATGTTAAATTAATATAAGTCCGTGACAATATTTACGGTTCTATTAATACGAGGGATCTTACTTGGGTGATCAGCTGTTTTCAACTCCTATTTCCAAGACCTACGTACTGCTGTACCGTCCACGAGCGAATGAGGGCGAGTAAGTTGTCACAAAGTGCTTTGGTTAATAACATTGGTAAGAAGAGGCGTATTTGACGGAGCTAGCGCCGCCAACGGCAAACGCAATAACTAACAGAAATAGCAACAGTACAGCCAGTCTTACAGGAATTCCACAGTGGGATACGTCAACGCGAAATAACGTTGTGGAAGTTAAATAATTCAAAGAAGGTAACAGTGTAATCTCAGTTTACGCTTGCATGTACTCCCTAAAGGGCATGATAGTCGGTTAAGGCAATAAGAAGAAATTCCGCGTCGGTTTCTTACAGGATTGTACGAACTATGCGCGCTGAATAGTCAATGAAAGTTTGGTGATTGCAGAAAAGAGCAATCGATATTTTACTTATAAAAATTGGATATACCCACGTTAAAAAGAACTCCGTTTATCAATCGTAATCGATGAGTCTATCTACTGTAATTGGTAGGTGGAGTATTAAAAATTTTTAAGGTACATTTTTCGTTGCAGGAACATTTTTCTTTTCAACGAATTTTTCCTATAACCGACGTATCAGCCGATATGAGTTTATCGTTCTTTTCGAATCTCTCCGTTAGACTTATCAAGGCGCTTTATCTGTCCCAATTGAAGTCAGTGTCGAATCGATTTTACTCGCCGAAACTCTACGAGCAGTTAATATCGCACGTTGTTACAGGGAGGACATTTTTCCTAGGGTAAAATAAATGGTACGTCTGTCATGACATAATTGGTACTTGCGTCAACACAGTTACGAGCAAGTACGGGAAAAAAATGTACGTTGGACATAACTTTTTTTTTCCCCTTCACTTTTTACCCCCGTAAATTTTACGACAAACAAACTCATCCAATTTTGATTGCAGATTGCAATGCTAAGATACGTCTGCCCTATATATTTATACGTGAAGGGTTGTAGTGACGAGGGTCGAATCGAGATGAACGGAGCACGAGGTGAGAGTGGGAAGAGGGTGCGAATAAAGTAGGGTGTAGAAGATGAAATAACCTATCTTGAGGGGAAAAAAACCTCAGAAATGGAAAAAGGGAATCTCTGAAAGCTTTGACTTCGCTTGAGAAAAAAAAAAAAAAAGTTTTCCAGGCTCGCAATTGATTTCAGTAATTTTTAAGTTGACGATCCGCGCACGGGGAGTTGAAGCGCGAAGTGCGTGAACTTCGTCAATGACAAATTTTCCGTAGATTTTAGCCTGACTAATAGCACCCACCCCTTATACGTTTTCCTGACCCCTGACCATTTCGACGGAACGTCATCACCCTCTGTGTAAAAAAAATGTCCCAACGTTATTCAACCCCTTTTCGAATTCCCGTCAGAGAGTCACCCAAGGATGCTTGTCTCGACTCTATCGCTGCTTAACAGACACAAATTTATCTTCCGCACATATTGAAAAGCAAACTCGGCACCTCGATGGATGTACATCTTGTAATTACATGATCGATGCTAAAGGCGCAATGAACAATTTTTATTGATACCCGCGAAAATTCAAAATCTATAAACTACCTTAGATACGTTCTCAAATTATACTGCTATACTTCGTTACGGACTACCTAATTTCGCATGATTATTCGGCAAAATTTCTTAATCATAAATAGCACAGGGAAAAGATCCCACAGCAGCAACACGTAGTTAGTCGCGTGTCTTATGTCGCGTGCGCGTCATGGTTATTAAATTCTATCGTGTAAAATTCTCGCCTATACGTAGGTAGGTAGACAGTGTATACAATATTATTGTTATCCGTATATAAACATACGTATAAAATTATCTTGCTCTATAACAGAATATACGATATGACATTCATAGAGTAGTCGTACGCACGATGACGGTAAATGCCCAATCAAAGGGCATATAGTATACATATATGTTGCCACGTATCATAAATCCATTGTCACGTATGCACGGAGTACTTAAAATAAACGCATGCTCTATCTCTATCGCAACCCTTTAACAAACTTAATACAGAACATGTTGAACCGACAGTCGCGATATCGCATTCTAGTCGTCCTATCAGTCGCTCATCCCTTCCCAGCATCCTCTAGGAATTTGACAAAGACTAAGATCCAATATTTATATTCGTCATTATCTCTTCGTGCCAATTAATTATATCTAAAATTGAGAAATTTTTCAAAAATTCCAGAAATATCCTTCTCGCATAAAGAATTTCAAATTACAAATTACTTTCAAATTCAAATTACAAATTACAAAATACTTCGTTTCTTAAACAAAATACAGAGGATCGTCGTGTGCGTGGATAATTTGAAAAATGGCTACGCTGACATTGCTGCCCTATAACTTTGTGAATTTTATTTTGCAGGTTAAACTTATGTTTAGCGCAAGGG
Source organism: Cephus spinipes (assembly GCA_963971525.1). NCBI lineage: Eukaryota > Metazoa > Arthropoda > Insecta > Hymenoptera > Cephidae > Cephus > Cephus spinipes. The sequence goes on along the minus strand of OZ020572.1, from coordinate 1,359,772 downwards.
CGTCTGTTCGCTAAGAATTGCAAATTCACCTCGAGCCTTTAATTATTCATAGTCGCCAGCGGAATTCTTTGGCAGTTCAAGGAAGAAAGTATTAAGCGTTACGAGAGCCTCCCCTTCCCACTTCCATGTCGGTTGGTAGTTCACTTCCGGTACCATGAAAATGGTAATGCTGATAAATAATTGAATCGTTTCGTCCATACGATAGCATTGACCTCCTTCGGTTATCCTCTTCTTATCCCACGGGACCCCTAGTATCAGTGGGGATAAGAGTTTGTGTTAAAGAGAGAAAATAAAAAAAGAAAATAAATAAAGGACTCCTACCCCATTCGTCCTGAAAACTTTGCCGGATGTCTCCGTAAGGAAAAACGAAAGGACAGGTGAAAGTCTTTCTTATATATATACAAGTAAGAATAACACGCAGATCCCGCAGGATACGGGATAGCCCAAGGAAAAGGAAAGGATAAATGAAATATTCTGCTCACGCTGTCTCGTATTAGTTGGCTGCGCGCGTGACTCCTGGAAGTTACTGGAATCCAGCAGCATCTTCTGCTTCTGTACTTTGATGCTCCTTTCTATACTTCGCGTCCTTCGGGTTCTCATTGGAACGTGTTCACATACGTCACATCCAGTCCGCCGGCAGAAGCTCGCTGATTGCCCATGGGGCTGGTCCAGCGCCCACTCTTTCCCATAAATCCCAGACTCTCTATGGCTCTTTATTCTTCTATGTAAAAAAAGGGACAAGTGGTAAGTGACTTATAGAATTTATTTTAATTAAAGAATTAAGCTCGGCCGATAAGTCAGGTCTCTACGTCTGTTTTCCTCAAAATGCCTTATTTGGTATTAGTGGAATTTGGAAAATTTTCACAAATACCTAGACGAGAGAAATTCAATTGAATTCGAGCGTGGTATTGAAGTCTCGTCTGTTTTTACTCTGCCTAAATCTCTTAAGGGTTTCTCTCTCTCTCTCTCTCTTTCGCAGGATAAGGTACCGAAGGACGCAGGCAAAAGAGCGAGAAGGAACGAGGGAGCGAAAGAGCTTGAAACTGTACGAACTGTGAAAGCCAATGAAGTAGCGGCCCCGACGCTTTTTTCAAGTTTTAAAAGGATTTTACATGGACGCCTAACGTCGCGACGCTCTTCGTCGTCGTCTAGTGACTTTTAAATATTCTAGTAACTATTCTGCGCGGCAACCACCACCTGCAGACCATATATCACTTTCTTGCTACGTGAACTTCTATGGATCACTAGGGAAAATAGTTAAGATCTCTGAGATCCATGAAGGATCCAGAAGAGATCTATGGAAGATCCGGAAAATGCAAAATGGTCCTAAAGAATTTTATCCAACGAAAACTCTCGTTCTCATATATATATATTATTTATCTCTTTATCCAGCCATTCGTATTTTTCGACTGCATCACTCGTCGCTGAAATTTCGTGAGCAGCATCCTTCCAAGAATTGTACCAGTTTCGCGTATCTTCAGATAAATCATCCCGTGTAAAATTTTAACAAGATCACAGTAATCTCATGTCCAGACCAGCGAAGTGGAACGAGGATAGTCGCACGTGAGAGAGATAAGGAACTTGAGATAATCGAACTACGTTTAAGAGACAAATGCACCCTAACAAAGTACCGACTCTCTCTCTCTCTCTCTCTCTCTCAACCGGCGCCATCTTAATTGCATCCAAGAGTTTCGAAGGCAGTATCAACTTTTGCATCAGTTCCAAGTACCGCGCGAAACAAAGCAGAGTGGGTAATCCAGAGCAAAGCAACAGAGTCGAATTAATACAGCAGTACACGCAGTGGCAGCTTCCCAGAGAGACGAATTCTAATGATTCCCCCATCGTCACGTTGATCGAACAGTACAATTGGACCGACATCAAATAATCGACCTCTTTCCACAAAGCAGCCTCAGCCGCGAAAGAATGTCTTGAATTTAATTCCAAAATAATCGGCATATCGATTACATAAAAAAAAAAAAAAAAAAAAAAAAAAGGAGGCCAAAAATTTAATCGCGTTCCATAATAAAACTACGAAGAAAAGAATGCTCGCGTAAGAACGAAAGAAAAAAGATCCCAGCCCTCCGAGTCTCTCGGATGCTGCAAGGTCAATGGAGCCAAATGAATAAAACTTGCAGGACCGCACGCACAAATTCTTCGAAGCGAATTTTCATTATCCTCCTCGAGCCAGGGCACGACGTGCTGCACTTTTGAGGATGGCGAAGTCTTTCAGTTTTATTTTATTCCCGTCACTCCCTTCCTCTCGCGAAAGCCATCCACTCCTCTCTGGTCGGCTGTACCATTATTCCTCTCAGGCACCCTTAAGCCCTGTAACCGCGGGAAAAAGGAACGTAAATCAATTTAACGATTTTCTGAGGGAACGCACTGCCGGCGAGGGGTGGGAGGCCTGAGAAAAATCGTTACGTCAGTAGAAACCACACGGGAGACACGTTCTACGATGTTGTTACATACGCGAGATGTAGATACCGGCCGATAAGGTAGGGAGCAGTGGTAAAGAACAATAATGAAGAAATTCGGGAGAAATCGTATGACGGGTTCTAGGTAAAATCTGGGGCTGTTATAGGGGTTGGATATTAGTAGCGATAACAGTGATACGGGGTCGCTGAAACCGAGTTGAATTCAAATGGGTTAAAGTGCGCGGATAGCTAATGTCAAAGGTCAAAAGTTACCCTGCTCGAGATACCAAATGCTTCTGCTAGGAAAAGGTTAAGGACCCTAGGATAAACGCACCGATTCAATTTCCACCGTTTCTACTTTACTTTGTCGTCACACATTCGGAATTTCTAGATATTCCCTTTGCTCTTTTTGGGAGGAATTCAGCCCCTTGGGACACTATGTAAAATATCTTTTTCCTTGGAAATGTTTGATATTCCATAGGGAAAGTTGATTCTACGGGGGATACGTCAAGGACGTTGCAATGAACTCAACGGCGTATATCATATAGTATATTCGTGCGCGTATGTAAGCACAAGTGTATCGGAGGATCCAGAGTTCACACGTGACACCTCTCTAATATTTATGGACCAATCCAGCTAAGTGTCTTGTGATAATCCTTCTGTTTTCAAGAGACAGACAGAGGAGATTCTGAGGGTAGAGCCAGATAAGTTTGTACCCTCAATTTCCGTGAGAGAAAATTTCGATAATATTATCGTCGATACTGAGTGAAAAAATCAAATTTTTTTTAAGATTATTCTTTATTTCGACACTTACTTGATTCTGATCTATCCCTTACAGATTCTCGTATAACCTTCGTTAAATTCACTGATTAAAAGTTTCATCCGTAGTCAGTTTTATTATACTGAGAAAAAAAAATCTTTTTACCACCCCACAAAAAAGATAGTATTACATCAGTCACGTTTTTGAATAAACAACACCGTCCAGGGCGTTAGGCAAAAGTAGTTTGAGGAACCCTAAGAATTTACAGGTGTGTTATATTTATTAAGGCGCTGTCAGGCACGTGATTACACGCTATACATGTCAGCCGGTAAAAGTTCGAAGTGCTAATGATTTCCATGGCCTGAGGGAAGCTTGAAATTTGGACATGAGTCAAAGAATTTCAAAGAATAACAATGCAATTCTACCGGCAAATGCACCAAATTGCATTGCTCGTATTCTTAGGAATCTACCATAAAATCCTAACTGCACTCTAAATAGTTTTCAGTCGTTCTCAGATCCGTCGATAGCTTCACGAGCCGAGACGTTGAAAACTTTTAAAGTTACCGCAGCTCTTATCGCAAAGTGCCGGTCGCGAAAATTGAAAGAAAAAAAAAAATGAACCGAAGCTCGATCGAGGTTTAATCGAAAATGTGGGTTAGTAAAAGAAAAAGGGTAGCCACTTAATTAAAAAAAAAAAAAAAATTACACGCATGTTATTACTAAGGCAAAGCTAAATAGACCTTGATTGGACAGCAGATACCTCACGGACTTTATACGTGTTATAAAAAAGAAACCGCAGACTGACTTACAGTATAAATCCGCAAGTCCGATACAGTTAATTAGCATAAGCGACGAATAAATATGTGATGTACGTATCATATTATTCATGAAACTTAATGGAAGTACAGTAACTAAAAAATAAAAAAAAAAAAGTCGTCGAGATAACGTTACTTCGGATCATTAAATTATCAAGGCACTAAAATATACACAGGCTAAAACACAAAGATAATTTTCCCCATTGATTGTCATCTTTTTCCTAAATTGACGCAATTTCCAAATTTACGTATTACGCCATTGCCGAGCACTGCGTGTCCCGAAATCATTATCATAAATAATCCAGCAGAATTGACCCAATGAGTTAAGAGACAATCCCCATAAACATGCACTCAGTCTGGTACGCTTTCCAGTAGTCAAGTACGATACTAAACCAGCCCTCTGCTCTGCCACTAGTATTTCGCCGTTCCGCTGGCCTGCTATAATACTTCAGCATTTTCAGATACTTTCACGACATCGATCTTCAGCCTAGAATCGAACCCTTAACCTTCTACCGACAATCACGAATTGCAAATAACTTCCGGGAATTCTCAAGTGCCCGGTAGCTAGTGGCTGCACTATCACCTTATCACGGCAAGTATAAAGAGTCACGTAATACTTGAGATTCACTCTCGTCACGTATACACCTAACATTTCGACAGTGTCGTGCAGGTATATCGCGATCAATAAATATTCCTTAAAACGTGAGGGTAGATATATATATATACAGGTATATTACATGCTGGTACCAGCAATCGTGAACTTGACCCCTATCGACGTTTGGCCCTGAGCATAGGAGTGAAATTTCTTATGGAAATTGACTTTACCAAGACAGCAGGTATACCGGTGTAAGTGGGCGTCGCGACAATAATTGGCAGAACATTGAAATTCGCATGACGTTAACTGGAAGAAAAGGCGAAACGAGATTTATTTTTGAAGATCGTTAGGACAAATTGCTACTTTTACCTTAACGGCATGAAACTTGGGAAAATCCAAATATGTTATTGGCCCGCAGCTACTGTATTGTGTATAGCGACAGCGTCGACAAACATATACATTACGAGGTCAATTTTGATGATTGATATGGAGATGGTAAATAGTAAGCTTTTTTTTTATGTATATTCATATTGTCCTTGACTAACGACTAATTAGGGAACGAGTCTGAGGTCACGACTGTATAAAATATTCATATGAAAGAAAATTAAATTAAGTGGATTTCACCTTTGTCTAATAATGAAATCGTTTTTGGGAGATTTTAAGGAATCTCTTGTATCGCCTAGTGAAAATTTCTTTTGAATCGACCAGTAGCACTTGGCATGTTTCTGTGTTATGTAGGGAGACTTTGTCGGTTTCCCATAAGACTGTATCGTTCGTTCTCAAAACACACAGCCGACCGTGAGAAAGTTAGAGAGCGACTAATTTCTAAAGAAAAAAATTTCGCAGCCTAATATTCTTAACCCTTCAAGTTCGCCTCAAGTCTCGTTCTTGACTGCTTTCAACTTAAAGGTGGAAAAATAATTACAGCTCGCAGCTGAATAACATCCAAGTAGCTGCCGCCTATACAAACCAGCAATACAATAGGTTGAATAACGCGTACATCAAAGAGATTAATGTGGATCCATTATTTCCCTTTTTCTCATAAATTAACAGTTTCTCAATTATTTTTAAAATTATATCTACCGGTTAAGCATTCCTTAAGTTTCTTTTACACGACTATGGATTAATTATGTGTTTCTTTGCAACAATAGTCAAATAGGGTTAGGTCGTGGCTGCTGAATCAAAAATAAAATTGATTCTATAACTAAAAACCTATTATTTGTTTCAATAAGATCAACAGAAAGATTGTTTATATAAAATTCTCAAAACTTAGTGTTATTTATGTAACGCTTTAAGATACCTAATCTAATTGTTAATCCGCGCAAATAATTCGCCAATAAATTTAGGGCTATAAGATTACGGTCCATTTGATAAACGCACGCCGATACTCCATTACTCGCGCAGAAGTTTCTATCAGGATTTTCCTATTTTCTTTTTCGTATTTTTTTCTAGATAGAAGAAGAATAAACGTAGGGAATATTCGTCGATAAGTTTCAAAAGTACTAAATAGAATACAGCAAATTACAGCTGGCAGCTGAAGCAGCCAAATTAATTAATACAGATGAATAAAGTTAGCTAATATATTACTCAGGTCTGACGTAACAGAATTACTTATAACAATATAAGAGAATACACTTCTTGGTCAGTATACATATATAATTTCTTATGGGACTTACACACCAAAAACAGTATACAGGGACCATGGACAGATAGCATTCGGCTGGCGACGTTATAAATCGGACCCAAAGCATCCTATCCATTGGTCACTGAGTTTGATCTGAATGAACCCTTAGATCATCAGTCAGACATATTAAGATAATGGCGATGTGTCGATAATAAACTTCGGTAATCAAGTATGTCAGAGGTCCATCCAATTACGAGAGAAAAAAAAAAAATATCGAAAATATTTCATACCGCGTAAGAATGCCTCTTTCGGCTGGACCAATGTGAGGATGCTGTATACACGAAGATCGATTCGCAAAATGTTTGTTTATAGCTTTTCATTAGCCCTTTACGACCCTACGTGCGACTACGATACTTCGGCCGCGATGCAAACTGCCCATAAAATGGTAGGCCCTCTATCTTACACCCCTATAAATAGGATATCTATCATAACCAGATCGCATCCGGATGCTGTGCCAATAACGTATAAATTTCTCATGAGAGCCCACATATAGGTGCGCCTGCATAGAAAAATGCCTGGGAAGATATCAAATTACTTTTATCTCTCAGGACACGAGAAATTTGTCATAGTGAAATTGTCAACAAAGACTCTATGAGATTTTAAAATAAAATTTATGAAAAATTTAAAACGCATTATTTGAAAACATTAATACGAATTTACATTGCTCTAATTAACCAATAAGCGTTATGTATACTTGAATCAGTCTACCGATAACTTCCGGATGAATTTATTTAATATCGCAGTGCATTTTTCTATCGGATTCATTTATTAACCTTATCGACCTCGATTCCACTAAACCAGAAAAACGAGCGACCTGCCAACTCGAGCAGAAGAACCTTTGCCGTATCAGACTAAAAGGCTAAAAGGACTTGCCGGTTTCCGTTAGTGGATTTTCAGTGATAAAAAAAAATTGAATAACAGAGCACACTTTGACCTTCGACTTGGCACCGCTGAAACCAAGTTGGAACATTCGAGACAGATGGAACAAAAGAATTCACTGCAGCATCCGATGTTACGTTGATCAAAGTGATTGGCTTTGCGTTCTATCAGGTGTCTTCCATTTTCTTCAGTTACTTTCTACTGCTCTCTCTCTTTCTGCTTCACTCTGTAATGGCTACCGTCTCTCTGTTCTTTGTTGAGAATATCCGTAGCTGACTAATTCTCAGTGACTTATCTGTACAGAAAGAAGTCTCTTGAAAAATAGAAAAAATAAAATGACATCAGACACAATGGGATTTCCGAAAGATAAAGAAAAAAAAAAAAAACAATTTCGAGTAATACCTCTCGTACCTTCATTTGGAATTAAATCGTAAAGGATAACAACGTCGTTCCAACTTTACCGCAACTTTTTCGCCATAACAACTGCACTATCCCCTCTTCGTGTCGTCCCTTGACTGTTTGACTTTTTTTCGTCCATTGTAAACCGTTGTCAGGCTCTACCTTCTTTTTTGTCGACATCATATAAAAATCCAAAAAATAACCTGCAACGACATGATTTAGGATGACATTGTTTCTTTTCACAGACACCCTTTCTCCCCTTTCTCAACAATCTTTTTGTTACAGATTCCTTATGTTTTGACCTTGCTAACCTGAGCTACACGATAACGTAAGGACTATGCATGCTTCAATACCGTCCTCCGTGATGCAAGTCTATATGCGATATATATATATATATATATATATATATATATCTAACCACATGTATTTACGTGCTGGATATAGCATGTGGATGCACCTTAAGGTCATCAGACTGCATATGTAGACATAAGCTACAACTGGTTTCCTAACATTGATACTGAAAGTTCCTTGCATGTGGCGCAGCAGTCGCCTCTTAGACTCTAAACAGAAGTTCATCAGCTAATGTGCAATTTGTGCCAGGCTCGAGGGTTGAAGGCGTTAAAACGTGAAATTGCGAGACTGCCTAATGCGCTTCTATGAATTTTCGAGAGTAGCAAGAGAACGAGTCTCCCTTTCTCTACATTGGATAAGAGACTACTCGACGTGCCGCCAGATAGGACCCTTTTACGCGTAAGGCTTTGCCCGTAAGATCGTGCTTGTCGCTTCAGCCCAGAAAGCTGTTCCTGAATTTACATAGAACGTTGGAAGCCTTAGGTCGCTTCTGGTACGTCTGGCTCTTCCCAGTGGATCTTCTATAGAACGGTGACTGAGCGAGAAGACCAGTTAGCGCGAAGGCAGTATAGATCCAAGCGAACAGTAACTATACGTTATAAAGCTTTCTAAGCGTATAATGATAATAAAATTAGTAGCCCATAAATTATGCGTATCGATGAGATAAATAAAACGATGAAATCATAACAATATCTTTTTTCTTATAAAAGCAAAGATAAATTGTAGGGTGTATCCAATGAACAGCGAAAGGGTTGCTTCTCGGCAACTCGTCAATTTACATCCCCCAGTTTCTCCGAGCTTCTCAAGCATCCATGGCATACCCGGATTCGCGTGTATCTACCGGGAACATCTGCGATTCCTATACCTACGTGCTCGAGAGGATCAGGAGACAGTTTTATCAGGAATCTTAACAACTAGGAGAAAGAGGAAGACGTTTCGCCAGTTTTACTAAACCTTAGCCAACTTCCCTCCTTCACGCCCACCCTCCTCCACAGCCAAACCCTCCACCTAAATCCTGAAGCTTGTCTACCAGTGGCTACATCGAGCTACTCACTTCCCGAGACCGCCCCTAGAGTCGAGGGTGATGTCATAAGGGGCCTGTTGCGTCTCCGCGACCCCTCGCGAGCTCTACACCGATATCTCTGCTCTCACATTTCTTTTCTACGAGAATTCCTACAATTTTCCCTTCCGTCGCTTAGCAGCCATTCTTTGCCTCTCCCTCCATCCTTCCTTCTCCTCTTGTCCTTTTCTTTCTCCTTGATCCTTTCCTTCTCCGCTCCCTTCCAGCGTCCTTCGTCAATGAGATCCGCTGCGACACTCGACACACGCATCCTCGTGTAAATGGGCTGCGAGAATTCCCATTGAGAAGTGAGAAGGGTTGATACGTAAAACGTTAAATATCGTGATAAATGAATAACGTCGACGAACCTGCTCAGCTCCGGGTAAATTCTAAACCCTTTAATCCTACGTCCCTCATGCACTGTTCGTTACTCCATTGTGTACTCCCTCCTATTCTCCCTATTCTCCCTGTAGTCACTTTTACACGGGCTTCCTGTAATTTACTAATTTCCGCACTCCGCTGCTTCTTTCGGAATTCCCCATTATAGTCTAAAATAAAGGAAAAATTCAATTAAAAATCTACTACGTCGTATCGTAAGTCTTTAGTTTGCTCGAACTATTCTCTGTATTATGGAAACTCGCAGCGGCGACCTTACCTCCGATATCAGCTAGTTTCTCCGTGAATACCTCGACGTTTAACTAGCATACACGTAGGTAAACTACCGATGAAACGTGCTTCGATACTTGCGGTTTAATATAGGTGGTATGTGGTGATACCGGTCAGCGTAAAACTTTCACTATATATATATATATATATATATACACGTGTGTGTATATATATATATATATATACACACTCAACACCGAAAATACATACCGTGCGTGACGTAAAATTAAGAGCATCGACGATCAATATCAATCTGCGGAATCGTATAGTTCCGTGGTCAGAGTCCCTTTTTATGTTTCACGTTTGACGTTGCACCATAGAAATCATTGAAAGGTAAGAAAAATAAAATACCCTAATAATTCTCCTAAGGAAAACGAATTTCAATAGCGCCACGCTGGTAGCGTCCTGACAATTGCATAAATACTTTACGAGAGCATCAAACGTGCAATAACCATTCGACTACACAGAAACTATGCTCGTATCGAAGATCCGTATGAAAGAGTCTCTCGAGCAATCGTCCCAGGATATTCATGAAAGCAATAAAAGTCTGAAAGTGCAGAATACGATGACTGGTGAATCTAAATATGAGTGTATAAAGAATATAGAATGATAAGGTACATAAAAACTTACCCCTTCCCCATATCAAGGATCCATCCTGAATTTCCTCGAATCACATGCTCCGAGGGCTGAATCTTGATTCTCGACGATCTTCAAGGAGCACCGACTCTCTCAACATGAATCACGAGTAAAAAGAAAAAACGCACGAGGGGTAGTTTAACGTGAGAGGTAGTAAGATAAAAAATGAAAGAAAAAAAAGCAGCCCAAAGGCAGGCAAGATTGGGGCGATTCGAAAAAAAAAAAAAAAAAACTGTAAAAAGTCGTAAATCCTCCTGGTACTCAGGATAAGGAGTTCTTACTGGCGATACACACGCGCGATAGGGGTAGCGTAACTGAGGTACCGCGAGGGGATGACAGAGGTGGGGTAGTGGAGCGTTTCTCTGGTCGTCCTTCTCCGATCGGTACGTCGCTTCCAGGATGGACTCGAGGACTCCGATGCTGGGGATGCTGGGGCCGTGAAGGGATACTCGTGAGAGGATCGATCAAACGGCTAAAATGAAAATAGATTCGCTTTGTCAATTAATCCTTGCGAATAGAGGAAAACGGCGCGCGTTTCGCACGGTGTATCGCGGAGAACTGAGGTACCGACTCGCGGCACTAGGGACGCCTGCGCGTAACGTACCAACGCACACCCTCCAGGCGTGCTGCTGAACCCGAGAGTTTTCCACGGATTTTCCAACCCCACTATAGATCCTTAGCCATGGCGTCCTTTGCATCTCTCCCGTGAAGAAGCCTTGGATCTCGGAGCGAACGTCCCATGACCTCGGCGCCATAACTCACCTGTTTATTTCTCTCAGGTCACCCTTCTACCATCTGACTTGACGATCTTTCATATCTCGAACTTTATACCACGATACTGGCAATATTTCACGGTAATATTGTCTCCCTCGTTCGACAACTTAACAGCGCCGTTTTCTGAAAATAAAGAAAAAATAAATTACTTCATACTCCATTTCGTCTGTAGCGACAGGAGGCTGGATATTACTGTGATTACCTTTGTCGTAGTATGGATCGTCGAATGGACCCCTCTCTTCTCTGTCTCTCTTACTCTTTCATTGTCCATTGGCTTTTCTCAATGGGAATTTCCTGAGGCATAATCGTTTAGCAGACCTATTATGCGCAATCGAATCATCGAATGGAAATGGGGGTCGATTCGGCGGGTTGGGTGAGTCGAACCTGAAATCGATTAATTATTATAGCCATCATCAAAATGTTTCCGTTACGAGCGTTGGCTCTGTCTTACTCCAAGAACATCAAAACGTGATTCCCAAGGGCCAGGGTTGTCCGTTGTCTTACTTTCACATCCGGTTAGAAGCACCGGTGCAGCTCTCCATGGATTTATACGGAGTGCACCGTGTCTCGTCTCTTTTTTTTTTTTTTTTTTTACTAGGGCAAATGCACCTGGCGAATACAGTCACAAGGCAGTAGCAAAGCAGGAACGAGAGAAAGAGGCAGGAGCAGACACAGCGATCCTAGAAAAAGAAACGAAGCAAAGGGGGAAAATAAGAGGAAGAAAAATACAGGGTTTGCGTGTAACGTTGGAAAGTAAAGAACCGTTTAATCGCATAGCTGTCCTAGACTCTGAGAAATACGAGGCCGTTCATCTCTTTTGACGTCTATACCTATACCTAGTCTCTCGTGGCAGCCATGACGGAAGCAATACATACGAAACTGGCATCCAGCGACGCGCATGAAAGGAAATAGCACAAGTGAAATTATAATGGCTTTCTTCGATTTACTTGTCCGTCGAATGTCAGTGAAAATCGAACAAGATAATGGACAAGCTTAAAATTGGCGTTTGACAATAAAATAAAGAATTGCGTCAATCCGATACGACGGAATCCAGTAAGCAAATAGGCTAACCCCTTTTACATATACAGTATCAAAATATTTTTGCTCAATGACCTTATCATTTGCTGTATGATCTTTAAACTTTCAGTGCCGAGCATTCGTAGCGTAACTAAAATTCGAAAACGTCGATAAGTCGATAAGGTAGAAATCTATATGGTAAATTAGTGTAACAAACATGTAGCGCTCGACGCTAATGGCTTAGGCTCTGTCAGAATCGACGATAAGCTACTCTATTATTTACCTTATAGTTTACAAAGACTCAATTCGTCATCCGCCGTTTACACCAAAGACAGACATTAGATCTGATATAAAAAGTGCTTATTCTTTTGGTCCAATTATGATAACATAGCCTCGACATCAGCCCAGTATATTTTCATTGATAACAGCATAGTTCCTATTTATGTTATTCTAACGTTCCTCGACAGCCACTTTTATTCCTTCCTCCTCGACAGCTGATCTCGTTCCGTTCCGATACAGGTTTCACCAGCTTTTGCATAGATATACCTCTCCCAGCGATTCTCTTGAAGGAAATCTGAAAAGCAAATTGAACCTTTAGACCAACCAAATGGATGTCCACGCTGCCAGATTTTTTCTATATTACTGTGTTTTATAATTTGCTATTAAAGTTTTTCTGTGTATCTCACGACATCAAAAGAGTCAATGGCGTCGTATCTTGATATTCTGTCATTCGATTGTATTCCTTTAAGTCCATTACATAACATTAATTTATACAACGAGGCGCCAGTGGGCAAGAAAGACTGTATATAGAAATATATACACACATATATATATACATATTATTGAGCCACCGTGAGCCTCGTCGAATTTGCATTTAATTTAAGGCTATTTCCATTGGTGTTAACAAAACTACAGTGGGGCTCGCTCTTTCAGTTTCTCGGCCTCAGGGGGAGGCTTAACGAGGTTTGATTTTCGTTAAATCGTGTCAACGAGAGCGAAACCAAAGGAATAAATGCCTGTCAAGTGTTTCGGTCGTCTTGTCCAATTTACCCAGTTTGATTAAACACAATTTAGTAACAGGAAGATCTTTCATTTTATTTAATTTCCCCTCAGCCTCTCCTCCACTCCCTTTCCTTCTCTCATGTCGTCCCAATTCTTCTCCATCCAGCATTCACCCTCATCTTTTAAGATGCAAGCCAGTTGAACGTATTGTCTTTCACATGTCTACCTAGATCCTAACCCAAAGACGACGACATTATATGCTGGGAGAGAGTTAAGAATACTTTCATCAACTGTATAATATATGGTTTCAACAAGTACACGGAGGAACAAAATGAAATAGTGAAAAAACACTTTCGACCGGACACAACTGATACACAAGAGTTGAAAAGGAACATCTCACTGACTCTGGTGAATTCGCGTTCCTCGTCGATCGACGTTTACGCCTTTTACTTGTCATGCGTAGCAGTCGTCATTTTCCTAATTTCAAAGATCCTCAAATTCCTATACAGAAAACTCTTAGCACCACGTTCGGCAGCTGATAACAAAGATAAAGAAGCACAAATGATTAGGACACTTGACACAAATAATAGCCAGAGGTAGATTAGCAGAAAAAAAGAAAATTGAAGAAAACGAAAAATTCCAGTCAGTTAATTGTCTGTCTAATTGTAATTCACCAGTAACAATTACAAAAAATGAAGTATTTCCAAAATGTCCCTGAACATCAGTATTTAAAGTGTTGGTAGTCTTAAAGAAAAATTCGTTGAAATAAAATTTCAGTGTTTCCTAACTTCAATCAATCCTTGTCCTCATCCTCCGGTGTCAGGAAGATCAGCAGGAAACTTTACTTTCAATTCATGAAACAACCTGATGCCGCCCTGGGGTATCGCGTCAATTGATCCCACGACACCTGATCCCCCCCAAAGCCCCCAAACTCCAACTGTTAAATCTCACCCGAATCTTTCAATATTATTGCTATCATGAAATTTCATTCTATTGGCTACTTGGACATTTAACCCAATCGCTACCACAATCAGCAAGACCTCTCAAAACTAAACCCGTTTCGGCAAATTCCGACGTTGAAGTCGCCCTCTCAACCGTTACCTCAGGCACTGCACGTCAACAACAACAATGCGTCACCACATCCCCCCAAAGAAATTCCATCAGGCATCAGGCAGTCAGTATCGACCGTCCAGAACACTCGGCAAGATTCAAACAACTGTCCGTAAAGCTGGGCTAGCCATTGGCTCAACACCTCGGGGCACTCGGTGAGGCTGAGCTTGCAAGTGGACCATACATAAGTCACTAGGTAAACACAGCGACGTTAACACGCGCCATCAGGAATCACGTTACACCCGACGATGCGCCTGGTAGCTACAGTGACCAGAACAAAGGCACGCGCATGCGCACAACCTACTTGCTTCAGCCTCGCTAGGATTTCCAGAAACCTGGGAAAATCAGACAATTCGAACCCAATGGTCATTATTACTGATCCTGATCAGGTTGCCTCGTCTTCAATATCGCGATCCACTGTTTGGGGATCAATCGATGTGGAGCCGCGTCCCTGGATCTATCCTGAGAAGATATCCAATCAAGTAAAAACGTTTGCCCGATTACAAGCGACGCTGAAGTCCCCTGTATCGAAACAAGGAATCTTATCTTGTATACCCTGTGATCTTTTTCTCTATAGCCCAGACATGATTTTCCTACTAACGAGTATACGGACGTCCCACGTTCACGAAGAGTTTTTTCTCCGCGTTTGCCCGAGAAGAACCTTTTGCGATTGCCACGATTTCTCGGAAGAATTCAGAAGACGCCGTCTCAACGTATAAAACAAAAGAAAAGCATCCATTTCCTCGTGCTTCTATTGCTAACTGGAATAAAAGCTCGAGCGACGCCATTATCAGATAAGAAAGACTTGAGGGATCGTTCTGTCTTGGATCTTCAACCCCTAACCAGGACTAGCGGAGCTATCGTTCTATTTTCTAGGCCCTGATAAGCTGTACGATTATTTATAGAGCTCATGTATGTAAACCCATAGTATAATGGGTTCGAGTACAAAAACATAAAACCTCCAGGGTTTCTCAAACTTCTTCAATTTTATTTTTACTCCTAACGTCACGTTACTAATTGAACATTTTTCTACGTGACCTTCTCACCTCGCACGTCAAACTGAAAAATTTGGTATACCGAACTTTTTCAAAAATTCCTCCAGTCTAATTTCTCATGTGAAACCTCAGCAGACTAATTGGCTGGACTATCGAATGGATCAGTATCTTCGAACCGTCCGAGTTCTTAGGTGTGAAGGGTCAAGCAAATAGCTCGATTTACTTAGCAGGCAATTCCGAAAAGCAATCACCTAATACCTAACCACGTAAACCATGCCTGATCCTCGTTTCCACTTAATATACCATGGTAGACCTATTCCACGTAATTTTATTCCTTTTGCACCTGTGTATATACAGGGTTGTTCACGAAACACAAACAAACTGAAATGTAGCATGTCCATTTGATTTTTATGGCGGAAGGACATTCCGATGGTGGTGTCTGAGGTGAAAAACCCTGTATCTATGTATGTATATATATATATATATATATGCTACAACAATATATTCGCATGTCTTTTAATACCGATACAAGGATTAAACCTAATTCAGGAATCCTGTACTAAAATCGTCCCGCGTGTTAAATGACTTAACGGATCTTTCACCGAAGAACCTTTTTTTTACTTTCATCTCAAACGATCTGACCTTTATACATTTTTCCTAAATCAACGAGAATAGTACCAGGGACAGTGAAAATGGAAACCGTGCTAAATGCATATTACCATGTACGTCCGCAATATTTGAGTTTGACAAAAAAATAAAAAACAATGACAAAAATGATAGTTTCATACATATTATCCTCTTGACAAGATGTCGAAGACCAATTAATTGTATCTTCCATATTGACACGCATCGCTTAACCCGTTTATGGATTTCTCTTTTCTGCGCTGCCGTAATAGAACAAACGAGCAAACACGTTAGACTGTCATTAGGTAAGCGCAAGCTTTACTGTAATTAGAGTTGATTAATCGTGCTTTTAACGTTACTCATGAAAAGTCGATCTACCATTAATTCTTCGATAAATTAATCCAAACTTGATCCTCCAGCTTTGCCCTGTTCATTTCACATTTTCGTATTTTTTAAGAAGCAACTTTTCGACCATTATTGTATTATAGTGAATTTTCTAAATAAATCATTCCGCATTCACAGTAGGAAGTATAGTAGTTTTGAAGCATCAATGAGAAATGCCAACCTACCAACGTACTATGCAAGCCTGCTCTGTTGGCTAGATTCGAATTCCACTAAGGAATTGAACGTGACAAATTTAATTAGACCATCCCCTCACGACAAATTCAATGAATGTTTAATGCTCTGGTTATTGCGATCGCGAATTAGCCCAGTTTCAAACTCAGAAACTTGCTTTAAATCATTAGGCAATGTCCTATCGGACCTACTGAGAAGAAAAGCAAAACAGATCAGCCGTTTCAAAAGAGCTTTAATTTGTGTAAATCCTTAAGTAAAATGTCAAACCATCTAAGCTAATTTGCAGGGCAAATTGCTTGAGACTAACCAGTGCATCCGGAAGTACAATGAAAATCGATTTTGGAGATAATGTCTGGTTAATGAGCTGTCTCCTTGATCATAAATTTCCTGAGCCTTCGAAGGATCCTCGTCATTTGTCTTCCTCTGCACAAACTAGCTGTGTACCAAACATGCCAGACACCCTGTAGCTAGAGTAAAGCCAACGAGTGGCCCAGCAACTTCCTCGACTTTTTCCAAGGGCTCGTCGACATAGTCTGCTTTAATTAGTTTGCCAACTGTTACCGGAAACTGCACTTGCATCGGTAGTGCTTACTGCGCTGAGAAAGGGATGCTGAAATAACGTCTTTGACGTAAACCAGCAGCTATTCAGGCGCACTTCCTCCCACGTGGCTCTTCGACTGGAACTGCAAGTAAAAACCATCGACATTACGTTTGACGGTCGGAATTAAACAGTTCTAATAATTCTCAGTCACTTACCTCTCTATTTATATTTATTACATCTCTGTGTCAACTTCCTCTGCATATTAACCGTCTATTGAAAAACTGTCTTTGCTCTTATATGACCACCCACTAGGGAATATATAATTCATATATATGCTGTGTGTATACCCGTAGTTACATAATGTTTAGTAGTTAACCATTCTCCGGTGGGAAATCTGGAACAAGTTAAATGAGAGTAAACCTATACTTGTACCTAGACTGAAATAATCTCCAGGGAGATGCACCCTGATTAACTCTATGGAGGGACACTGCAAATCCAAAAGCTGTTGCTCTCGGTTACTCCTTATCATTATATATTTTCATCCTTAGGTCTTCCGTCTAGCTGAAAACAAATTGCCTCCTTTACCACAATGATAATATCGAGCGGCCCCCTATGCGTGCGTATATGTATTCCAAGGTATCATTGAATAGACGTAAGCATGACAATATATAATAAGAATAGAAAAAAAAAATATACAAAATGGCAATTTCATATGTCAAACATTCGTAGCCGCCATCGTCCTGGGGCCGTCGCAGGGCGTCGAGACGACGTCGAGCGTAGACGCCAGCGTGTTTCCTTCCCATCAGCCATATGACGAACATATAAATCGCACTTGCGTCCCACGTATGTATATACACGTTGGTAGAGTCGGGACATGGTAAATTTTCGTTTAATGCTATCGGGACGGTTTTCGATATAAAATGCAAACGATCCCTATCCATCGATATTCCATATCCTCTGGGATTGTTACATTCAATCCGGCGATTCGTATCACGCACAATCCATAAACGGGAGGCTTCTGTCGCTGGAGTCGCGCATCACCTGTTACCATAAGTTACGTGTATCCGGATGAAGATCCTGAGAATGTGCCGTATCGACCTGGATATCATAATTTCATAAAAAGATATCAGCAAGAGATAAGAAACGGGTGTAGTTTCCTGGAGAAATCCTGGAGGGACTTGAATTTTCTGAAGTGTTATAAAGACTTTACTATAGAATTTTCATTCTTTCTTGTACTTTCCAATATCCTCAGGGAATGAGGCGTCCAGGACATCGTCCATTGGTGCAAGTGCTTCCTGTTCGCAAAACTCTATCTTTCTATTTCTCTCTCTCTCTCTCTCTCTCCCTTTCTCTCTCTGTTTGTCTGAATAGTACTCTACGTATCCTGTGTATGTATGTATGTACACCAAATGCATTTCCTGTACCTTCAAATCCCTTGAAAGACACTGAAAGTCGAGAAGTTTGTGCATCGAGGTGCATTTGAGAAACGTAGTCAACTGTAATGCCCAGCCACCTTTCCTCCAGCAGTGGACTGAGTTAATGTGAATTTCATGTTAGGATCAGTAACAACGGCAAGAGAAACAACATCAACAAGAACAAGCTGGTGCAACTCGCCGCTACACGAAATTGGCATTCACCAACGTCAACCTGGGCTTTAGTTATGTCTGACAATTCGCCGCTCGGGAAATCTAGGTGATTTACGAAAGACTTACCCGAAGACAAATCCGTTTCATCAGGTCCCAACTTTCGAGCCCTGCTGTCCTTTTGTCCAATTCACATACTGGCGTCGTCCCTTTTGACCAATTTTTAACCTTATTGTCACTGTGTTCATACTTTTTTTTTATTATTATTAAAGAAAACACTACGACCACCACGTGAATTCGCCAAGACATTGCAAATAAACTTTTTGTAATAACGTATTAGAACCATCAAAAGAATAACGTATTTACCTTTCACGAAGAATAAGTACCTGTCTAATGCCCGAACTACTATTTCGCGATACATTTATTTTTTCATCCGAGGGAATTTCTATTGTGCTTTAGTCAACAGATCTACTTTCATTTTACTGGCGTTTTTGTAATATAACTTTAAGCAGCTGGTTCTACGTGAATATCAAGAATGTGCCCCACGTAATTGTATCTACACGTTCGATAAGCATTCGAAATATCGATTGTTAGATATTTTATTCACCAAGAATAGTGTTAGATATTATAGGTGGCATATATCCCGTGAATGAGCCACAACGTTAGACAATTTTTCCATCAAAACAGATAAAGACGTTAAAGGCTAGAATCGAGCTAAAATAAGTCCCAATAACTGTCGTACAAACTCACATAGTCACAAGGCTAAATTGATTTCAACACCACGTTGGAAAAATATTGTTTCACGTGTTGCAAGACTAATAAGGATTATATAACAAAACACTTCACGTATCCGTAACATTTTTCTTGTATACAAGTGTACAATAGAATATTCGAGTTGCACGATCGCACGCGATAGACCGCTTGGTCGCCGCCATATTGCTTTTCGCTGCCTTCTTGTTCGGTTTGTTATTCAAACTGACTCGATATTTCGCGGGTTATTCAAACACTTGTTCGTCCAGTATGAAACGCGAATTGAACGTGCAAGCAAACTGCTAAAGTATGAAAATTAATTTGAGTAAAGACACCGAGGTAGATTTAATTATCAAAGTGTTTCAGGATCCTTACCTTGCCAGGAGATAATTGTTAATGAGATGATAAAGTGAATAGTCGAAAGAGATGAAATGACGAACGGAGAATTAAAGAGAATAACAGAAGAACAAAGAGAAAAATTGTTCGTCTCAGGTCGAATGATTTATGAAGTCAATTAACGTCGCGACGCCGTGAGTATCACGATAGAAAAGGGTTGAGGATCGGAGTTGACAGTACTACACACCATTTATATTCTCTCTCTCTCCCCCTCCCCCCTCTCTCTCTCTCTCTCTCTCTCTCTCACTGCTTCCGTGGAAACGATGTAATTAATACATAAGGTAATTATCAACGAGCTAACGATGTCCAGGGACATTTTTTTGTAATATCTCCATTGTCTCTAAACTTGCCTCTTTTTCAACATAACCTCGTTTTTTTTTTTTTTTCAATTCTCTACCTTACACCTTCCTCTATAACGATTCTCCCTCTCTGTTTATTATTAAAAAAGGAGAATATTTCATGCCGCAGAGATTGTAACTTAACATTTATTCCGTCCTAGTATATTAATAACGACATTTTCCTAATTAGTCGGTGCAATTTAGTATTTCCAATTTATTATCACGTTCTCGTTCTAGGAAGAATAGCTATTTAAAAAAAGTCCAGGGAACGAGAGAGAGAGAGAGAGAGAGAGAGAGAGAGAGAGAGAGAGAGACAGACAGATATTAAAAAATGAACAAGTACGTATCGCAAAAGCGGACGTTGAGAAATAATAATCGTCCGCCGTTAATTAGGCTCATTGGAAAAATTCCAAATGGGCAATTCCAGCAGGAGAATTTTTTCCTGCTCGCCGTTACGACGCTCCCTCTCGCACTCTTGTTTCCAGAGTATTCAAAGGACGACGGAGAAGAGCTGGAGTAGAGGGGTTCTTGGCACACTTATTCCGAAGCTGTTTCCGCAAAGTGCGTAAGACTCCCCAGGGAGTCATATAATTTCATAATATAAATTTACTTCAATTTCTCGGCACACCGGTGCCTGTTATTCATTAGTTATTAATTAAAGGGTTCCAGCATCCCTTAGTCCTCCGAGCGAGTTGACTCGTGATGACGTACCACGCCTAATCACGGTCTATTCTTTTGAAATTTCAGGCGGCCATAGTTCTTCCACCTCCAGACTCATATCCAAACAAAGCACGAGCAGCTGACTGAAACAGGAATATAAGATATCAGAGAAAAATGCCTGGTACCTTAACATCAACAATTCATTCTGTGGTAATGACACTCGGACCGAGTCAAGGAACGTGAAGGAATCGAAACAAAAGAAGAAAAACTGACGATCGCATTTAATTCGAGAAAACACAGAGCATCGTTAGCGAAACCAGGTAAAAATTAAAAGACTGTCAGCCGTTTTTCACCTCCATTGTGAAACCGCGTTGTTAATATTTCCTCGGATGCGAATGAATAGCGATGAAAAATTGCGGCACTGTCATCGCCCTAAAAAGAAAAGTACGACGTGCGATTACGTCGCTCTTGGAATTAATACATTTTTTAAATCTTTCCTCCCCTCCCGTTCTCATTCGCTTCTTGCGTTTCAGGGCACCGCTACGATATACAAACATACTACGTGCATTGTTCACCTTCGATTTTCTTTTTTCATTTTCATTTTCACAAGATGATCCGAACGTTCTTGCCTCGGTAATAACGTCGAATTTTATAGAGAGGATCCTGGACTAACGCAACCTCCTCGAAAGACCCTTCGCAGGCATAAAGGATCTTTCGTTCCCTTCGGACTCGCCAAGTTCCTCAAATATTTCAGAGATTATTATTTTCAGCCAACATGGAGTCTCTCGACTATTTTATTACGCGTCGGACATTACGTAATGGCAGGTCAATTCACTTTTATGTAACCTTATTATTCTAGATCGATACTTATCATTTTTATTGGACATTAATTTAACCCTTAAAAAAATTAATTCCCTATTAAATATTACAGCAGGACATTCAGAGGAATATTTACTCATTTTTCTTTCTCGTATCTCTTAGACTCTATAAAACCTACTCGCACGCTGTGTCCTATTGGATAACATTATACGATACTTTTTATCTACCGTTAGGTAGATCCTCCTCTCTCTCTCTCTTCTATACCTTTATCTTGTCTCTTTTGTCGGCACTAAAAAAACCAAACAGATGATCCGCTCTTGTACGACATAAAAATGTATCTTGCAAGACACTGTAAAAGGGGCTCGTGCACGATGGATGAACGTGCACGGATTTTTTGAAAAGGCTAATGGCTACGAAATTTGAGAAGGCACACCTGGGACACTTCCTGGATGTCATAATGGAGACAGAGCTCGTTCCTCGTGGTTACTGACTGAACGTGGCCACATTATCGAGGCATATTCCGATGATGCGCGTGAACTGGACTTTGGTGCCAATTGAATTGCCAATAACGAGATACAATTCGATCTCTCATTACATATGTGGAAAATTTAATCGCTCGTATAGATACCATATCGAATTACTATTGGACTGGATTATAATTTCATTAAAAGACAAATGAAATCTTTCGAGAGATACCGACTCATTTATAATACATAGAGATGATTCGATTAAAAAATATAGCGGGTGGCAAATTTGAAACTGAACACCTCTTTTCTTTTTTTTTTTTTTTTTGAATGATCTGTCTTGTGGCTTGGTACAAGTTGTGAATTTAATTAGCTCATCCTGTCAACCCTTTATTCGCATCCATTACTGTATATCCTTATTTCGAGTAGTTTTGTAAGATTCTCCTTTCCAAGTAATTTTGAACCGCTGCCGAGGAGAAGCGAGAGGAAAGGGCATGAGTCCCGGAAGAAAATTCATCAAGTATCCTTGTACTCTGTTTCCGTCTGAAAATACCACCGGGTATAAGTCTAACTAATGTTAGCTGATCGTCACTTGAGAAATTTCGAAATTTTCAATTATTTTAGAGTTCACGACAGTACAGCCCCTGTTGTATAAACTCGTAATTTTTTTTTGCGAAATTTTGAAACCAGTACGATGTATGACAATTTCCCGCGATCTACGAGGGAGTTACTAAAAATTTATTTTTATCAAACGAAATTCGCGACTTTTGCATTTATATATTTTTTTTATGTAATATTTCTGCTCTTTTTTAATAAATAATTTTACGAATCAAACTAAATTTCATCGCCTCTCGTCCAGGGAATCGATTTTGTTTCATCCCTGCCCGAAAAAGCCATTATTTTTTTCTGTAATCCTGAAAACCAGTTGGAACTCTAAATCGAATGAAACGATGGGAATAATCTGGAAGGTCGTTGAATTTTATCGCGCCATTCGAAACGTCCA
Organism: Cephus spinipes; assembly: GCA_963971525.1. NCBI lineage: Eukaryota > Metazoa > Arthropoda > Insecta > Hymenoptera > Cephidae > Cephus > Cephus spinipes. Next base: position 1,336,861 of record OZ020572.1, on the reverse strand, counting down.
TACATTTCAATACGCTTTACTGTGCACATGTCTTGTTTACTGTTATCCGTTACCCGTTAGATTACGCTATCCGAAAAATTATGCCTGAACACAGACATGGTTAAGCGTCACATAAATTAGTGAAAATCCCTGAAGTAATCAGACATAGAATATCATAGAACAATGAAATAATTTAATCAATATAATTCCGGTTGAATGGAAAATAAATTTTTTTTCTAAGATCTCGTAAATAATTGAATAAAAAAAAAAAGATTGAATAATACAAAATTTAATATTCCAATATTTATTAAAATTTGACCTTAAGCTTTATCCGTATATATTAATTACACGTAAGATCCGCACTGGCAGCGAATAAAAAATCAATCCGACATCAGGCAGCCTCGTCCACGACTCTTTTATCAACAGGTCGCTAACCTCAAATTAACTGACTGGCCGAAAGTAAATTCCGGCAATTTGTCCTCCTCGCGTACAGAACAATCGAAGAGAATTGAAGTTTTACTTGCCAGGTTACCAACGAACCAAACATGATGGCTGAACGAGGTTTCGGCCGTAGAATAGCTTTAGCGTTGGCTACCTTCCTCTGACGCCTCAAAGGATAAGCTGGTAAAGAGGAAATCTCTCAGAAGTCGATAACCGCAAACTTACCGATCAAGTCGGAGATTTTCGTTGCACTTTATATAATTTCACTACCTCGCCACGAAGTGCTGTATCTTCCCAAGAAGCTTTGATCCAGAAAAACATTGAAATTCCCAGGGAATTGAATCGTCTCTTAAAAAATAAATTGATTCACCGATAAGAATTTAATTTATTAAGTACCGACTCGATACATTGATCGCAATGATAAGAGTCTGTGCGACACCTTGTTACAGTGTTCGGTATCCACTATACGTATCTTCGGATGGCTTTCGATGAAATTGAAAGTAAAGTCTTGTGACCTTTCGTTTAAAAGTTTCCTCGGGGTCAAAGGTCTCGTAGAGTAAGACCAGAGGGATGGAAGGGAAAAAGAAATTCCAAGTGAAATTGGTAGCGTAAGCTCGAACCTAGGACGAGTCCTCTTACGAGCCAGAGGTCTGCAACCTCTGCATCTTCCGTCCCTCCTATCCAGCTTCCGTTTGCTTTTCATTTTGACAGGGATATTAGGCTGCGAGGAGAATACAAGTTGCTTCGTTACGGAGTCGCAACCGCACACCCGTTAGATGGCCATCCTGTCGGCATCGTAAAACGTTGCTGGTTCAGCTATACCACCTTGGGATGTTTGTTTTTTTCTCGAAAACCCACCCTGCTCCTTTCATGGCACTAAGGGTAAAACCAGAAGTAGGTAAAGGGACAATGACGAAATTGCGTAAAGGAATTCAAATTAAAAAAAAAAAAAAAAAGAAAAAATCATCCATATTGTACTGGACTTGCAATTTGAAAGTAGATATACGTAGGACACTTTCGAAAGTATCTTTTAAGGGTGGTTTCCAATGTGGCCTACGAGGAATCCAAAAAATCGCTCGTCGCCCACAGTCAAATACAAATAAGGTTTGTCGAGGGTAAATAACCTCACGGGCTTCGAAGGCTCAAATCGTGAAATAAGAAAATTGCCAATCTGTGGGATGCTGTTGGTACGTTATGCACACGTTGAACCCAGTGTGTACGTATAGGTCGTGTAAGGAACGAAAGTCCACTGTAAATACTTTACCTTACCGATACTTATTTGTATGATGAGATTTTCACGAGACTTTCTGATATTTGTAGATATAGTTGGTCCACGAAATCGGAGTGATCTTTTTTTTGACAGTTCGCAAATAATCAAGTCCTAAGTAAGTCTCGCGTGGTTTCCTATTTTTAAAAAACGTAAATATATGCTGAAAATGGAAAATAAAATATGTTTAGTTCAAAATCCTGGATATTGACTTTTGTAAAAAAAAAACATTTATATGCAGTGACACGTGTTACTGGCTGGAGAGCTCATTTTTTTCCATCTGTCAAAAAAAGCAGCATCGAACTCGTGGACCGACTGTACATAGATGATTCAAGAAACTTCAAAGAAAGTCAATGTTAAGTGACGTGAACTTCGGCAGCAGAAGAAATTTTGCTCCTTGGGGATGATTCGAGCATGAGAACTATCGGTCAAATGAGTATCGCCTCAGGGAGGAAACTTACCGATAAATTTTCAGTTTTCAATAAATTTCAATGTCCCCTCTTCATCCTCTGCCCATTTTCAGTTAAAAATTGACAAATTTTTCGAAAAAATCTAACATCTTGACTTTAGTCACTTTTGTCTCTTGATTCCCATATCCGATTTGCACTGTAACCACGATCCCTGCTTATATTCGAGGCACGTGTTACGTTGAATAGGAGACAGAGGGGAGGACCGACCTTTTGAACTATGTAAAAAAAGTGATATTAGCGGGCGTGGAGAATTCTCGAGGCTTCGCAAGACGAGCAAAACCTGTCAGAAACGTCAGAATCACCGTGGCTCCAGGATGCTGCGCGTTGGTCGCATTAGGGCCAAAGACTTCGTCAAGCCTCGATGCTTCTCTTCGACAAGAAACAGTAGGTACAGTCACTGTCAGAGAATTTCAAGAGACCCAACGTACCACGGTACAAGACAAGTCTTCGAGATAATTTACCAAATTTCTTACTCTTCTCTTTCTTTATTATTTTTTTACATGTACCAAATTAATAAAAAATAAAGAGAATCCAGTTCGTTCTTTAAAGCAAAATGACGCTCAGTCCCACTCGACTGAATGCGACTGAAACGACTTTTGCACGAGTTTAAAATCCTGTACCATTTTTCATCCCTCTACTTTTTCTCTCTGACTCCTTGTTTTTCAAGCTTCTCTCTCTCTCTCTCTCTCTTTCTCTCTTTATACATCTATTTTCACTCTCGATTCCCTTTACCGCGATACGAGGCGTTCGCGACCAGACTTCCTCCAGCCGTGAATCAGACAAGGCAAATCAGTCCGGTATAAATCGCGTATTTTATACGTGAAACCAGATAGAAATCTACATGTGACTACGTATACGAAATATTTCCAGAATGTATATAGGTCGCGAGCTACGGGCTAAACGATGCGGTTGCCACGAAGGCTCGTAGGTTGGTAGTCCCGTAAGGGCTATAGATATGCAGTGCTGGAAAGAGCCACGACATATTTTAACGTTTTTACTCCATCATTGCCCTGGAGCAACTATTTTGCTTGACAATACCACACGCCGCCATTGCGATCCTTTATTTTTATTTTTATTTTTTTTTTCGACTTAATATCCCACTCCCCCACGGCAAACGTGATCTTTTTCGAAATATTTTTTTCACACAATTTTTATTACCCTGAGGATTTCGAAAAATTTCATCCCCTTTTCGATATTCTATAATAATATTCTAAACGGGATTTCATGGTAATCTTCTGAACCATCTATATAACTTTATGTTAATATTTATAGTCCCTTTGGACAATTATTGTCCCGCTGCTGGAGGCGGGAGGGTTGGCCGCATGATCCTTTACCTGTACGGAAGGCTAGTTTTCACGTGAATAATGATTTGCGACGTTAACCATAATCACGACTTGGATCGATATTAGCGGGCAATATAATTTGACAAAATAAGGGAAAGTACCCTTTATTGGTATGCGTTATTACTACGGAGAACGAGGGATGATCCAATTCTCATTCTCTTTATCGCTCACCTCATGGGGTATTACTTTTTTGAATAATGGCTCGTGTTTTTAATATTTTTTTTCAAGTACCTACTTTGGCTGCCTCATACAAATTTTCGAGTTCTTGAATAATTTTATGATTCCCATTGCCGATATATCAAATCATCCAGCCGGTGGTTTCGAGGTGAGGATGGGTACACGAAAAGTTTTTGAAATTTTTTTTTAAATAATAGCCATCCCTGGCAGTACTGATTATTGCCCTTTAAATTTGCCTTCGCGTTACCAAATTATTGCTCGGTAGAATGATGACTGATAAAAAAAAGTAAAAAACTAGAAAAAAAAAGTTAGCGCATACTAACAATAAAAGCTAACGAGAGATTACGAGATGTCAGGGTTATCAAGATCCCTCGGATATTTCGCAATCGGTAAATTCGTTGCCAAACAAATTTGCACTCGCTAATGGGAAAAAGTGATAATAGCGTGCGGGATAGAATGTGAGGAAACACTTTGCGAATATTAACGGCCCCCCCCCCCCCCTCCACCCACGAATTTCTTGTTCCTTTTCCCGTATATCGGTGATTTATTCGAGGGGAAGTTAAGAGAAGGAAAAAAAAGGACGAAGAACCAAAAAAAAACGCCATTTGTAAAAAAAAACCTAAATGCCGAATCTTCCTTCGGTACAGTTATTATACCGGGTGGAAAAATACACTTGAAACATCATACAGACAGTCAGAGCGGAAACCGACAATTAAGGATAAAAACGCAAAGGCTAAACGAAGAGGAATAAATTGAAGCGAAAGGTGCAATAAATTAATGCAAAGGAAAAAAAAAATGTATAAATAGAACAAGAAGACGTGAAGAGTAAAAAAAAAATAAAAAGAAAAGTAATAAGGGTGCGTTCGTCTGGGATAATTGAGGGATCGGCTCGTTACGAACCGTAAGGACAGTCTGTCTGAAATTCTTTCTAGGAAATTGGAAAGGTGCGAGAAGTTGTGGAAATGTAGAGAATGATCACTTTCAGGACGGATAAATTAAATAAATGAAATACAAAAAAAAAAAAAAAAAGAAATCCCAAAAACGTTCCATCTTAGTCCAGGTCCTTCGTGCAAGGATACAGCCCGATGCCGGAACTTCGGTCCAGGACCCTGGGTGGTAGAGCGATGGAGTCCTGGCAGGTATCCAGGACCCACGATAATGTTTCGTCCTACCTTGTTTCTCCTGGACAGCCTTCCCTTAACTCTGGAACCTCCACCCTTCTCAATACCTCCATCTCCCTCTGACCTAACCCTTCAGCCCTTATTCCCCATTCTCATCCAAGGCCGCATGACTCTCAGGCACGGCAGATAAATTATTATATTCCCATGCTGAGATCGCATCTTCGATATAATGAAAAATAACGAAGAGTCCTGTATACGGGTTTAAGCTTAGGTCGGTACGGCAGATTCCTACGTTATTCATATATGCCATCGCCTATATCTCCCTTCAATTCCATATCGGATTAACCATTGTTCGCCGCCCCGTTCGCCATTCCGAATCGAATAGCCATTATCGTTTCGTTTTCCTCCGATTCGAACTGAGCGGAAATTCCAAATTGAAAAGGGCCTATATATTAATTCCATATTGGCACGTCACCTTTTGTCTCAATTTATTTCTTCTTCGGGCTTCTAATAACTAAAATAAAAAATATATATGTAAAGGGTGTAAAGGTAAAATTTATCAGCCTTCTGCCACCTTCACCATGGTAAATGTCTTCTCGTTCGTAAGGAATGAAAAATTTGATGCGACGCCTCGAGGCCCGTGGGCTTCGAGTTACTCGGCGACGCCGAGAGAATTTCGCGTGCAAACGAAAAGGCACAAGAATAAGAGACGCAGACTCGTAGCGAAGGATTCTTCGGATCCTTCCTTCACCGGAAGTACGTCAACCGAGTAAAAATGGCAAGTTAGCCCCAAGGGATGTCGACGACTCGTCGAACGGAGAACGTCCAAGTTTTAAGTTTCACATCGCTACCTGACATTTTCACCCCACTGTGAACAAAGGAAATATAATTTTTTTTAGTCGAAAAAAAAAAAAATAGTAAACCGCGACTCCCATCGTTCAAGGATATCCAATGGTGGTCCGAGGACAAGGTAATGAAAGGGATGAAAAGAAAGGAGGAGAACTTCTGTAGAAAAGTCAAAAGAAAGCGACGAGACCAATGTATACTCACCCGGTGATATTAACTACCCTCTTTAATAAAATCTTCATCATCCCCTTCGCTCCGACTGCTTCTCGTCCCTCGAAACGTTTAATATTAAACGGAATTTTCTCCTCTTCCATCCGATAAGTAAATGGATCGTAATAAATATTCTTCACTGGCCTTTTTCACGTGTCGTATTTTTTATTCGTTAAAATTCAACGATCAATCTTACAATGGTTAATCCCCCCCCTTAAATCGGTCACTCTCGTTAATCCATTTAAGACTTATTAATTAACAAGGTGACATGAGCGTATTAATTTAGGGACTAAATTAGCGAGGAGACAAAATTATTAATTATTTAATATCTATGGACGTTCACGTAATCGCCTATCAGGACAATATGGATTATTATTAATTATTTAATTAAAGGACTTATATCACTGGCAAATACACATAAATTTAATGAACGTCCTTAGATATGAACAATGACGAATTTTTTGTTTTTATACTATATACAGCTTTACCTGTACTCACTAAAAACTATAATAGGAATATACAAGGAGTTCGAAACGAACGAAATCGTGCGAGTCGCCGTGTTTTTTTTTTTTTTTTTTTCGTCTTATCATTTCTTATCAATCGAAAAACTCGCAACGATCCACTGGAAATGTTCGAGCGTCGAACTGCCGTGAATAATATTGCTGGCGTAGCGACGATCAGCAGGCTAACACGTTTTTAAACTATATTGCAGGTGCACTATGAAAACTTACGCGATACTTAAAGATTAGAGTTAGGTTAGGTTAGATAATTGGCACGTGCAATTGAGATCCATTTTTTCCTTCCAATGGTCACACATGCCACCCCGTATACCCGAATATGTGTATCGTCGAAACGCGGAGAAAAACGATCGGATCGGTAATCGATTTCGTACCTGACGTCACGACGATAATTAAACTCTAAATAATTTATGATCGATTTGGACCCATCGCAAATCAATTAATTAAAAGGGGGTACAGCTCCTTTCTCTTTGTACGACGTTAAAAAGCATTTATTATAATTTTTGCTTTTTAATATCTCACCTTCTTTAATCCAAAAATTGAAACGCTCAAAATCATACGATCTACATATATCTCTTTAAAATCATCGATCCTTCGATCCTTGATCCTTGACATTTGAACGTCTACCAGTCACCTCTGGGGCTCAAGTGACAGGTAGATAATTTTTTTTTTTTCAATCAATTCAAGGAAAAGGAGCGAAAGAAAAGCTACTTACGATTTATCCAATTCAAATTTTCGAAAGTCGATCAAAAAAAGGAATCGACATTGATTTTGAGCAAACGACGATCTAGCCACTGTATGCAACATGCGGATCTAAATGATCACGTAATATATAGATTTTATTATTAAAAAATGGTGGCCAGTTCGTAGAACTCTATTAGAAAAAAAAAATATTTTTTTTTTTATATATATATTCACGTTACGCTATCGTTCCTACAATTCGATCTTAATTATAATATCGACAATTCATTCGCACCGTTTGACGCATTCTCTCTCGTTAATTCCAATAAATTCCTTTTTCAGCTACGTTCTTTAGGATTTTGTTATATGTTTAAAAAAGTGACAACGTACCACGAGACGACACTCGGCACGCGTCACGTTTCTCTCAGTGTCCAATTAGTCTAGGAATTCTAGCGCGACTACAGAGGCTCAGCTTTAGTGTCTCCACCTACGATATAGACAGGACACGCATAAATCCGCTTTAACATTATTATCCCGAATCCTTGTGTAGTAACCTATAGGTACATAAAACCGCGTGTAAAACGCACCTTGATATACGTTCACCGAGTGGCGGCGTCCTTTGGTAATTTCAAGACTTTAAAAACCAAATTTAGCGACCTTCATTCGCGTGAACAATAAAGAGCGCTTCGTTCAGGAAGCTTTTGAGATATTTACAAAATTGAAAAAATGAATTTAAAAAAAATTAGTAAACATTGTCTACCGAAGTGAAATGCAACAAAAGTATATACAAGAATTTTTTCCACGAGAAATTCTGGAATATAGATGATTTTACAATTTTTTTTTGTTATATCAATATTTCTGTAACTTTTTTTTATAATAGATGCCAGCGATACTACTACCGTCTAGTCTAATAGGATAAAACCGGCAAGCACCAAAATTTCAGCATTCATTTTTGAATTCGCTTATGGTGGTAAAGCGCCAAGTACAGGCTAAACGGATACGAGTTATATATTGAAGTGTGTATAGGGTTTATAGGAGTAACCATAGTAAGTTATAGAGTCTAGATAGTTTTTTTTTTTTTTTTTTACGAACAAAATTTCCTATTCGAGAATCTACGGAGACATATGGGTTACTTGTATACTAGATTGCACAGGGTGTAACGGTGCGTAGGCGCCTATAGACAAAAGATTTACTGGTTATAGCGTAGAAAGAACGAGATGGGACGTGAATTAAGATTCTGGAAACTCGCTGAGGTTCTTATCTCCATCAAATTTAATTAGGAGCTGCGCATCTCCGAACTAAGTTTAACGTCCTTTTATCAATACGCCGTTGATTGGTTAAATCAGACACTGCTTGTTGCGTGCGTCTAATTCTATGGAGCCTGTTCGATCTTCTCTGCCTATATATACATGTATATTATATAGGCGTACTCGTCGATGGATATTTCTTAGTAATTTTTATTTATATTTATTACTTACGCCTGAGTACCTTTAAATCCTTAATAAAACATTATTTAACCCTTCGCGCTTTACGATTCATTAAACGATGTACTTTTGTTTTTATTACGAATCCACGGATCAACGTTGAAAAATGTCGAATCGACGATCAATCAATTATGGAGGTTAATAAAACTTGAAGCTTTATCGTGATTAATCTAGCGAAAGCATTGCGTAACGTGACGTCACGCATTTATATACCTTTAAATATATTTCTTCGGTCAAACTGATTTCGATCGATTCGTGACACTCGAGTCTATTCCCTATGACAGATCACCGTTACCTTGCTTTCTAGTACTAATTAATACCAGACGAAATCACGTGAAAGACAGTTGTTTGTATTGATTTGTTCATTTTAAAAAATTGTGAATGATTTTATTGTTAGAGCGTTTCAATTGCACAAGGATTCTGTCGTTACTCTGTGGATTCGCACGAAGCGCGCATTTCTTGATCTTTAATAGAACCGCCTAGGGGGTTGGAAAAGGGAAGGAATCGGAAGAGAAAAAGGGCTTGAGACACTTGGGGTTGTTTGAGATTAATAGTCGAAAGACGGAAATATTTGGAGGATGAAGAGAACAATCGGAAAATATTAATTTGGTTAGGTTATTAGACGATTAATCAAATAATTGATTGCTGATAAATAGAAACTGTTGAACAGTGTATTATATCGCGTATATCGTGTATTTCGATTTTGGATCTGTAAGCTCCTGTGTACTGAGAAACATAGAAAATATTATTGTGTCTAACAAAAGGCCCTCCCTTGTTCCTTAACAATGCGTGGCAATAATTTGGAACTGCGAATTGTCGTGAGACTCTTGGGAAATATAAGGGAAAAGAGAAAAAAGAAGAAAAAAAAAAAAGAAAAAAAGACTTACCATTTCATGATGATTGCCGAATCCGGAAATCCTGGTTAATACGTATAGCGGAGTCTATTTGGCATGCGATAAAAATCGAATTGGACTCTGACGATGTTTGGAAAATCGTAAAAATAACAAAACGAAAGGAGCAAAGAGACAAGGACGACTCGAGACTAAACAGAAGGACCATGGACGCTTTGAAATTGTTTGAGAATCTTTTATGAAAGCATGAAAAGTGTCGTCCGACGTGTAAAAACGTAGAAACCAGCTTCTTCGCGTGAAAGAGAATCATGCTGGCGTTATTAAATAAGAAACGCAGACCTTGAAAAACGTTCCTTGGCACGTACTCATAAAGGAATCTTCAATTTTTCGCGTCGACATTGTACAAATTTTTTCCTCTCTCTCTCTTTCTCTTTCTCCCACGCCTATATCAGAGCCATCCTTATCCCTCGTCAGTTCCTTGTCAAAATAATGTCCCACGAGATCCACGATCAATTCGCGAATTCCTTTAGTGTCCCGTGTCTGTCACATTGTTATCACCCCTAGACGGTTAGACCCATTGTCAGCGTGGTGCTCTGGCACCTCCGCAAAGCATTCTTTTAAAAGCTTGTCGAAATTCCGGCGAAAATATCGTATAAATCACCGGATTCAAGGTACTGTTGAAATATCCAAGCCAGAGGAAGACACTAGCGAGTAACTCCGGTGGCTCACAAGGTTCGCAGACCGCCCGCAAGAGCGCGACTAGGAAAAATGGCAGCCAACAGGCTATAAAGGCTCCGGTTATAATGGCCAAGGTTTTCGCGGCTTTTCTCTCGCGTTTCGCCTCGATAGTTTCCCGTGTTTTCTTCGTTGTCGAGCCAGACTGAACGGGTACGGACGATACCGTGGCAGGTGCGGACGCTGTCGAAGATGTCACTTGTGGTGCATTCGCACCGTTGTACGACGACGACTTCTCCGGGGAAACTGAGGAATGATCTGGCGTTGATCTGGTTATGGTGAATGCTGTGGACTCCTCTCTAGGCCTGTACATTTATTTACAACGAGAAAAAGGATTCCTGGTGAGTCGTCTTTGTTATTATTTAATTGCGTTTTCCGTCTACTTCGCAATTCAAGAAATAAATTAGCATACAAATATACATTAACCTTCTTGTAACGAGCCTGAGAATTCCTCTTCTCTCTCGCGGTGGCTGAAGTGTCGCACCGGGTCGTTTTCTTATTCGCCTTCTGGCAGCTTGAAATATCCTCCAGTAGAGAAACAGGATGACCAACAAAGGTACGTAGAATGTTGCGCAAGTAGCGAAAATCTGAGTGAAAAGTATTTTCCTGTGATTGATATGTGACAGGTTGACATAAGTTAAATGATCGGGTGTGTGCTATCAGTGATAAATGTATATACGTAGATTGTTAACTATCATAGGACGGGAAACAATCTTCGAAAAGTTTGGATGTTCAGTCGCCTATTTCTTGCTCTGCGTCACGTTAAACTCGATTTCGAATATGTCAAACAAAAATCCAATTTAGCGCGGCTCCTGCTCTCAAGCGAAGACGAGTACGAGGACGTCGACGCCGCTTGGATCAGAACCGATTCAAGAGCATCGTCGAGAAACAGACGTAGGTCGAGGGTTCTGATAATTCGATCAGTGTCTGCTCACATTCAATACTTCGGATTATCAAGAACCATTCCCTCGTTTCACCGTACATACAGAAAGACGCACTCGATCTTATGTAGACCGGTTTGTACATTATATATCTACATATGTGCTCGGATCCACTAAAGTCACCCCTAAGATATCCTCTTAAGAGATCCCCTGCGTTATCGTTCGCCTCTTGTTCGAGGGATGAAAATCAGTTTACCTTTTTTTTATTCAAAGGAAAGGTACACGTCGCTAAAGTAAAAGGGACTGGTCGAAATTGGAAAAAGAAACAAATTTTCCGAGTTCCACTTGAAGCTTCGCAGTTGAAGTAAACGAAGTCCAAAAAAAAATTTGCAATAAAATAATTTTCAGAATAAACTCACCTGATACGCAGGATCTTGGGACAAGAGACACGTCCCATTCGCAATGCGATCTAAATATTCAGGATCCTTCCAACCCAATTGAGGCGCCAGGGAGACTCCCAAGGATACGACCCACACAGCCACCACCAGGATTCCGATCCTCCTTGGATTTCTCGCCTGTGATAGGGAGGAATATCATCCCTGACTATAGTCTGTCCACTCGTAACTCGTAAATCCTTATCGACAGGCACAATCAATACGATATGCCTCGAGTCTCGACCATTTTATTTCGTCCCTCCTTTCTTCGACGGATTCTCACCGGAATGTATCATCGTTCAAGTTTAATCGAAAAATATCGCATCATCGGCACCAGCAATATTACAAATAACCACAAAAAAAAAAGAATAGCAGCTTCATATTGAAAAACAAAGGAGCTTATCTGGATAACAGAACAAAGGCAAAAGAATCCCTTACCCATGGCTAGTAAAGAAAAGCATACATATAAGCATATCCATTATTAAATTCTATCAGATCTCTTTTGCAATTCGCTATGCCACCAATGTGTAATACCGAACCCTCTTTATTGCATCACATTCCCCGATAGCATCGCATCCCTTTCACGAAGAGGAGATCTTGCATCTTTCTCTGTCCTTGACCCCTGACCCCGCTCCACCCACCCTCAATCAAGCCCATGATCTTTCGAAATCTCGCGGCATCGAACGAATGCGTCGAGAATACTCGTACTGGAGAATTCGATTCACGAATTCCACGACGATCGAGACAAGATGGAGGACAATTAACCTGTATATAGTTGAGATCGGTGACAGCCCAATATCGGTCGACAGCAATGGCCACCAGATGTAGAATAGAGGCCGTGCAGCACAGTACGTCACTGATGGTCCACATGTCACAGAGTTCAGGCCCAAGAGACCATCTCGAGTTAATCTGCAATCAAGAGAATTATCTCGAGTTACCTTATCTCGCAGTTTATATTTTCCAGATTGATGTCGAACCTTTCGAATCGGGCGACCAGAGCCACGGAAACTGTACGTGTACCGAAGAACCGTAAAAGGATAATGCTCTTCTTCTTTGGATAAGAGCTGTTGGGGCCATTTGAAGAATTCTATCAATTTCACGGTATACAGTACAAATACAGCTTTATGTACTAATTACGAGTACTCATTTAGCTCATTGCGGTCAGTATCTGTACTAATGAACTTTCCTTCTAGTTCTAGACTTTCACAGCTCCTTTTGTATAAATATACATATATGTACTGCTTTGTGCCAATAGGTATAGGTATACTTGCCCGTGGCTGCAGGTGTAACGTGTGCGCGTATATACATATCTTCGTAGCTAGTGACAAAGGGAATGCCGAGGAGACATTACTTCAATGAGACAAATGAGTAATTCAAGATGGCAGATGAAGAAGCTCGGGAGGCTGAAGAAAGAGAATTGTCAGAGGTGGAAGATGATTTCTGCAATGGAATCCTTATTCTGACTATTTCAAAGAGCTTGGTCCACTGTTCTAAGAGGTATAGTTAGAACTATCAGTTATTCTCTGTACAAAGTAGCTAAGTACCCAAGAGACAGACAGGGGTAGTAATAATAATAATAATAATTTTAAGAATTAATTATCAAACATTATTGCACTTCATTTTAGATTCGCACCGTAGATCTATGTTCCTTAAGATCAATCTGCTACGCATGAAATACCTATGCCAGGAGTCAAAAAACGTACCGACGTGCGTTATCCACATATGGGAATATCTACATGGACCAACAGTTGGATTCTGTGAAGCGAAACTTTTCAAAAATGCGTATAATAGTGCCGATCGACTATTGCATAAATCCTGTAGAAGTCGCCAGTCGTACTGACGTATTCCGGGGCTCTGGATGCTGGATGAAAGTTAGGGGATGGCTGTGGAGCAACGTTTTACAGATGTATATCAAAGTGGATTCTGGGAGGTTCTCAAGGGAATGTCAAGGGAAACTGGTTGGCTGACTGGCTGGTGGGCTGCTTGGCAGCAGGAGTTTCGGTGATCATATTTAGATTAGCACGAGAATGCACGCTGTCTTTCCCTAGTCAACTGATCTCTCTCTCTCTCTCACCCTATTCTCACACAATACAAAATCCCTATTATCTTGTATTCAGACATAGTCGACTGTTCGAGCAGGTATTTATAAAGGAGTATATATGAGGCCTAAACAGCAGCTTGACGGAGTCTGATTGGAGCACCGTAACCCTAAACCCAAGGGCAGATCCGAGTTCGCCTGGACCAAGCCTCTGTCTAGAATCTCATATACGTTTGGGGATTGCTTTTCCTCTCCTTGATAGTCTTCTTCCTTGACACTCCTGACTCTTCTTTCTTCCGTACACCAATCGATTTTTGGATTTTCCTAAGTTATTACCAGGAGGGTGAGAGTTGGAGAAAAGTCCCGTCAGGAAATGCATTAGGGCCACGAAATCAGTTTCCACACGAGAAACGGCACCATTTTGGTCTTTAAGTAATCAGCGACGTATGCTGCTCCTCTGCTCTCCATTGTGATAACAATTATACAAGGGTTCAACTAGTTTAAGCTGATCGATTAGATTATTCAGATTAAGTAGCAATAAGCAGCTTGTACAGATTAACGTTGCTGGATGTAAATTGATCGAATGACAAATGTCACAATTTTGTACTGTCGCTAAGACGACTGATTAATTTATAATGAATACCTAGACCCTGTGCATACGTCATTCAGTGCCGAAATCTTCTCTCGGCTCTTCCTTACCTCTTAACATGCCTTCGTCATCAACCTTCCATCAACCTATCGATTTTGTCTGATGACGCGTCATTAAGTTTGTAACGTCGACAAATCACCCCTGCTTCATCAAGATTTTCTGGCACGCAATCGCTGTTTCTCCTAATCGAAAGAAATGACTCCTTATCGTACGAGGAATTGTATTTTTCCGCGTTAACTTTCATCGAGTTTTAATGGTCGCAGAATTTTCGTTCGCCGTTACGTAACAAAGCACTCTTACCTACATTTCTTCCTTTTGTGTATAAGGCGGACATTTCTACAGGGCGAAACAGCACGGGCAACGCGGGGGTAGTTTCTAACGAAATTTACACAAGGGTGTGACAATACCAGTGCTTCGTACCGGTTAGGGGTAGTTTACGGCTTATGCAGCTCGTAAATATATTCTCATACTAGCTCGCGGAAAGGGGATGAAGTTTAGGAGCCAAGGGGGCGGAAAGGGGATGCTGGATGCCCGTTACCAGGAAATAGGGACAATATCCGAAGTGAAACGTCATTTCCTCCAGCTCCGCTGCGTACTGCTACGATCTACCTACGTGTACACGACTACTTGATATTTGTAGATACTAGCTGCCGGCTACTACCGACTATCCGTACCATCTCTCTTACCTCCGTAACATATTCACAGCCTCCATCGTACTCGTTAACTTCCTACTGGATTACGGGCTGTGTGTCTGATACGTATGTATGTGCAATTGTACACGTTTCATTGAATTGGCACGAGCCGGATCGCAGATAATAATCATAATGGTAATGGAGAATCACGGGTTAATCAGGCAGGTAAAGAAGTTCCACGATATCCCCTTGGAATGAGTTGAGACATTTTTTTATATCTGAAAAACTATACGGTAAATCATGGTAGAATTTTTTATAGATCAGGATATATATAATTGTTTGATATATATTTTTATAAAATTCTCATTTTTTCTTCGCTATACCGTTTTTGAAAGATCCGCTATAGTCATTTCCATTCGATCGATCCTTCCTTCTACGGATATAATGACTTTTGCTTCAAGGGGACAAGTATTCGACTCTGGAACGTCTTTGGTACTTAGTATCGAGTAATATTGGCAAGTTAGTATCAAGCCTTTTCCCGCAAGTATCCACTGTTATTGGACTGCCTATTAACTGTACTTGTAACCAAGCTCTCTGGTACTTTGGGAGAATCTGTGTTTCCTTGTCTCTCATCAGCCCTATCCATTACTCCTATCTCCTTTCGTTTGGCCTCGCTCTCCATTCGAATTCCCACCGACCTACTCGTAGGCAGTAACTTCCAAGTTACCCCTCAAGCATATTCTAATTTCCACGAGAATATGTATACCGAACCTCACGAATAAAGCAGAGGAAACTTTAATGACGTTGTCTGCCCATTACCAGCTAGCTTCGGTATCCCCCCCTACGCCCTCCACGAACATCACACCCTTTCCTTATCTAATTAAATAAGTTAATTCGCACATGTTTCGTACTACCCCTAGGATTATTGAATTAGAGTGTTTCTTTTTTTTCTAAAGCCCAAGTGCCACGTGCGTCACGGACAAGACGATGATTACGCGAGCGATAATTCGGGACGGAAGAACTATAGGGGGTTGGAGGAAATTTCAAAAAGGATATGTTTCGATGCGACAATTTTTTTCTTCGGTCTCGTTGATAAGAAAGTCAAGGGGAGAAGATCGACGTAGAATCAAAGTATTTCCAAGATGGCCGACTCTCCCATCTCGCCCTTGACGGACTCCAATACCGCGAATGGACTTTCAAGCAGGCATATATCAGCCTGGGCAATTCTCACTCTTTTTTCATTTCTTCCTTTTTCTTTCCTTTGTCTTTCAAACCTTCCTTCCTTATTTTTTACCTCCTACCTTTTATCCCGTGGACCATCGGTATCGTTCTCACTCTCTCTAACTCCCTGATCGCATTTCCCTTCTCCGTCTCTCTTATTTTCGTTCTTCCCCTCATTTTCTCTCTCTCTCTCTCTCTCGCACGCTTCATCCCATTCTCCATCCCTTATCTCGCTCTCTCTCTTTCTCATTGACCCCACGGCTCAGTGCACACCGTTCTTTCCTCCTCGGAGGAAAATCTATGCGCACTCCTTAACACACTGATCAGGACACGAGGAAGCTGCCCCAGGAATTCAAGGAGCCAAGGATCTCAAGGACACGGAGATACAAGATACCGAGTCCTTCCCGGATGAAGAATTATCCCAAGTTGGGCCTCTTATCGTTAACCACGCGAGGACCAACCTGAGGAAGAAAAAAAATTAACAACCCCGTCATTCGCACGAAATCCTTTATTTTTTTCTCCCTCCGTCTCTCACGTTCAAATAGACTCGTTTCTACTTCCGTTTTCTTTTTTTTCTTCTTTTTTTTTTTTATTCTTTGATTATTTCCAACGACCCACTCAAACCTTTCCTCGTGACACGGACGACCGTCTTTATCATCTGCTATCTCGCAACCACGTTAATTAGCCGCTGCTTTCAATCGGCGGCCTCAGCATCTTAAACTGCACGTAGCGACGCTTCGACTTGGAGTTACGATCGTCCTCGGGTAACGGCCGAAGGCTAAAGCCGCATCCTCAATGCAATTGATATAAGGAGCGAATCGCTTATTCGAAATTCGAGAATCACTCGCACAGCCTGGCTGTGCCTGCCGGACGGGTAAACAGAGAAATTAATGAATGGCAAGATGGATCGACAGGTCCAATTTTTTTTGAAGATCAAGAAAAAGGAGGAAAAAAAGTAAATATAAAGAAGAATCGGAGATTGGTGAGCTTTGGTCGGATTTTCGGTGGTTCATCATCCTGCAGATCGTTCATCCTTTCGACAAGTTTTTTTTATACGGAAACACAGTTACGTATGGCTATGTATAGCTGTATATACCATGTAGCTGACTATGTACAAGAGAAAGCCTCAGTTTGCCGCGAGGCACAGAGAAACCGAACGGCAAACGTATGAGGGTTGTCAGTGGAGAAAATGAAGAAAAAAAAAAAAAAAAAAAAAAGTAGAAAATGGTCTGGCAGAAGAGGGGAGGAAGACAACGGACTCGCGGCTTCGCGATGATAGGAGAGGGAATGGCGGGGGAGGGGTGGAACCAAGATAACCTTAGAGAATCGATGCTTGTTGAACAGTGTGAAAAAAAAGATGGAAGAATGAAGAAGATTGGAGAAGGACGAAAAGTCGAGAAGATAAAATTGCCTTGAGGTGGACCAAAGGGTGGAGGGGAGTAGGTACCGTAGGAACCATCCTGTGTTTCAATGTCTCTCGTGAATCTGTCGGGTAATAAAATATCAAGAAGATAAATTGCAAATAATAAAGTCACAACGACTGCGAGTGACGCGTCATTTCAAAAAGCGATTTATGAGATTTTCTTTTATTGATCTTCGAAGAGCGAAACTATTGTTTTTTTTTTTTTAACAAATTATCGTTGCAATCGTATAATATATTTGGGGCTGAAAGTTGGGAAATTGAAAAATTTTAAGTACCCTATCGCTACTCTATGTCTGTCAGTCTTGTATTTGAGGGATGATGGATTTTTTTTTTTTTGTAACATTTAATCGACTGCGCTGTAATTGTTCGATCGGTGGTTACTAACGATTGCCAATAAATTGTCAGAAAAATGAAAATCGTAAATAACGCTTTAGGGTATGGGGGTTGGGCTATCGCCTATCAGGCAATCGATTAACGTGAAATACGACTTTTCATATTACAGGGAACTTTATCGCAAGTACCTCCTGGCTTTATCAGTGTGAATGGTGGTCGATAGGGGGGTGCCGGGGAATTTTTTTTACAGTTTACACAATGACTACCGTGTCGACCCATTAGAAGGCTTTAATTATTTTCTTTCTGGATCCAGAGTGCTCGGAACCAGTTGGAAATGGTGAAGTTTACGCGAAAGGAAGAATTTTGAGGGATGGTATCGTTTTAAGCAGCAAAATTGATTTTAAGGGCTGCTACGCTAGGAAATAATATAATTGCTTGTGATGTATCAGGGAAATACGAAACTCGATAAATACTTTTTTAATTGATTGGAATTCGATTTGGTACCCGTTAGGAATTTTCACGTTGATCCTTTTCAGATTGGATGAATCCAATATTGTGTCTATATGGCATCGACGCTATTTGTTAGCTCGAATCTTTTTCAGTTTTCATATGGATTCTCATGCATATTTCGGATTTTATTGGTAGACGAATTTACTCTGGATAATCGTTACATATTTTTTTATGCTTCTGGCTTAGATTTATTAAACAATTAAACGTCTCTCGTGCAGGTCAAAGAATTTTAACGTATTTTTTGATTATATGATGATCGAGATTATTATTATTATGGATTTTATCTGATAAGGGAAAAGGGACGCGAGGAGGAAAGTAAGAGTGGAATAAGTAACAGTAGCTGAAAGATGGGAAGTTTTAAAAATGTCTGAAATATTTATATACGAGGAAGGATTTAACAGCTGACTGATGCGATAGGGGTTCTTAAAGTTGTAAAAGTGTCGTGTAAAATTGTAAAAAAGTGGAGTTGGTCGAGAAACGCATTTAAAGTTGAAAGCGTGGGGCACTGGCCCTTCAAGTGGATTCGCATAAGGGAATAACTTTTGATTGACTTTAAGACAAGGAATTTCTGCTTCCCCAACTCAATTTTCTTCCGATGGTGAATGGAGAAATTCGGATTTCTAAGGACACGGCTATACAGAGGTATACCTTTAATGGCTCTGGATTCGAAATTGAATTTTGTGAAAATTTGCTTTTAAACAAAATTTAATTTGACATACCTCGTAAACGGCACCGAGTGGCATCACCAGGCAGGCAACCATAAGATCTGCAACTGCCAGACTGACGATCAAATAATTTGCCACCGATTGAAGATTCCTCTCGAGGAGGATAGCTGCTATCACGAATACATTTCCTGAAAGATAAACGAAGAAGAAAAGAAAAATATGCAATGTGCCGATACTGAATAATAGAAGAAAAATAAGAATGAAATGCACGGTTTGGCTGATTTTATCAATCATTTTTTTTTTTTTTTTTTTATAATAAAAATACACATTTACATGCGAATGAGAATCACGTTTCGCATTTTATCTAACACGTTGGATGCAAAGAATTAGCTCTATCTATCAATTCGTGTCAGCCCAGCCACCCAATTCAGCCACCCTACTCAGCCAGCCTAGTCAACCAGCCAGTCGCTGCAACCGATCAGGGACAAAGAGAAGCTGTTGTTGTTGCCTCAAAAAATAAATCCAATTCATTTATTTTCGCGATTCGACAAAACGATTGACTCGTCAATTGTTTGATCCACTTCAAAAAAAGTTCAACTAATCTCATTCCCCCTCGCATGGTTTACTCATCCGTTACCAGAATCTAGTTTCTATGTGTAACAATTCTATGATAATTTCCTCCACCCTCTGCTGTACATTGTTCGACACAAGTCCACTTGTCGCTGTGAATAAACAGTTAGTCGTTTCAAGTGTTTTTCGAGCATTGTTAAATAAGGGTGGGAACGTAGCTTCGACAAATACGTCACTTCCGATGATATTGATTTTTTTTTCCATATTTTCACTCAGTCCCGATAGTGGGCAGTGTCGGAAGGGTTGGTCTCATTTTTTTAATATTTTTAATACACGCTTCAATTTCCCGCTACGGCCTAACGGAATTAATGTCTGATATTGTATATTAGAATTTTTTTTTTTTCAACAAATAGCCATATCCTCTTCCCTTTCTCACTGGCAGTTCCTTATGGGATTAGAATCCATCTTCTTGGATAATATTCTTTTCGGGCTCGTTGGATCCCCTTTACTCCTACATATATTCCCTGATATATCGGAGCCATTACCCCATCACCGCCTACTTGCTTTAATAAAATATTTCACGTGACCGACTTGCAGATATTCTCACTGCGAAAACGCTGCGAATTCGCATCGACGTCATCCTTCTGACTTTAATATCTCCGGCCGACACGGTCTTACTTAATATTCAAATCTATAGAAATTTCATTAATCCTCTCGAATAACGATTCGAGAACTGCACCCTGATCGTGAAGAAATATTTTGTCAATTTCTTTCGAAAATTTAACCAAACTTTCTACCTAGCACAAAAATGTCTCGTCTTTCCAAAAAAAATCTTTAATACCTCAAACTGTTCGAGTAATCATTCTTTTTTGTCTGTCCCCTCCGCCAATCTTGCTGATTCGAGACACGAAAGCAACAGCCCCTAAATTTCCATAATTAAAAGTCTCTTATCGAGATTAAAGAAAAAGGTCAAGTGCAAGGGGTCAGTGAGCATCGAAGGAAAGAAAGAAAGAAAAGTGATATTAGTTGAATGGAAGTTTTCTTTCGACTTGAGCCATTATCAGGACTTTCTTTGTTATTGAAAATCCTTAAAAAAATCTCGCTCGACCGTCATGCTTGGCAATAAAATGTAATTCGTAAAATCCTGAATTTCCTAATTATTCGATAAACGAGGTCGAATCGAACGGAGGAGACGTAATTTGATGGCGAGGCAATTATCTTATCAGGCCGTTATTCGCAACAGTGAAACAGCAACGGCTAAGTGTACGGAAGCGTCTCGTGCGGACTGCGGGTTGGTGTTATCGGTGTTATTGTCGTTGATAGATTACGTGCAACGGAAACGTGTCAGCCTCAAATTGATCACCCGCCATGCTTATAGCTCTAGACTTTAGAGAGGGGTTGCCTGGTATTCCCGTCTCATCAGCATTGGGATAAGGCGCTAAGGAGGTTCATGGGGTAATTACGCAAGAGCGAAAATAAAGATCGATAAATTTTGGCAGCTGACAAAGTTTTTGATTGGCACGTAGTGATTTATACGTGATAGAAAATGGTAAGAGTGCATTTTTGGTGGATTTTTTTACATATTATATATATATATATATGATCGTTCGAACGGAAGTGCATAACAGTTTGTCGATTTAGCAGGTCATTGATTGAAAATCCTTGGATTCTTTGGGTTCGAACGTCGTCGATCGATTATATTGTAGAATCGTTGGGAAGCCTGAAAAGGTATTGAGAAACAGTTCGAAATTTAATCGGGCAGAACGGCCGATCGATCGAATGCCAAACCAACTATTTCGGCAGTTCGACTGGGTACATGAAGTTTCGTAAGATTTCATGTGTACATCGGATGAGGTTGGGACTTGGGTGAAACAGTGCGAAGGGTGGATACCGATGTAGTTTCGGTGCGAAGGGATGAAAAATTGCCCAGGGAACTTTTCCGCGGGTGGTATGCTGCCTGGGAATGGGGTAGCTTTGACGCGGAGGGAAAAAAGAAATTCTTGAGCTTTCTAACCCTCGGGGTGGAGACATTTTTTAATTCGCGATACACCCTTCAGGTGTCGGGATTTTTCTTTTTTTTTGATAAGCCTCGAGCCGACTTTTTAAAATCTAGGGTAAGACGTTGACTGTTGACATAAGAAGAAAAAAGTTGACATTTTTATATCGAGGGGATGCCGAGTTACCCTCAGTTCAAAAATAAGGGATTTAGTGCCACGTGGATAAATCCAGCTGAATTCTCTGTTGCAGTGCAAATGGTACTTTAGGTATCGTGACTTATGACAAAATGGGGGAGCAGGCGCTTCCTGTCGACGCTGATCATCTTTCGAAAACTACCCTTAGTCGGTAAGAGGGTCGAGGCTAAATAAACTCTACGACCGACGTGAAATCGGATACGGGACGAAGACTGGAAGGAGACACGGGAAAGAAGCAGCCATTGATAAATTGGGGGTAAGTGAACATGAACATAACGAAAATCAAAGCACGCAAGGACGTTCTGTATTTGAACAAGAAAAAAAAAAATTTTTCGAAAGGGGCGAGGGAGGGGATGAAAAAGAAACAGCTCTGTAGGGGATGATTATATTTTTGACCGACGACAAACGAAAGACGAAAAAGGGAAAATAGAATTATGAATTTGAAAAAAAATGACGTTCAACAAAGAAACAGATTTACTTGTATCAAGACATTTGTAAAATTCAACCCTTTCACTTTCGTTGCATCCAACCGACTGGTTTCCTATTATTGAGACAGCGTCGCCGCGCCGCTACCGCGTATAAAAGAAATTGGCTATTTTTAACCGATCCACGCGGCGGCTGCCAAAAACCTACGCGACGAGCTTTGTCCGTCGGCAACAAGTGGAGAGTCCAGAGGAATTCCATGGAATTTTAAAAGAGCGACGTCCGCGTCCCGACGCCACGTAAATATTTTTCCAAGGCGCCCTATGCCTGCATGCGCACGCACGTGCACTTATATACACGTTGTCCGTTACAGGTAGCAGCGGTTAAAAGCAGCCCCTATCCTCACAAAGGAACTTCGTACTTCGAGGGAACAGCAGCGCTCACCTATAATGGTGGTGAGAATCAGAAGTCCCAGGACAACTGCTGTCAAGATGGCAGCGACATCCACCAGAGCAGAATCCACCACCGTGGAGATGTTCTCGACGTGGCTCACGTTACCCTCCATGACCCTTCACCTCCTGGACTTCAAGGATCCCCACGTCATCATCTCCGTAATTTCGATATACTCATCCTGGAGCATTGACCCGACCACGTGGCGTTAGCCTCTGCGAAATGCATAAAATTATCATATTAATTGCACGATAAAATAATGAATAAGAAACTTCATCGGAAGAATCAAACGTGTTCGGCATTGTATTTATACGTATAGGGGATACTGTGGATAGCGAATCGTCGTAAAATTATATCCACTTGTTAACGTAGAATGTCATTCTCGAATCCCCATTATCTGTAATGTGGAATTGTCGACAAGTCATAAATATGACTAGCGGTTTAATGCGGCACTGTAAAACTTATTATTACCCTACTACGTTTTCTTGGGTGCGTGCCAATACCTTGTAACGCGCAATAAGCCAAGCTTCTTATTGAGATATCTTTGATGATCGATACCGATCGATACCTTCAATTTATTCGTGATTGAAAAGATAGTAGATATTTTTACTCCCAAGAACGTTACTTTGGGGTCCAGCCGACCCCGTCGATCAGCTGTGACTTTGTTAATTGTTAATATTTTTTTATGTAGCTATGTACGGATCGAGATGACACTACGAGGAGTGTGAACACAAAGTGGTTCTGTAGTATTGAGACGTTTGCATGTGGTTTCATGGAAAAGTCTGTGGGACAAGAAAATATGGAAAATATAAGATATAGGGTCTGTTGAACCGCAGTGTGGGACTATAAGGTGAAAGGTTGAAGGTTGGCCATTAGTTGTGATAAGCAAAGTATCTTTATTGGGAGCAGGTGTTAAGCAGTTTTTATATTTTATTAACCAGAGGTTCCAAGAGGGTGGCTGTCGTAAAAAAATATCATTTCGCCTCGCCGTTTCGTTAACGAGAAATGATTATCTTTTCAATTAACAAGACTCGGCCTCTGACGGCTATTGCAATTTTTAGCGTGACCGTTTTATTATAATCAGTACTTTTCATCTTTTTATTCGACGTGTAATATCGTCCGAGCGATCGATCGTTGATTTTAGGTGGTGGGAGGGTGATCGTAAATATTTCAAATTGGCGAGATGCGGGTAATAGAAAAAGAGGAAAGAAAATTTTTGCCACGAATGTAAGAGTAATCTGTTTTCAATTCAAATGACGCTTTGTTTACCGCCATTAACTCTGTCCGATTCGTGTCAATTCGCGATTCGTTCTCGCCCCTCGAATTCTACTTTATCCCGACGTCTCTTGCAGCCACGCAGATACGCGGGAATTGAAAAGATCGGGGAAAATAGAATTCGTTATTTTAATTGGAACTAATCGATACGACATTGTCCCAGGCGAATTGGCGGGAGAGGCCTCAGATTTAAAACGGACAATTTATTCACTGCTCAAGCGAAAATAAGGTAATAGACATAATAATGAAGGCTAATTAATTTTATTTAAATTGTTCAATATCGTCACTGATGAAATTGATTTGTTCCTTTTGTTCCTTCAAAGCATTATAATGGGAGTACTTGTAAATTCACATATATGTATAAGGGTGGATTCCCCATTAAATATTTCAATTTCAAACGGCAGATTCAGACCTTTACGTGCTAATGTTATAGAAAAGATGAAGCAAGGGTATATGGAATGTAGCAAGGTACTATATAGGGGTTGCTTTTCATGTATCTACACACAGACCCACCTGTGTGGAAACTACCCCATATCAGCGTTAAGACTTTCACTCCAGACCAGACTGGCCGACGGTCTGCCAATTCGAATGCTTCTCAGCTGCTACCAGCTGTATATTTGCTTCAGGTCGAACGAAACACTTGTTGGCTTTGGCAACCCGCCAACCAACCCCCTGAATAACCTCTCAGCGAAGCCCTAAAGCAACCCCCAAACCGCAAGCTTACCGGTATATCAAATCTCTCTCTCAAAAAAACACCAAGACACAATAGAACTTTGGCACATGGACCCACGTCCCAGATGCCAATCGCAATATTGCTCACTGCTATACACACCTGAGTGGTCAATGTATCTGGCTAAATTTTGCGCACTTTCAAAATTCACGGAACCACGTGACTCGCGTAGGAAAGTAATAAAAATTCGATAACTGTAAAATAAAAAAAAGGCAATCCAGACGAAATCAGTAGAGACTCGTTAAAACGAAGGAACTCGAAAAATGTGCGATTAGCAAACGACGTTTTGCAATTTTGCAAAAGGATCAAGGACTCGGTACTGGTTTTGCAGGCTGTGAAAGCTGCCATTTAATTTATCAAGTCGTAAAGTACCGTCACCTCAGATATACTGTTTATACATTGGACTTTCTCTCGTTACAAATTCAAATTTTGAATCGACTACCTCCCCATCAAAGGGCTCGTGCAAAAAGTGGTCAAATAGAATTTCAGTCATTCCCTTCGTTCTGCCATATAGGTGCAGTACAGATTCTGACTGCACTTCCGGTCCGAGTCATGAAAGGACTTCCTGTCGGCAGGACTTCCCTTTGTCAGAATCAAGACGATGGAAAATTTTTTTTATAAAAATAAATAAGTTTTTTATAAAAACTTTGATTTTTCTTCGACCACTGCGCTCTCTTCTTAGGTACACGTAAACGGATCAAGAGATCTTCGAATCTTTCTTCGACTTTATTTCTTTTTTTTTCTTCTCTGCGGTACGTCCGCGCAAGACCTCATTCTCGGAGTATTTATTTTCTAGAAAACCAGATAAAAGTTCCTACGGTCCTTCTATGCGGATATCTGTATAGTATATATAGATATACACAGAAGGCCGTTTGCGTTTGCCATTATAAATTCAAGAGACCGACTGTGCGCCATATTGCTACGAAATATAATGGGCATTAGGGATCCAATTTCATCTTTCTCTTCCTTCTCCTACCCGGCATTACTTTCTCACCGTGTAATCGTACTCTATGTACTTTCTTCGTCTGAACTTTCTACCACTTTAACACCAAGAGCCTTGAGGTACCGGAGAAAGACTTTCCTGACCCTAATTTCACGATAACCCTAAGAGACAAGGCTGAAACGTGAAATTGAAAATGAGGTAAAATTAAAGAATTCCTATAAATTTGAAAAATGAGAGAAAAATTAGATATGTATATATAGGAACAACAAGTTGAGCCAAGTCCGATAAGGCAAGAGTTCCGTAAAGAATAAATTTTGTAGTAGAGGCTGATAGGAAAAAATGGTCTTGCCGAAAGAAGTCGTCAAGAGTTTCTCCCTTGTGCGTGCGAAGGGGAGGGAAGGTGAACGCTTTAAAGACAGCTTCGAATTCCACATTGAGCCTCGCGTGTCCCTCCTCTCGTCCCACGTGATTCCGATAATATATATTATATATCTATACATAAAAAAGCTCAGACCCGTCACTCACTTATAAATTGCCGATGGCAACCGACGTCCCGCCCCATATTGCAAAGGTTCCCGTAGGCTCGCTCTTTGCTTTTCCATCAAAGCTTTCGTTCTGGCGGAATGGATACTTCCGACGCCGACGCCGACGCCGACGCCCTGGGATCCTTCGGCTTCCGTGAGGTCGGGCGATCGAGTTTAGTTTCGAAAGTCCCATAAATTTACGTGATTCGCAAATGTGGCCCGAGGAGAACGATGCGTTTATACTTTTTATGGAGTTTTTTTAATGAAAAAAAAGAAAAAAAAATCCCTAGTTTACCTAAGTATATAAATTTTTTATTTATATATATATATATATGTACTTTTTTGAATACGTGACCACGTGATTTATTTACGCGACAAATAGATTACGTATCGTGTTACGTATCTTGGGTTGCGTATCGATTCATCATTACGTCACTGGCTATAGTCCTAGGGGACAAAGGAGTTTTCCGGTATGGCTCATTCGAAACGACGTTCTCTTAGCTTTTCCCCTTTTCCCCTTTTCCAACCACTTCGACCGTTCGGGGATTTTCTTATTGCTAGCGACGAAAACAATGAAATCCTATATAGTTAAATTCGCCAATGGCACAGGTGACAATCGCTTTTCGCAATTCTTCAGCTTTCACGTGAATTTAACGAGCCGATTTGTAAAGACGGATTTTCATTGCGACGATCGCTCGTCGCGGTCTTAACGAAGCCAAACGCGACTTTTCAGTTCATCCGCAATTTTCACGGCGGGGTCTCTCAGCCGAGTTGCTCCTACGAGGATACTCTCAACTTTTCACTACTTTCTTTGTCTTTGTCTTTTATCCTTTTTTTTCTTTCTTTCTTTTCTTCATTTCTCCCGATTCCCACGGTTTTTCACTTCGTTTAACGAACCTCTATAACGGAGCTCTCACAGTTACCGCAAATCCTAAGAAACTTTGACAAGACTCTCCTCGCTGCCTCGTCCGAGGTGTCAAGAAGACAACGTTTTTCCATTCCACAAATTCCTCGTACATTTCGCCACAAGGACTCAGGCACGTTTTCGATTATCGAAACGGAATTAAAAACTCGGCAGTTTCACGTCACGAGACCAAAATTATTATCCGAGGAAAAGAAATTTAATAAAAGATTCACCTGATAAGAATCACTTATAAACACGAAACAAACACGTGTGGTATCAGTCAGTACGGGAAAAAATATTACTATCATTTTAGACCACGGCTCCACGTTCGTTTCCTGTTTTTGTACTTTTTTCATTTTTTTTTTTCTTTTTTTTTTTCAACCAGGCTAATTTCAATGACAAATATGCGTGCGCCATGCCACGATATCCACGAGACTGTCGCTCGTTGTAAACGTTTGGGCAGCACGAGCTAGTTATTTTTCTTTGACAGTCCAGTAATTACTCATTGACTCTATAAGTAACTACCAGCCCATGAATTCCTTTCAATAATGTCCGGCACTCTTTTATTTCTCGTTCCACATAAACCGCCGTTCCTCTTCCTCTAATTTACCAACTTGAAACCGACTAAACTTCTTTTCTCCTATTAGGAAGAACAAGAGCCGGGGGAGTAATTTCTCAAGTGACTAGTTTGCCCCGTTTGAACTTACCTCGAGGATAGGTTGTCTACGTGCTTCGCCGTCACTTAAAATGGCAGCCAGCACCTCTTGCAGCTGTTATTCCTGCTTCTCCGAGATAACGAGACGGTTCGTCGATTACGATCGACACGTCATTCCGAAATCCTTTTTACGAGAGAGCACCAAGTATGTATATATATGTATGCCATAAGAGAAATTTCGTACTTGTACACACTTCCGGTAAAATTTCACCATTAATGTCATTAGTGTCCATTATTTTTGTAGACATTAACTGTCGTAAG
The DNA here is from genome assembly GCA_963971525.1 of Cephus spinipes. Classification (NCBI taxonomy): domain Eukaryota; kingdom Metazoa; phylum Arthropoda; class Insecta; order Hymenoptera; family Cephidae; genus Cephus; species Cephus spinipes. The sequence continues at coordinate 1,308,965 of OZ020572.1, read as the reverse complement.
ACTTTACGGATTCTTTTTTTATTAGGGTCTGAAAAATGAATTTTTCTATTAAATAAGTTTATCTTCACCCCGCATACGTGTCATTCGTTTCTTACGGATGGAAATCTGATACGGCGTGATCATTATTATTATGAAGTACTGCATCACTGTGTACTCTGATATTCAAATGGGAATGATGCTGTTGGCAATTTCGTCAAATATACCAAAGGACCAATTAGTACGTTCGTTAGCATAAGCCACATTTCTGGCTGTTGGTTAACCTGACCCCTTTGATTCTTAACGATACCATGAATTTTCCTGGTGAAAATTTCATTTCCGAAATTCTCATCCTTCAAACTCGTGACTCTGCTTTTGATCCTCTTTCAATATTTATTCAAACCCCATTCAGAATCTGCCGGGACCAACTCCCATTCGATGCTTGGAGAGATAGTTAAATGGATCTTTTGTTTTTCCCATGAACAGACTAATTTTTTCTTGGTTTTTATCTATCCCGTAGAATAAATAAACTCCGCTCAATTTACACCCTTCGATACGTTGCTCATCCCTTCCCTGAATAATACACTCCAGAACGACTTTCAGCTTTTACCCCACCGCTTGGAAAATTTCGTATTTAATATCCATAATTTACATGAGTGGGAGAGTGACGGGGAAAAAAAGCTTCAAGATTTTCGGCGGGATATTCAAAATTATACATCATCTTTACTCGGTACTTTTTACAGCCTGTTATAAATAGTGACTCGTCTAGGTCGAAATTAAGAAAAAAAATTCACATTCGCAGACTGGCAAACACGCAATTATAACGGTACAACCCTTAAGGAAAACCAACCCTCTTTTTTTCCCGTTCTGCCAAACGTCACTTAAGGGGCGCCTGCTTAACGTTAAATTGCACGGAAATCGAGCAGGTAGAATTTACCTTTTTCTTCTTATATTTTGTTCTTTAGTTACTTTTATAGTGACCATTGAACGAGCAACCCCTCGCTAAATAATTATTCCATTTACACTTTGATCCGACGGCGTGCGACGCCGGGCGTCGGTTTAGGTGATTGTTCAATATTTACTCGTACAAATGTAATGAACCATTTTTTGGAAATTTCATTTGATATTACTGAACATTTTTTTGGGCGTGGGGGTGGTGGGAGGGCTTCAGTGACTCACAGAGAAAAAGGTGTCGAAGTTAACGCGATTCTCGTATACCTAATAGAATTTTCATTCGTTCGCGAAATTTTCTTACCTATATCCTACTTATTCCTTTCTTATAAACCTTTTCTCTTCAATTTCTTATTTCAGCTTTCCCTCATTTATATTTTTACTTTTCTTGCTATTACCTAACTTTTTTCTTCCCCTTGGTCATAGTCAACGACACGTTTCCTCACTCCCCAAGAAGCATCGAGCTCTTGGCCCGAATCGAGAGAGCTTTCCCGGTGTAAGGGAGAAATAAGAAAAAAAAAAAAATAATAAATTTAGCAGACCTTGTTTCAGAACGTATAATTCGATTGCATTTCTTCAAAAATAAGAGAAAATTAGTAATCTCGCTGAATCCCGAAATAAATTTGATTTCATCTTCGCTCACAGTTTCCTTTGCTAAAACTTGTTCCGTCGTACAAGTTTACCAACCCTCTCTAAACTCAACCAACGTCCGTGGAGTTTAAGTAAGCGTCTCTGTTTCTTCCCATAAAAATAAGAGTGGCATTTTACACCGTTTTCACAAAAATTAAAATCGCATGAGACACGGGAGAGAAATGAGGAAAATTGCGGGGAAAAAAAAATTAAAAGTCCGATACACCGCAAACAAAATTAATTTCAACCAACTTGAGACGTAAGTTCGTCGAAGTTTACCAAGAGCGAAGGAGGGGTTGAATTTTTGAAAAATTTCTAACAAAAAAAGCTTCGCTCCTTTCCCTATGAAAGCCTCGCTATTTGCTTTTCTCAGCTTTTATTTACATCACATGGAACCCACCATCCCAAAAGCCCCTCTCGTGCGCGACCAAAGGCATCATACCCCATTCGGCCCAAAAGGCGAGAACGCCTGAATATACGGAAATAAGTATAGTCCTAGACTGGAGGGGAAAAAAGCGAGACATTAAAAAAAGAAGGAAAAAAAAAAGATCTCACACGTAAAAAACATACAAGGACATTGAAAAGGGCGTATTTTCATTCTCTAATGACACATGACGAGGGTAAGACGTCGTCAAGTTCCTTGGAAAGTTTAAAGCTCCCAGCGAAGTTTCAAGCACGAAATTCGCAAGGGTCGTCCGTCAGCCGAGCGACGCGAACAACGAAAGTGAGCCCGTGTATCCAGTCCCTGATTACAATAAAAATTCGACAAAATCTTGATCAACGAAAAAAAAACTCATTCGTTTCACCATTTTTTTTTTTTTTTTTTAATTTACCATAAAACAGCCACGTATCCTTTAACGTTTAGCCAGCCGCGCGTCGACGGTAACGAAATTCCACGCGACGCGTACATCGCGATTCTTCAAGGAAAAGAATAGTGCGAACTGAGTGAGTAAAAAGAAGGGGAAAAAAATATTCAAAATATTTTACCGATTCCTGATTTTTTTTTTTTCTAATATTTTCTATCACATTCAATTCTTTAGTATGACGTTTCGAATTTTTTTTTTTAATAAATGGCTCTCTCGCTCTAATCGTCTCGAAGGGTTACTTCCGGAAACTCGTGACACCCTCGCAAGAGGTGCGACTCCTTCGGACGGTTCACCGAGTCAAACTGGAGGGTTGAACCGTAGATCCGGAGTACCGTGGCGGTACTGAAACTGCCGTCGGTTATCGAGTAGTACTGAAAGCAAGCAGGGTGGTGGCAGCTCTGGTCGGAGGGTGACTTGACGTGGAAAAGGGCGCAAGCGCTTTAAAAACTTTTCCATTTCCACTTTTCCCATGGAAAGCGGTATATACAGTTGGAAAATAAGCATTTGCCAGCATACAAGGGGTAGATAAAGAAAAATAGGTATATTTATCGCAATTCTATATAACATAAAAAAAAGAAAAAGACAGATCCGGGTAACCTTGAAATATTGAGCCATTCAGGTAAAAGCCTCACGCATCGAACTCTACGTACGCGAATAATACAAAGAATAATAAAATCGAAGTATTCCAGCATCTCATGAAATAAGGGATGAACGAGGGTGGGCATTGATTTCAATTTCAAACATTGACCCACCCTTATTTATCTGCCGTGATATTTGACACCTTTTCGCCAAACCTACTTATCCACAGCTTGCGAAATCCTGTTACAAATTTTCAGCAACCATCTCTACGTTTCCGGATCGGTCGAATTCCCCAAAGGACTTCCGGTGTCTCTGGGGTAATTTTATATTTACACATGTACGTGCATACAGGGCTAGTCAGTAGAAACGCACCAGGAGAAGTTGGCCGCATGTGGCCGACACAGCAGTGTGGCCTCTTCAAAAAATGACATGTGACTGTGACCGATTCCCAAAAGCACAAACTGACAGTTCACATAGCAATAAGGTTATCGAAATATTTCAATAGTTAGGTTACTGAAATAATTTATTAATATTATAATGACAAAATGTAATGTCAGTTAAGATTTATTTTCACAACAGATTGCAATTAAAATAATGTAAAGTTTAAAATATTAACAATTTTGATATTTCCAAGTAATGATCACAACTGCAATTCTGCAATACAATGCTGCAATTAATTTAAAAATCAATTAATTGAAATGTTTTTATAGCAAAAAAGTGCAGCAAAAAATCTGTTGTGAAAATAAATCTTAACTGACATTACATTTTGTCATTACAATATTAATTAATTATTTCAGTAACCTAACTATTGAAATATTTCAATAACCTTATTGCTATGTGAACTGTCAGTTTGCGCTTATGGGAATCGGTCACAGTCACATGTCATTTTTTGAAGAGGCCACACTGCCGTGTCGGCCACTTGCGGCCAACTTCTCCTGGTGCGTTTCTACTGACTAGCCCTGTATATACATATATATATGCACGGCGCATCAACTCTGCATCCAATTACCACTGACACCCTTACTCCTGATTAATCTATCAAAATTCTCTGAAACAGCCCTTAAATCAGCCCGCCATTTCACGCACTCAAAGCATCACGCAGTACATTCATCTCGATACAGTAAATTTAACGTTATCACTGATTCGCGTGTTTTGATCGTCAGTTCAATAAAAGGCCGATCCGTTTTCTTAATCAAATATAAATACATCCCTCGTACAGTCTCTATGGGAAATACACCCCGTACTATAAATTGTTACTTTTTACGAATTTTCTTCATCCCCCTTCTCTACTATCCTCTTACCCTCTACCGTGGGCTATCACGAGCCAACAAACTTTCTACGACATTTTTGGATCTATCTTATTTCCGGTACCTCATGATTTCATGAATCATATAGCGAGTATATATATCGTATATAGTCGATGAAAACTAGATTACGTCTGCTACACGATTTCCTAAGGGACTGTACTATTGTTTCCTATATTTATATCGCATTTGATAAATCTTCAATCAGAACCATGGCTTTCCACCTTTTCCTGGCTTATCCAGCAGATTGAAGTACAGATGCTCGTAGTTCTTTGTTACGCGTTCACGTGTCTCGTCGGGCAATAAGACTTCCTCGTCGTCGTGATCGACCCCAATCTCGATGTCCACGTCGGCCTTCAGGTGAAAGTCGTAGGGTACATCCTCGTAGGAATAAAAAGGCAACTTCGACGTGGGCATTACACTCCTTCCCAGCATCTCTCCGAGGGCCTGTTTAACGACGGAAATAAAACGTCAATGAATGACCTTCATAAGCCAACCTAACCTAAATAAAGCCAGCTTCTACTTTACCTGATTTCCGGTCTCCAGCCAGTGCTTGTGGAGCGACCTGTAGATCGTGGCGTTGCGTCGCACTGATTTTGTCAGCAGCTCCATCTCCTCTTTGGTCTTTGGCATGGAAATTTTCTGAATAAATACAGGGTACTTTTGAAAATGAACGTTCGTCGATAATGAATTTTTGAAAAAAAAAAAAAAAATTTCTCTATAGGCGTGTGTATATTCGTTCGAACGAGGAATTTTTCTAGTTTACTTTTTTTGTATTTTTTAGAGTGTCACTTTGACTCCCGTTTTTTTTTTTTCCTACCGTTGAATCATCCGGCTCAACGATGAATCAGTCGTTCGGTTCGACGATTTTTTTTTTTTCCCTCGTTCTCGAACGTCCCTACTGCCTTACGGTAATTCAGGAAAATACTTTACATCGAACGAAAGCCTTTTTTCATTTTCCTCTCTCTCCTTCTTTCTCTTCTGGGATTCACGAGGCTTCCATGCGACTCCAATTGGCCAGGATTTATTATTTATCTCGCCACTACTTTTTTGTTTCTCTGTATCCTTTTTCGTCATTTCTTTCGATTCTTTCCTCGCTTCTCTTGATCCTGACGTAAAGGTAACGATAAAGAGAACGTATCGGTTGATCGACATAATTTATTAATTTTCGAATTATTTAATTTTTACCTGAAACTTTGCGCTTCGTCTCTTCATCGGATTCAACGACTTTCGGTTCATTCGAATCTTCAGCATCCTCCTTCTTCTTGTCTAAATTTACTGTTGATTCTGGACCTTTTATCTCCCGTATACTGTCAATCTATACAGAAAACAAACTCTGAAATTTGATCACGCGTGTAGAATTCAATTAAACAAAATTTTCTGCCTTTTAATAAAATCGTCAGACAATCTTGCCCCCCCCCCCCCCCCTACTCGCTGCAGCATCCCTCCTCTTGCAAATTACCTGCCAAGAATAATCTCTCGAGTTACCTCCGTAACGAGCTTTAGCCTGTTGTCTCCAGTTAGAATCCGCAAGGTAAGTACAGTCGAGAGCAGAACTTGATTAAATCTCATGAAAATCAAGAAGTGTAATGTGTGACAAGATGTAAGAAATAATTTAATTACATCTTTAATCGTGTTAAGCAAAGAGCGAAGGACAGTACCCAACAAAAGTTTTCCATGTTCCACTTAAGCATTCAAGAATTACATAATCAGTTTACTTGTTCAATCTCAGCTTCCGTGTCCTTCGATTCTCCAGCATCCAGTTGGTCCAGGTACAATTTGATTCTTATAACCAGATCTATGTGGCCGCGTAACCATTTGGACCAAAGAATCGATTCGTCGCTAACTTTCTCAAGCCACACTGTCCACACCCTTAACTTTTCCGAAGGCACCGCCGCCAACTTTTCCATTGAGTTGAATAATTTTCTGCCAACAGGATTTATCAGTCGGACCATTGAAAATCAATTTCTACGAATGGACCATTTTTTTTTTTTTTTTTTTGTTAGATCCAGATATGAAGGGGTGTCGGTAAATTATGTGTTTTCAATTCATGCCCATACGTATTTTATTTGGGATTAAAAAGATTTTTGGAACTGATAAGGATTTATTGAATTTGAAATTACTGCCGGGAATTCGACAGGTAATGTTTTTTGGTAATCTGCATCGAAATATTCTTCGACCTTCGGGGTCAACCGGTTAAGCCGATCACGGTCGATCGTCAACGTCAAGTACAGAGGCGTCCGTGTGGAAACCTGCTGGCCGACTATTCCACGGGAGAAATTCGCTGCTCTAAGTGTAAGTGGGATCCCGCTAATCGAATTCCCACCAGGGAAATCGAATTAGGCAGAAGCGCAATGGGCAAACATCGATCTCATGAAAACCAGTCTCAACGGCCGCAGTGGCAATTTTACTCAATTAAGGATTACGTTTATTAATTGATACCGCCGTTAATTATATACGCGCTAAAATTACGATCGGAGTATTATATTACGTAATTATTAAAAAAAGAAAACAGCCAATCGCAATACAAACGGATTTCCTGTTTGCACGCAGTCTCGAGTCTGCTTACGTCATCCAACCTACACCTTGATCTAAAAATAACGATCGCTGATTCTATGATCTATTTTTAAGATCGATGATCCACGGACGATCGAAAAAGGGTCATTAAGCTCGTTTATACTGTCACAATAAAAAAAAAAAAAAACATGGCTGACAAGTACCAAGGAATATTTTGAAGAAATTTTATAACGTGGCAAAAAAAAATATTGTATACAAAAATTTACGATCGATCTAATTCGACATTGACAAAAATAAGAAAATCAAACTATCGCGTCCGTGACGTCTGTCTGGATATATTTTTTTCTTTTTTTCAAAATTTACGTATCCACGATTTACTTTTACGAATGACGCAGAGCAACCTAGAGGTTATAAACGAACGTTGTGCAATGAGCTTAAATATCTTACTGCTTTGGCTGAACTAGACGAATTCCCAATTCCTCCTCAGATTTCGTAAGTATTATTTTACTGGGAAACTGCGTCAGATCGTTGTTCAAGGATTCCCTTCTGTCCTTTGAAGATCTCTTGTCCTCCTTATGTCCTTTTTGATCAACCTGTTTGAATATACGTTTCATGAAGGTAGACAGAAAAATGCGTCATGCTTGAATTATACACGTGTTAAATAACGTATGACGTGATGGCTCTGTCGGTTCAATCGAGACCCTTCACAGTTTTCAGTAATATTTTCAACTGCATCGAAGAAACAGACACGAAAAATCCTGTGTGCGCGTAGCTCATATTTCTGACGGTATATTTTTAGGAGGCTTCGATACTCTCGATAACACTTTGCACTTTATTTCGAGCATTTTACGAAACGACTATTTTCAGATTTCATGCCGAATGCAGTACAGGAGGAAAAAGACATAAAAAGACAAGGTTTTGAAATTTTGAATTTTTTCTTCAAAACCAAATTATCCTATCGATCTACGGTACAGCGGACTTTTAACCAGAGGACGAGGAGTGTGCGCGATAATAAAAAATTTGAAAAATTCAGGTTCCAAAAATTCGAATACACCGGTCGCACGAAATAAACGTATCACAGGATAGAATTTGCTATAAATAATCCAAGTACTTCAGTTAAAATAGACGGCAGGGTTGCAACGTAGGAACTTCATTGGGAAGACCACTGAACGATCGCTCTAATTAGTGAATTAATTGTCAAAAATATTTTTCAAAAACTCGTTGAATAATGAGATTTTGAAAATTTTAATATCTCAATTTTTACAAACATTATCTCAATTCGTAATTCGGCCGTGATACCTCCAGTTCTCGAGCACTTGACCACTCGGCTAATTCGACAGTCCGAATAGTTCATTATTATGAATCAAAAGTTCTTTGCATACACGTGGCACGTGACCATTCCCATTGTCAAGTGTCCGAGCCATCGTGAATTCTCAAGAGAAAACGGATGTCTGAGTTAACTACGGGGATGAGGGCCACATCCGGAAACACGGGACGTTACTCGAGGAACAAAGCTGAGCTTTTCGGTACATCGTAAACTGATCGTACAATAGATACGCACGAAAGGAGTTATTTCGAAAAGTTATGTAAAATTATCAGACAAGCGAAATACCACGAGATTAATATTTACAGATGCAAATATCGGCTGAAATTGGTTGAGCCCAAATCGCAGCCACTGGACCACTTGAACGAAAGCGAAAAAAAAAAGAAGGGAAAAAAATTCTTCGAATTCTATTCCTAGAACCGCCAAGAGATTTCAAGGTCGACATTGAGGAATTTCGAAATCTGGGTTTAACGAGAGATTCGCAGTGGAAACTAGGTGGGTGAAATTTGGTATGGTGGGTGGAGGGGGTGAAGGAGGGGAGGGGGGCCGAAGCATAACGACGTGTAAGCTCGCAAGCTTCGGAAGGAATTGGCGAGATGGAGCTTAGTTAGTGGCTAGAACGGCGATTAGGTACTAGGAGAGGCAGAGTAGTGGCAAAGTAATAGAGGAGGAAGAAGAAGAAGACGAAGAAACTTAGAAGTGGCTGGCCAGAAATAACCAATAAGACATTCACTCTGAATCGGGCGGCCATCCGGCCCGGACGAACGCGGTGCGTCCCTCAGACTTGAACCAAGCAAAAAAAAAGAACCATAAAAAATCAAACCTCGATCTCATATCTCATTATGTACTAAAATCGAACAACCATCGAATTCAACCTGCGAAACACCAAAAACAAATCCTATGGTTTGTGTCTCTAACAAAGTGCTAATACGAATCTACGAGGGAGCCTGGTATCGCGTTGGGAAAGAATGTTCAAGTCGAGCGTACGGGAAGACTTTTTGCTATTCGACGTGTTAATTTTGGTTTCTATCGAGAAAATTCACGCGTTGACGTAAACGCGAGAAGACCAGTGGAAGTGCACAGTATAATTATTATGGATATCGTGGGAATTAATGTTTTTCGAAAAAATTTTATGAAATTTCAGATTCGTTCGCGACTCGAGTCATTTTTTTTTGAAATTTTATTCCTTCTATTTTTTATTTTCTTTTTTGTCCTTAATTGCAATACTCATCGGGATCATTTTGTTCGCTCAAAGTACGTTGTCCGTGTTCTATCGCGCGATTGGGCTAATTTTAAGTGTTAGATAATACTACGGATCCGGCGGGTTTGCTTCGATACTAAAACGGTCCCTGGTTCGTTGACGGAGCCTTGTGCCGGGTGCCGAGTGCTACGAAATCTGTGATGGTGATGGTGAACTGCTGTGCCAGCAGCTCCGCCTGCCCCTCTCCGTTTCTCCGTGTCTCCGAACCTCGAGTTCACGTCGTACGCGACTGCGTGTTCTAATATGGCTACTCGGTGTCCAATTACTTCACTCTTCCTGCTCGGATTATTCGCTTCGCTCTTGTTAATCCTCGTTTGGTTACTTTATTTTGGATTTTGAATCTATGCATCTTTTTTTATCGCCGCTTCTATTTTGCGACGCGTCAAAACTTCTCTTTGGTTAACGATGAGTTATTGTGGGCGAGGGAGAAAGGGGGGGAGGAGCGGAATAGCACGAATTCCTTGGCTAATACGAATCTCATGTTATCCATTAGCATGTGGAAGAAAGTAACCACCTTGATCTTAAACCCCAGTTCACAAACCCTCGATCAGACTCACTTTTACTGCCCTCGGCAATTTTCCTCATGCGCAAACACAACCGATCAGAATTTATGGAATTTAAGATCTTTCGAATTCTCCAACGTGATAATTTACTTTGAGAAATCGCTTTTTTCAACAGGCAACGCCTCTATAACTATTGTCTGGATATATTTTAAATTTACGTATTCTCCTGGAATTTTGTTGTTGCCTGGATTTTGAATTTTGAGATTTTTCAAAAATTATCATGAATCTACTATAGCGCGAAGCACCGAGCAATGATACTGAAGGTATTTTTATGAGTACGGTCGTATTTGATAAATTCCAAAATTCCGTTAAATCTGGTTGATAGTGTATGCAATGTACGTAATGACGGATAATTAATAAAAAAAAAAAATGAAGGTGAAGTGTTAAGTTTACTAAAGGTGGTGAATTTATTTTAGCTGAAAGCAGCGCCGGATTTTGGTGGTGACAAAGTGCGAGAACATCGGGGCCCTATAGAGAGGGCCCCCAACGAGGAGAGTCCGCCGTAAGGCGGGTTAAAGAGAGGAGGTATGTCAAAACAGAGATGGATTTTTTTATCGGAATATTTTTATCGGCATCGATTGTCAATAAAAAATTTATTTTTACGTATCAGTCGAGCAAACGATACCCAACTAAAGATATCCAGTAACAACGTATCATAAATTCGAGATGATCATGGATGCTGTAAGATCATTCGAGCCTAACTGCAATTTCCTTCCTCTATACTAACTTTGAAGTTTTCCAAGAAAAAAAAAACGAAAAGAAAAAAAAATTAAAATGACAGCCGAAAATACATCAGAAATAAATAATTGGTCTCAAACTCTTTTGACGCTCTTCAAATGTCCCCCTAACAGCTGCGAATTCTGACCTGACTTCACATTTTCATTATCTCTTTATTCGTAAAAATAAAGCAGTCAAAGTATATCACAAATCCCCCCTATGGGATAAGAGAAGAAGAAATTAATCGGCCGTGAAGAGCAAAGCGATTCGTCGAATGGATTATTAAAAATGATCATTCTGAGATTAATGCGAGGTAAATGGTCGATGCCGGGGATGACATTATCTCCTGTCCATTTCAGTTCTCTAATGTCGTTCGCTTTCAATCAGATAAAAAAAAAGCACTTTGGCTTTCGACGGATATAAATGGAATATAAGTTTGTCTGGTTGGCACTCGGAACAAATAACCACAGCAAGAGAAACTAATTACGCGCTCGTTTCCAGACCCTCCGTTTTACATGCCGTATATTTTCATTCTCCTTCTCTCTTTTTCTACGTTCAACTTACATATATTTCACTGAGCACATTTTTTTCCCGTCCAACACCAAAGCCACGAGTTTTCTTTGATATTACTTTCAGACGTGTCAGCCAGGACATAACCTTGTGACATGTTTCTTTTTACTTTCTCACACTTTTTCAAGTTCTTTAACGAACTATTTGTTACGCCACTTTGTGCTATACAATATGTATCATTGCCCGTTACGTTATTCCTTCCCACGATAGTCTAAACCCTTAAACTCACCTGTGTAAACATAGACAGCTTATCTTAAGAGGTTACAAAAAAGCTATTGGTTGAAGTGTGCTTTTACCCGACGGTTTCTTTTAAGATCTACGCCAAAAAGGGATTTCTTTGATTCTCGGATACGTCGAGGAACGAATTATTGGAGCGGCAAACGTTCAGGAACGCGTAAGGGGGTAAAGGGAGAAAATGTAGGCAGGGTCGAATAAAAAAATTGCTAAAATTCAGTAAAACCGATAGCAGCTATGAAAAAGCAATACGCGCGTGCCATCTCTTGCGAGCGACGTCACTTAATATTTTCAGTGTCTTCCCTCGGCCATGAGCCTTCGATGGTAACAAATCTAAGAAAACATTTTTACCGACATCCAAGCTTCGAAACTTCGCCGGTAAAGCGCCATCGGGCAGAATTATACGCGGCAACGCAAGTCGATCGGGTCACTTCGCTCGAAAGCTTTTGACATCGCCCACGCATTATCTCTGGCAGCTTTCCCTGAACTCTCTTTAGATCCCGCTCTGGAGATCTCGCGGAAGCTGAAACGTCCCTCGTGAAACGACGTGTAACCGTAGGCGGCAGCACTCGACGCCGTCGTGACGCTATTCTAAGAGTGCGGCAATGTTGAAAATAAGCGCCGCTGGAAATTGAAGGTGCCGGCTAAGTATAGCCGAAAGCTCATAGCGCTGGCCAGCGTAGCGCCAAGTATATCAGTATCTGATTTTGACCCGTGGTGAATATCGATATTCCAATCTGGACCGCATGGTTTATTCATTTTGCAAAAGAAAAAAGGAAGCTGCAAAGACCAGACAGGAATAATCGGAAAGCATTAGATAAATCATCAAGCCGTGAGTGCAGGTGTATTTTATTGAAGAAAATATCGGAATTTTTTTTTCTCTTAAGGATATATAAAAAAAAAGGAAGTGCAAGCACGATTGTTCCGTCGTGCATCAAAGTGTGTCATTAAATTTTTTTAAGTATCGCATCCACGTGGCTTTAATGCTCCTCATCCCTTGGGAACGTGTGCAAAAGTTTAGCTTGAATCGTCGCCCACAAATTTTCCGTCTCGACGTAGACAAAGGAAAAGCTGAATCATTTGACGGCTCGAATCACGCTCGTTTTCCACATCGATTCCTCTGTTTTCGCACTACGTACCTTAATGGACTGTGCTATTAATGAAAGCACGTGTATCGACCCTGCACTTCTGTCCATAGGACGTTTTATTAATTGAGTGCATTTGCTATTCACGTTCGGCTTAACATTTTCATCGGCGGATTCGTTTTAGCGACAGGAGCTCGGGTGCCAAGGAACTCGCCGATTTAATATTTACTGCATGAGTCAATAGCGCGAGTGAAAATAAGTTGCGGTGTCAAACAACGCAAGGAGTTATAATTGTCCTCTTTGTTAACTTTTGTCTTTGCAAGCTCACGGCATGACTAGGCACATACGAATATTGTCTATATTCCAAAAGACATTGCGCTATATATAACAATTTCATATACACTAGCAACGATTCCGTATAAATAAACGTGGGGAATGCCTGTGAAACGTAATACGTATTTTCAAAAGTTCCTAGACAGCTGATAAGTACAGTCTCGGTTAAAAAAAATGTCAATGGACAAAATATGTGATATTAAGATTTTTGAGAGACTGTAAAAAAAGGGGTAAAGCTCGGTGTTAATTATTTTCTGTAGAAATTTCGAAATTGTGAAAAGAACAAATAAGGGAACCTGTTACCATTGTAAAATCAACAAGTGGCTCGTACAATGTACGAAGATAGATTCTAATAGGAGCTATTCTCAGGCGGCAGGAAATAAAAAAGATTCGTGGCTTGATACGTCCGCCGTCGAGACGCCCTGACGTCAAAGCTATAGTAAAGTATATCCTACATTGCGAAAGCGTCGTAAGTTTAAACGCGGATCTCGAATAGACCGACGACGTCGTTCGCAGCGACGCCTCCACGTCGTCGGCGTCAGGACGCCTGATCTCGCGAGAGCCGGATGCCTCGCGAGGTCAGACCTTAAATAAGTCTACACGTACGTGGAAAACACACGCAGATCATAGCAGATCTTATATATTGGCGAGGACGCTTCCGAAGCTCCGAGTAAAAGCTCAGAAAATTGTTTTGAGAAACGCAATCGACTACCGTATATATTTTTGACATGTGTTATTGAAAATTTTTAATGTTTCTTTTTTTCATTCATACTTGTCCATAGGATATGGAGCAGTTCGAGCAACTGCTGACCTGCGCGATCTGTTTGGATCGCTATCGAAATCCAAAGCTCCTGCCATGTCAGCACAGCTTTTGCATGGAGCCGTGCATGGACGGCCTGGTCGACTACGTGCGTCGTCAGGTCAAGTGTCCGGAATGCCGTGCAGAACATCGTATACCCTATCAGGTTGGTTATCATTTTTATAGATGACGAGATTGGGCTTCATTGAAAGAGCATGCAGAGGGATGGTATCTTGGGGGATGATTTTTTTTATTTTCAACTTTCTTTCATAGGGCGTCCAGGCATTTCCAACGAATGTGACGCTACAACGATTTTTGGAATTGCACATCGAGATCACCGGGGAATTGCCCGATCCTACCAGCGGACAAACTATGGAAAGATGTGGCGTCTGTTCCGAGAAAAGTTATTGCTCTCTGTGCGTGCATTGCGACAAGAAATGCTGCCCCGAGTGCAAGGATGCACATATGGATATCCTGAGGCGAGAGATAACGCGTATCAATTCACAGGTATTTTTTTAAATCTTTTTCGACTTTCCGTTTTTAAGGGAGACCGTTGCGAGTCGATCGGTACGAAGATTGAGAGGATTGAAATTGCGAGAAGTACGAGCGTCTATAATTAATTTGAATTTCATGGGAATTCGTAGGATTCGAGTTAGTGAAATTTTGGACAGTCCATCGAATAATTTTACCTTGCTCGTATCTCCGCGCTGAACATTTTTGTCATATTTGCCTGCAACGTTTCCCGGTGGATCGTAATTGCAGACAACGTAGACGTGGCCGTTCTTTCCAAATTTCACACCCACGCCCATTTCCTTGGTTTCCTTCCAGACAATCTGAGTGAAATGGCCCACGTCTTGGGAATTCGTCGGACTTTCTTCTCCGAATGTATATTTCTCTTTTTCCGTGTACCTAACGTACGTCAAAGGGTAGATTAAAATTAAATATGAAAAAAAAAAAGGTAATTTTTTCTTACTATTTCCAAAATTCTTTTTCTAACCATGATTCAACGGGATCCGACGGCTTCACTTTCCATTCCTTATCGTCGCTATAATTTGTATACAAATTTTCACCATACTGACTAGACTCTCTGTGCTCGATGACTTCTCTAGAAGCCAAATCATTCGCCCACTCTTGCGCGTAATCGGACAGCTGTACGAAAACATATTTTCGAATCTCAAAAATAGAAAAGACTTGCATTCCTCGTGAATCCTACCGTTTCATTCAGCGTCAGTGGGGAGGAACCATGAAAAGCTCGATATTTATTGTGAGATTCCAAACATTTTTGAGCAAATTCAGATTCGGGTACGCTTTTAAAGGAGAGAAAGGATTTTAAGATAAATATACATTAAAATATTTCATCGAATCGACTCACCTGAACATTATAAAAATTTATAATTGACCGAACGGCTTCGAGAAAGTAGTTAAATTTTTTTTAGGTTACAAATTTTCCAATGACAAAACAATACCACTACGTTCAACAGTATGAGGGTGGCAGTAGGATACGTGTTACAAATAAAAGATTACTGTACTTTTTCTTCCTTCAACGTTCTCAGGTACGAAGGGGTCTACATCGTCTGCAGGATGCTCTGGCTCTAGTAGAAAAGAACACCCTGGGCCTTCAGACCAACTGTGCATCTGTGTCGGAAGAGGTAGACGAGATCTATAGAAGACTCAGTAAGGCCCTAAAGGACAGGACCGAGTATCTCCGGAACGAGGTCGACCGGTACCTGGGAACCGAATTGAGAGGCCTGATCCAGTTGAAAGAAAACTTGGAACTGGAAATTGCAAATATCCAAAGCAATTGTGATCTGGCCGAGGCGCACATTAACGAGAATGTACCCTGGGACGATGCGGAACTTCTCGACACAAAGGAACTCTTTCTACGTACCGTGGAGTTCATTAGGTAACACGAGAAAACTCATTATTGCTAATACGACGTATTTGATGTCTGACGATGAAATTTAACCGAATATATTTTTCCCAGGAACTTTGAGTACGAAGCTGGAGATTACAACCGTCGTGTTCGTTTCGTAATGGCACACGATCCGAACCAGTTGGTACTTCACGTAGCAGGATATGGAGAACTCAATATAAAACCGGAAACTGGAACTGGAGGTCTGCTGGGCAGCACGGGAGGTCTTGCTCCTCCAGGAGGTCCACCGGCGCTCATGAGAAGCAAGAGCGACCATCGTCTTGCGTCTCAGTATCGTCAACAAGAAGAGGAACGTCTGGCGAGGAACCGATACGTGCCCGATTACGAGTAATCATGAAAACTTCTTAAAATTAAAATTGGAAATATGATCGTGGAAAATCGTTCGCACGTAAAATTTAAGAGAAAACCGTGACAATGGATATAAGTGGCCTATAAAAAGGTTTCGATCGCCGTCAGAGATTGTGTTGGATTGCGGCCAGAACGCTAGTCGAGAAGGCACAGGTTTTTCAGAATGACCCACATATCTATTTTAGCGTACGTTATAAATACGAGACGGTAGTTTTTCCCTACTTTTCAATTTTTTTTCTCGTACCACCCCCCCCCCCTGCCCCCAAAACAAAAATTCACCGGATACTGTTGACTAATTTATATCGTCTCATGTGTCGTTCGTTCGTTCGTTCGTTGATGCAGTTTTTTATTTTTGACCTTAACGATATGTAAAAATATATTGATTTCACGTAATTCCAAGGTACGACGCACCAGAGTATGACGCGCCAAGGAACAAGTCGAAATATCGAAGCCGATTTATGCGGCATCGGGATGGCGACGATTCCGACGGCGATTCTAGGTCCACGGTGCGATTCACCTCGACGGCCCAAGAACAGGCAGCTCTTCGGGAACGAGTGCTGGACACTGAGGATGCTGCGCGTGGACCACTCTCGGGAATCTTCCGTTTGACGGATTCGCCAAGGGTCATGAAAAAGTTGCAGGAATGCGAAAGGGCTGGAAAGCGGAAGAAGGAGGAGCCAGCACAGCCCCAACAGCCGCAGCCCCCAAAACCGCAGGTACAAAATTACGTAATCCTTTTTTTTTTTTTTTTCAAATTATAAACAAATCATAAATACATAAGCCAGTCTTGTTTTTTTTTGTTTGTTTTATGTTAAATGAAAAACACTTGGATCCTGTCACACATTATCATTCATAGGACACAGAGTCTCGCGATTAGGTCTACACTGATAAGAACATTAAGGATGATCTCGGTGGATCACGATGAGTCTCGGCAGATGATATTAAGTGGAAAAGATAAAGAAGTATAAAAATAGTTAAATATACGTGTGTTTCTCAATCGACTGAAATTGATTTTGGACGGAGATATATATATATATAACTATATAAAAAGAGGATAAATTTATGTTGTTGACAGTGAAAAACGGAAGTGTATAGGAGGCGATAGGGAACCGGGCAGTTCCGTGAAGGCCAGCTAGACTCGATCCACGCAACGAAAAATAAGTTCGAAACGATACTGTTTGAATCTAATACACCAGATGACGAATCTGAAATTCTAATAAAATGAATTCCTATTCTAAAAAAAAAAGACACGACTGCTCGTTCTATTAATCAATCCTATGGAAAGTTTTGGCTGTGCGGCTTCTTAGCTCGGCTCTGACAAAAAGTTTTAAGGCAAATTAATATGATTCGCCAGTATTTCGCTCTTTGTTGAGCATGGACGCCTGAGTGTAGCCTCGTTAGACTAATCAGCAGGATTGTTTTGTGGTATTGAGATAGTATCGTATGGACGATTACACATTACACGTTTTTATGTATAAAACATAATTATGCTACGAATTTATTTATTTAAACGAGACTCGCAATTTTGTATGCACGCATTATATTATTATTAGATAATTATAGAATTACCCATCGTTCTTATCCTGATTGTACGACGCCATATAATACTCTCAGCTTTCGTTCATATCATTAACCTTATCGAAAGAGACACAGCTTCGATGTTGTATTTATAGAATATCAGTAATATCAGAGTCTGTTAAATTTGAAATGCGAGAGAAAAAAAGAAAATTATTATCGTTAAGAAACTTGCGCTGTAAACCAATAGAGTCTCTCGTTACCGTAACAGGTCCAGGTGAGAAAGACCCCGGCAGCTACAGCCAGACAAGTCAGCGAAGACGACGAGATCTCGCGAATCAAGAAACAGAACAAGAACGCGCCTTCGTCCTCGGAAACCGTAGAAGAGAGACCAGCGCCAACTCCGGTCCCAGCTCACGCAACACCCGTCAGAGAACTGCCGGAAAGGGAACCAGAGGAACCACCCCGGAGAACATCAGTCGCTAGGTAAGGTGAAGCGTGCAGACTGTGGATAATTAATATAAGTGTCAGGATCGGAAGAAAAAAGAAATAGTGAATAAGCATGTAAGTGAATCATTAAACCGGTATACCTGGTGCTGCCGTAGCAGAAGAACCTCAACGGAAGCTCATGCTCCAGCAACCAGAAGTGCATCTTCGGAATCCAGCACGGGTTCCGAAAGTTCTACGGGATCAGGAATCCGTAGCACCGGTGCACCATTTACTGCCGAAGAAATGAAGCAGAAATATTTGTCCAGGGCACCACCTACGAACACGACGACAACCCTGTCATCCGCACCAGGTGTCACTTCCGGCGCAAGGGACTCCTCATCCAGCGCTACCAGCCCCCGACCTTTCCAGAGCCGTTTTTTAGGCGGAGGTACCTGAACTCTTGCTTCTCTATCGTAAGGCGTCGTATGACTTGATGATCAAGTGAATTTTTGCCGATTGAACTAGGTAATCGGGCTGCTCCGCCGCCACCACCACCCGCGGCAGCAAGGGAGGAGCCGGCCAAGAAGAAGGAAGAGGAGGAGGATGACGAGGAAGAGACCAGTAGCTCCTCCGAGGAAACCGAATCGGAAACGGAAGAGGAATCAGAGACCGACGTCCATCCTGCTACTACACCTTCGACGCCGACGTCGGCGACGCAGGACCGGCAGAAGACCGAATCCGCGATGGCGCGTACGGACATCGGTCCTCTTCTTGCTCGTAGTGCAGAGGCCAGACGTGGAAGCAAAGAGGATTCACCTTCCACGAGGCAAGTTCGAATATTCCTTAGATTCACTGGGAGCATGATTTTCTAATGTCTTCCTATCCTCATAAAATCGGCAAACGATCGATACTAATTCTGGTTGAGATAGAAATATTTAATAATTTTTCTCAAAAATATTTGTCCTGCAATTACAAAACTATAAAATGCCTAAAATTAATTGTAACGTAACTGTAACAATTGGCAGGTATTCGACGCCGAGAGGAAGTCCCGCTCAATCTGTAACTTCCCCGACAACTACGACGTCATCCTCGACGGCGCCCAGCGGTTATACCAGCAGGTTCGTAGCAAACGATCACGAGACTCACGACTTCACTTCTAATTCCAATAACCCCTTGGATAATGATCGTTCTAGGATCGGTAACGACGAAACCGATGAAACTTCGAAAAGCGTTAGTGTCGAGGATAACGATATCGCGGCTAACGATAACGATAACGAGATCGATGAGAGTTTAAGAATTTCGGAAGGTAATAGGTACCGATCGGACGATGACAATTCGAGCAGTTCGGAAAGCGAAGAGAATTCAGTTGTTAGCAACAAGACTCTCGAGAGTAGCGATAACGATCTAGCGGCCATAGCGAGTGATATCGAGAGCAGCGATAACCGCACTAAGGTCCATACGGATGAGGAGGATCAGATTCATCAGGATCATCATCAGGACGATAACGTGATTTCTCTTAGCCAAAATAGTAACGAACCTCCTACGAATCATACCACGGAAAGGAATGATGATCTTGCTGAGACGAGTGATAACTTCCGGAACAATGATAACGATACTGTTTTAATAAGTAACGATAAGAATCGTGAAGAGCATCAAAGTGTCACAGAGAATCATGAGACTGAGGACTCGTCGAGCGACGAGGAGTCCGAGGACGACGATAGCTCCGTTCCTACCATAATGGAAAATATTGAGTCGGAAATGAATGGTGGTAGCGTCGAGGAAGTCGATGACGTAGATCCGGATGGTCTTCCTGATAGTTTCAGTGATAACGTAAAGACCGTGGAAAATTTATTCGATGATAACGGATGGGTTGTGTCCGAGGAAGATTCCGATAAAGTTTCTCCTGGTCAGAGAAGCTCTTCGGGGATGGACAGTTGGCTGGTGGAGGACGATGATCGGTCCAGGAAGGATCGGTCGCAGAAATCGACGAACGATGGTGACTCAGAGACGGATAAATCCTCGGAAAAGGATTCGGAGGATAACGATGGGTCCAGCCAAAGTATAAAGACCAACTCGAAGGACGATCCCATGAATAATTCCGAAAACTCCGAATTTTCCACAAGGCGTAATTCGTACGCAGAAGGTAGTATCGGTAATAACGGTTGGCTAGTGTCTGACGTGTCCGATAACTCTGATAACGAATCCGAAAAAGGAACGAACGGTATGAACATGGGTACTACGGATGAGAATGATAACCTGGAGACGAACGAGAGTAAATCTATGAACGAACGGCAAAAGGTCGAGGGGTACCGTGTGGGATCGAATTTGAGTCTTGATGAAGAACCGGAAGTGACGGACACGAGGAGTTTGGACGAAAGAGAAATGAACGAAACGGAAAGTGATCTGGATGACGATAACAGGGATAATGACGAAGACGTGAAAGAGAACGCGGAGGATGTCGGTAGG
The DNA here is from genome assembly GCA_963971525.1 of Cephus spinipes. NCBI lineage: Eukaryota > Metazoa > Arthropoda > Insecta > Hymenoptera > Cephidae > Cephus > Cephus spinipes. The sequence continues at coordinate 1,288,565 of OZ020572.1, read as the reverse complement.
CGAGAATCGGCAAAGCTCAATAAACTAGAGAATGGTAGCGCGATAGCTGATAACAGAAATAACGAGAGGAAAGTCAACGATAACGGCGAAACGGCTGAACTCGATAGCAATGTACCAATGCAAATGGTAACCACCGTCTTCTGTGTGTCCGTACTGTGTTACAGCGTTCTCATTAATCTCTTCATGTGATTTTTAAAAGATTTCTATTTTTTTTTTGTCGCGTCGATTAATTAACATCCCTTCCCTTTGACCGCCCATCGTCAGCTATAAATATATAACCAATGATAAACGACAATCGACAAGAGCGACCCTGGCGGATCGGAGCTTAAACTTCCATTTTTTTCTTTTCTTATTCTTCTTCATCGTCACTTTTTTTTATTCTTTCAAGCACAGTCAATTTTCTTTAATCCTCTTGTGCCAATGAGACTAATATTGATCTCGCGTGATAAAAGTTTAAAGGTCAAGAGAAACCTCGTGCCCTTTTGGAAGGCATTTTCTGCATTTTATTCTTTTTTTTTTTAAGTATTCTGATATTGTGATAAATCTACGTGTACAATCGTCATTGTGCGATACGTTCCTATCGGCTTAAATCCTTAAAGTAATTTTATAGAATATTTCGTAACGTTTATACGACATACTATATACTATATATGTATAAATATATAATCCTCGCTCAAAGGCACTGCTGGCTTTTCTTAGAGTCTCTCGCGAGTTGCACGGGAAAGATAGAGAGCAAAAAAGAAAGGTAAAGGATTATTCATTGAAAGAAACGAAGAAGAATAACGCGAACGCGAAGATTCAATCTTTTTTGTCCCTTGCTTTCGCATATCTTTTCTTCGCTACTTCGATTTCTCTTGCTTTTGCACGTCGGAATAAGTCGAGCGCTCGGAGAGTCGTAGAGATCGTTGATCGCCGCGCATTTATCATTTAAGTTTTTGTACTTTTCCTAGATCCTAGATCCTAGATAAAGAGAAATAATAGGCTTGGCGACAGTTTGTTGGGTGTGGTGAATAAACTGCATTGTTGTGATAACTCGTATTACATTTATTACATCCCTTTCACTGTCCTGGAGTAACACAAGGCAGTATATACATATGTATGACGTGTCACATTTATCTTGTGACGTCATAACGTAACTCTGCCACCATCAATCTGTCCGAATGTCACTAAGGAAAAACCCCCATAAAATGTGTGAATTCGCGGTTTTTGAACAAAAAAAAAAAAAGAGAGAGGGTGGTCTGGAATATTTTGAAATTCCTAAATAATAATGAAAAAAAAAAAAAGTTATTAAGACGATTGGAGCCGCTGTCGATTGATCTCTATGACTCTCTGTCAATTTTTACCTGTCAACGTTTCTCGCAGTGCTCACCGGCCCTCGCATTTCCTCATGTAAATATCAATAATATGGATACATGCCAGATCTTACGGCACCAGGAGACTCTCGAGCTGTATCCACACTAACAAGCCAACTGACTGCGAGAGAGACACGTGTTACAATGCTGAAGCGTAAAATCGTGTTAAATGAAAAATCACACTGTTTGTTGCCGTAACAGCCAGTTCTGTTAATATTTGCGCCTGTGATAAAAAAAAAATACGCATCGCATGAATTGACGCGCTTGACGAGATAATAAAAATGTAGACGATGAAGAATAAGAAGACGATGAACTTGACGAGTGATTTACCGGTTGACGTTGACGCTCGCTGTCGTTCGAGGTTATCGTTTCTCAAGTCGTCGTTATCCTTCCTGGGAGTCGATCTCGTAATACCGATATCCTGGTCTCTGGTTCGATATGGAAAAATAATAATAATGTGATTTATTTAATTAAAAAATTTTGTTTGCTTTCGAAATTAATTTATAAGAACGAGAACCAGCGGCTGCGATTTATTTGGATATGCTTATTAGCGCTCAAGGATCGATCGATCCGATCGATCGTTCAAGAGGATGGTCGGAAAGTGGGAAATAATGAGAATTACGTAAATACCTAAATCCTATTTTAGATTCCTGAACAAGAGCAGAAGCCAAGCGGCTGTGACGACGCCGCGGGAGCGAGAACGTGAACGAGAAAGAGACCTGGAACCGGAAGTGGAGCCGCTCTCGCCAAGATCTAGATACGCGGCCTTGAAGGAACGTCGACAGAGACTCGCGCGCTCCAGGAGTTCCCATAATTTTGGTGGTGACGACCTCGACCTTGACGAAGACCCACCGTCCCCCACGACCCAGTCGCCCAACGCTTATCTGGCTGCTAAGTACGGTGCTGGCTCTGAGCTTGCACGCAGCCGTAGTACCCACGCGCTTAAATCTCGAGAACCAAGTCCCGATAGGGACAGGGCTACTGAGAAGGATGGAGCAGCCCTGAGTTCCTGGGCACGCTACCTCAAGAACAAGTACGGCAATCGTAGCGCCAAGGACAAGGAGCCACCCTCGTCTTCCTCAATTCCATCCTCTAGGTGATCTACAATTTTATTATTTATTATACAATTCTTACTCGTATCTATTATTAAGCATCTTTTGGATGGATTCGAAGGTAATTTTAAACCGGATATAAATACTCGATGACTCCGGTACCGGATGCTTCAACCATTTTCAATGTAAAGATAGGAGATGCCAGATGGTATTTTTTTTTTTTCTTAATTTTGTATGACGTACTTGTCTAGAGATCAAGTGGGTTTTATCCATGAGCATCTTGCTGATATATATTGGCACACTCGTTTGATTTCAGTGCCAGCGCAGCATCCCGAAGACTATCTCTGGGACTGCCTCTCAGACACACCGGGCAAACTTCTTTTGAATCTTCTGACGACGATCAAAAAAACCCGTCAGGCTCCCCCACGTCCCCTACAGCAGCTCCCGTTATTCCCGCGGCAGCAGGTTCCTCCACTAGGTAAGGTATCGAGTGGATTTTATTTCAAGATTCAAATGAAGCAATTAATAATTTTTTTTTTAATTACCCAGGAGTCAGTACCTGCTGAAGCGGCGGCAGCTGTTCAAATTTGGGATGCGGGGGAGCGAAGCCGGATGCTTTACGTGGCCAAGAGGCCTCGCAGTTGGGCCAGACAATTCCATCGTGGTGGCCGACAGCTCCAACCATCGTGTTCAAGTTATTATTTATGAAAATATTATATAAAAATTCATGAAAAAGCGTATCCAACGTACTCGTCAATATTTTCATATACAATTCTTAACAGGTCTTTGACGGAAATGGGAACTTCATGAAGGAGTTCGGATCGTACGGAAGTGGCGAAGGAGAATTCGACTGTCTGGCAGGAGTGGCAGTTAACAGGATTGGTCAATTTATAATAGCGGATCGTTACAATCACCGGATCCAGGTTCTAGATCCTTCTGGAAGGTTCCTTAGAGCCTTTGGTTCTCAAGGTACCACAGACGGAAGGTTCAATTATCCTTGGGGCATAACGACCGACGCCCTCGGATTCATTTACGTCTGCGACAAAGAAAATCATCGGGTGCAGGTAATTGGGGGAGGATGTAAAAAATTAGTCCTATATAAAAAAAACCATAAAGATTTAATAATAAATAATCCTCCCAATCAGGTATTCCAATCGGATGGTACATTCGTGGGTAAATTTGGATGCTGCGGAAGTGGACGGGGTCAATTGGAACATCCCCATTACATTGCCGTGAGCAATACCAATCGAGTGATAGTGAGTGACGGAAATAATCATCGGGTTCAAATATTCGACGTGAACGGAAGGGTCCTGACCTCCTTCGGCTCGGAAGGCTCGGACGAAGGTCAATTCAAGTTCCCAAGGGGTGTGGCAGTCGACGATCAAGGATTCATAATTGTCGCGGATTCCGGTAACAATCGTATCCAAATATTCACACCAGAGGGTGCCTTCCTCAAGGCATTTGGTGGCTGGGGAAGCGGCGACGGCGAGTTCAAAGGTCTCGAGGGCGTCGCCGTCACCTCCGCCGGTAACATCGTGGTTTGCGATCGTGAGAACCATCGGGTTCAAGTATTCTGATGAATGACGTCGCTGGATCTCCCGACGAGACGTGGATCTGAATTACGATTAGAGAATTGTCTGTCGTTCTATCTCTACTGTTTTTCTTTCTTCTTTTTTTTTTGTATTTTTATTTTTCTTTGTCGAGGTAACAAAGAGAAGCACAGCCGCGTCGACGACGAACTCGCGAGACTCAAGAAAGTTCTCATTAACTCCGATAATCTGGCGCACAATCGCGCTCGCTTGCTATAATAATCTCCAAGTAACTTAATTTTTAATTTTTACTCAAAGTGGCACATTGTTTGTACCGTTTGTATGCTTTAAATAAATTGTTGCCGAAGAGCGATTTATCAATGGTATGAAATTTGCAAGACGGTAGCCATACTGTCTTCCTGAAAGCGTCGTCGAAAAAAGCACAAAGTAAAGGGAGGAAAGAAGGAAGGACAAGCGTGGTATATATATATATATATATATAGAGAGAGAGTACAAAGAAGAGCGTAGGATGGTGTTCCGAGTGAAAAGGTAAGTGAGTCAATAAATATATAATTTATTAAATGCAATGATGAAATGGTGTAACAATGGGGGGGGGGGCGAGCTAATTAGAGCAATCGAAGATATCGCGAGAAATCGGCCAGAGTTAAGTAAAGCCGGCCCGGCCCGCCCGACAGCCCCGGATCGGAAATATAGATAAAATATTTTCGTTATTTACAATATTAGTTGAACGTTAGTCAATAAATAATAATTAGTGGTATAATTATTTATTTAATATAATAATTTAATATTACGTTTGCGATAATAAAAATATTACAAGAGATGGAGCCTGTATCGTTATTCGTTACACTAGAGTAGCAGGTAGGTGTTTAATTCACTTAGTCCCACTTACGAAACTCCTGTAAAATCGTCATCGACATCGATCATTCATTTTAAGTCTCATTCGATATATTCAAGCGATCCAATTTCGAAGCTCATCGATGCCAATTCGATGAATTTCGTAAGCGTGTTTTTTTTTTCTTTCTTTTTTTTTCCATAAGTTTTTCTTCTCCCTCTCGATCTCTCGTCAAAGTAGTCCAAGTGCTCGCCCAACAGTCTCAATGATACCTCGCAAGGGTCATTGACCCTTCGTGAAAACATCTCGAATATTCCTTCCACGTGACATTAGGAGACACAATAACCATTGTAAAACCACGTGCGATCATTGTTACATCGGGTCATAAATAAAAGAATAGGAACTGTCATTAAGTACTGGTAAGACTAGGATAATACGAACACGTGGATAATCGACACGATCTAGGAAATTCTTATAAACGAGAATGAAAGATGCTAATAATATTCCAGGAGCGATTAATCGATCGATCGAGTGATTCGATGGGTCGATCGTCGTAACTGTCGCGTATTCTCCGTAAGCCTAGCTAGTCGTCTTGAACACTTGGACGTATTTTTCTTTTATTCTCTTTTGTTTCACTAAAAATACAATGTATTAAATTGGAGAGTGAAAGAATTCTGAATCTCTCGAATCTAGCGTTGGATTATCATTTATCATTTTTTTTTTTTCCTTTTTACTTTTCCGACTCGAAGAAGTAAATAGTCACTAAAGTCGCTACTCGTTCTGCGTTCTAAAATAGTTGAAAAGGCGGCATGACGTGTAATCATCCGTTTATCGTTTAATCGAGATAGTAATAAAGTTTTATAATTAATTATTTAATTAATTAAAGTGGCAGCAGTTAGGCCATGCGGCTCCTATCATCTAGTCGTCTTTGACTCTTGGCTTTCTTATATAGGATTTTAAAAATTCTTTTTTTCCCTTTTTTTTTCATTCCCATTTTTTTTTTCGTGTGTAAAAGTGTCGCGTGTATTAGTACTTTTTTTTCCGTGTGTCCGTAAAGAGTGTGTACAAGTGCAGTATTATCTTGTGTCCGTATCTCATTTTCATTGCTGTCCTCGGTTCGTTAATCACGTTTAATTAGTAAATCTTTATATCTCTTGAGAATAATCTGTTTAAATGACTTTAAAGTTATGTATTCCTCTCGAAGCGCCTACCCTAGCGATTTTATTTATTTATTTTAGTATTACCTCCCTTCCACCCATAATTCAACTTCCCCCCATACCCCTTAACTTAAAAATAAAAAAAAATCTCCCTTCACTTTTTTCTTTCTTTCTTTTTCTTTATAACGTCGGTAGCGCGTCTCGGATTTGTCTCTCGTATTTTTTCATTGATTAAATTTTAATTGATTAAAAAAATTTATAATTGCGCCTCATACGCACTACTCGACCGCGCAATATTAAAATCTCGAGGAGTCCGATTGGTATGACTGACAATGAGAGTCGACGAACGAACGGAGGCAAGAGAAAGAAGAGTAAAGGAAAAAAAAGAGAGAGAATAACACGAAGCCCAAAAAAAGACAAAAAAAAAAGTTCATAACACTTGCTAACCGTTACGTAATTACCAAAAAGGACGTAAACGCGAGGATCGATTCGATCGGTGGACGAAATACTGCCGTTTATTTATTTATTAATATTTTTTGTTATTTAAATAGCGATACTGCGTTAGTTCTCATTTAAATATCTCTCTATGCTTTGTATTTAATTTAATTCGTAATTAAATCGGTAACGAGAACTTTCGAAACGGATCTTAAAAGCACCTAGTCGAAGAAAGTAGAGTTTTGCGCGTAGCGCGAACATATTATTTATTTATTTATTTAACTTTTTCTTTAATCATTACCCAAAATCGATCTTACGATCGATTATCGACGGTTAGACGACCAGACGCCCGCATTCACGCATTCACGCACAACACGCACTCGCACTCTCGCTCGCCGATACATCCGACAGTCATTATCAAATTTTCATATGTAAAATTCAAAGCCCATGATTGCCAAAAAACACGAATTACCGCGCCCGGCAAAGCCCGCACCGTCAGTTAATAAGAACCTCACGCGAACGGGTCGCGGATAAAGTCGCCGAGGTATTTATTTAATTAATTAATTTTCCCTTTTATTTTTATTAGTCGCTAAACCTCGTCGATAGATTCTTAAAAATCGTAATAAGCAAAAATACGAATATAATAATAGTTTGTGTATAATTAGATTTTTACTCGTCTCGTTTAAGTATCGATAGGATCGTGATTAATTAATATAACAATGATTGAAAGAGTGTGTGTTTTCTTTTGTATTATTTATTATTATTTAATTTTTTTTGGGTTTATATATTTTTTACCTCTCTTCCCTCCTCTGTCTGTATACCTTTTTTCTTTTTTACGTTAATAACTAATAATTATTTAAGCTTAGTGGCATGAAAATGCTCGTTGGAATTGACTCGTGTGTACAATTATATTTTCGCTTCGACGCGCGTGCCGTCGCGTAGCCGTCACGACGTCTCGTGCACAGGCGTCTCCCTTTACGATCCCCATAGTTCCTACGGCCCTGTCCCTCCCGACCGCCCGCCCCTCTCTTTCCCCGGGAAGTTAACAAATCGTCGAGGGGCAGAGGGTGGAGGGGCAGGTGGGAAAACAAATTATTGAGACTTCGCACCAGATAGGTTAGGAAGTTCGTCGACGTCACGATAGCAACGGAATACACGCCACGCCAGATGGATTTGTCTGCCTGTCTGTGTTTAATCGTCTTCGTACATACTTTTTGTTTTCACACTTTTTTTTTTTTCTTTTTCTTTGTTTATTACTTCATTTTGACATCAGCCCGGGCGTCAAAACTTCGGAAATACTTTCTTGGATCACTTTGGATTTATCACAATGTTTTATCAGCGGGAACCGCGGGGCCCCCCTCTCTCTCACTCTCTCTTTCTCATCTGGCTGTGCCGCACTCGCCGGTACATTCGTAATCCACCTACGCATTCCTTATGTAATTCAAAAAGATCTCCCCCGTAAGAGAAAAAACGTTAGATAAATTGATATAACAATGCAATAATTAGCCTAGAGAAAATATTTAACAATAAGAAAATTTTTTATAATAATTGCGAGACTCGAGCACAGCCCGTGAATCAAGGGCCCCGTCGAAGAGCTCTCGTTATCTCTCATTTTTTAATTATCCTTATCTTTATCCTTTTTTTTTTTCTTTTCCTAATCGATCTGCTATCTCAACAAGAGACTCTTCTCGTACGTGCGAATTCTCTGGAAAATCCTTTCGAATCCGTCCGAGCGGCATTTTCGATGCGAAGTAGCGACGAACCAGCGGGAAAACTTAACGGTTTGTCACGATTTCAAAATTTGATGATTCTAATCGCTCGATCACTAAACCTTCTCTACCATCATTGACTCGCTTCTCCTTTCTATGGCAAGATCCAAATAGACTCTTCCCACCTACGTTGTATATCGAATTGTCATATTAAATCGGAGTAGTATGTAGAATTAGTACGCGTCATTTTTTTTTCTACTACTTTTAGGAATGCCATATTTTGTGATAATTAATTACGGCAAGGAAATGCCCACCTCCCCTTTGCAAAACCTTCCTAGTAAGTCACCTCCAGCACCCTGAGCGCTTCCGGGACATTGGTGTTACGCGCGGTTTAAACTTACACGACATAGAAATAACAAAAAAGAAAGTAATGTCTCTCACGTACGCTCGATAGCACCATAATAATTGTAGTAGTTAATAACAGTATGATTACTGATAAAAGCATGATCTCCAATCCTCGTTATCACCCGCTACTCGATAACAAGACTCGAGCAAGATAATTTTCAAAAAAGAATCTCTCTCTCTGACCGCTCAACACATGTCTTTTCCTCTATTTGTCCTATCCCTCGTATCCTAAAATCTGGATTCCATTCGGAGTCACGTCAGAATCTCTACGCTTGATTTAATAGAATAGAATTATTCGTCTGAACTATGCGACTATAGTTGTATAGTACAGCCAAGTGTACGGAACCATGTCTCTATCACGTTCCGAAAACCATTCGGTGAGCCTAACAAGCGAGGAGTCCTTCATTGAGTCCGTCCATCCGAGGAAACTGCAGACGCAGCCAAAGGTCAACGTCAAATCAGTCAGATAACCCCAGGTGATCGGAAGAGAAAAAACGCAACAGGAATGATCGAGTCATTTCTGATGTGATTAACAGTAGGCAAATCGGTGCTGCGACTAGAAGATCTCAATCCGAGATGAACGGATGACCCGTAACCCAAGTCCTTTGATTCTGTGACTAATAAAAGTAACGGCGACAACAGCAACAAAGGGATCGAAGTAAGGAGAACAGCAATGAACTCTCAACTGACAATAATAAGAAAGAAAAAGATCTTCCGTCCAGAGTAAAGTCTACGCAAGTTACTGATTTCCTTAATCATTGTAAAAATCCAGAATGGATAAACGTCCCAGCGAGGAAACTCCCGAGTTCCCAAGTTCAAAGTGTTTCCTTTATCCGTTGCCTGTTGACGTTGTTCCGCCTTTTAATTTCAAGTGAACAAGAGACGTCCTCCTAAGCGTGTCGACACTCTCTCTGAAGGGGAGTACCGAGACCACGGCCGGCGGATTGGCAATCAGCTACTAGGTGATGTCGGGACTGGCGGCTACTGGGTCGGCGGCTACTAGGTTGGCCCCTGGGCTAGATGAGGGCGAGTTTTGGAGGGCAGCAGCCCCCCGTGAAATGCCCACTGGCTGCCTCCCGTTCCCGCTTGCGACGGCCCTGGCGTTCTGCAGTCTGTCGAAGACAACAAGTGATTAATCGTGTGCCAGTTGGACGGTAGACTCCAATTTTTCGTAACAGCTACGATCTTTAAATTAGCAGCTTCAATATCGGTATACTTACCGGTCGTGAATCGTCCCATGACAGGCTGCATGGATACACAAGAAGGGATACTTTAGAATGGACACGTAACTGGCAGGTGATAACAATAGGATAGCGATAGAACGATAAGGAACATCAAGAGGATAAGTATTTGTTCTGGCTTCGATTGATTCACTCTTGTCTCTTTTTTCTCATTTGGTCGGCTACTCACTTGATCTTTGACTGACGCATAAACTGCTGAATCTTTCGGGCAGCCTGGTGGGCAGCTTGCTGATGTGCTGCTTGTTGTCTGGAGTTTGAGGAACCTGGTCTCGCTCTGTAGCTGCGATAGTTGCTCTGTATCACCAGCGCTGCCCTGGTGGCTTGTCTGTAATGCAGAGAATCAATCATCCTGGCAGAAGAAAAGGAACTGGAACAATGTACGTGACGTAAGATCCGTAATAGAGAAACTTGACTTGTACTTCTATTAATTAAATGCAGTCTTAATTTGCCATTCGACCCGACCCGCCAGCCCTATAACCAGGAACTGCTGAAGTTCCCGAATTATTTACGAGGGCAATTAAAAGTTCCTGGCTAGACCAGGTAACTTTAACTTCTCCACTCAAGAACTGGCTACCGAATCGTTAAATTCGCCCCAAGCAGCCCAGGGACCTGTCTTCGCTATTAATGACTATTTATTAAGAAGCCTCATTTTCGTGACTATACCATGCGAAGGCGAACTTTTCCCAAGGACTCTTGATGGAAAAAGAAAAGAATCGTGACAAAGAATAATAAGCGAGCAAATAAGAAATCACTAAAACGAAACGCTACCTGTAGTATGCGTACTGCTTGTACCGGCGATAATATTGTTGGATGAGTACAGCAGCGTGTCTCTCAGCTTCTTCCTGTCTCTGACGACCCTTGTAACTCCTATAGGCCTTCTGTATCATCCTTGCGGCCTGATAGAGCTCGCGCTGTTCGCGATCCGACAGAGTGAGTCTGCTGAGGTCGGCCTCTCCCCCGTCACTTCCGGTACCGCCATTTCCGTTACCACAGACTCCATTACCGATTGTACGATCGCTGCTACTGTATCCATACTGCCCGTTGTGCCCGTCCCCACCGTCCAGCTGAAGTTGCAGCTGCAGAAACTCACAGAAGTCTGCAGTTGTCGGCGGTGGCGACGGCGAGTCAGGTGTCAAGCAACTGCTGGAAGGACTCGAGGGACTTGCGTCGGCGTCTACATCAGAAACGGAAGCAGCACCTCCGCTGCAGTCGCGATACGAGTCGAACAATTCTCCAGAATCTAATGGCTGCGAACAGAGAGACAACGATAGCTATGCTTTTCAAAGCTCAGGAACGGAGGGAAGTGGTCCCTTGAAGGATAATTTGCCAAAAGGTCTCACCATCTGCTCCATCAAGGCGTCCTCCAGGGGCGGCAAGGGTGGCGGTGGTGGAGGCGATGATGGGGAAGGTGGATCACTCTCGGCTCTCTTGATCCTCTCCGGAAGCGCTGCTATAATTTGGTCGGCCAGAGTGAGGACCCTCGCGTCTTCTTCCCCTAAAAAAATTAATCAGCACCCTAGGCATACTCAAAAAGGGCTGGCACGAGAGGCCGCCGAAGAAGTACCACACACCGAGAACACAACACCTAGGTTAAAGCCATCGAGGGTGAATGGTTAGTTGGCGAATGTTTCAACAGGAACAACAGTTATCCCTGAATGGTAGGGACTCGCTTCGTGGACCTCGTCTACGAGAAGTCAATTTATACTCTCACTAGGAAGTCCACGAAAACGAGAGAAACGTATACATTTCTTGATTGTGCGAAAAAGTCGAAACCTCGAGACAAACGCGACCAGCTAGCGAGCTTAGGGAGGATTCAATTTAATACGTGGGATCCAATAGCGGTTACGAAGGCCAAGCAACACCCAACACTGCTGAAGCTGCAAGATTCACCTAATGTCAGAGCGAGAGTCATCTAAGACCGCGTTTATAATAGAGAGAGACTAACGGCTCTATTAAAAAAACTATATATATATATATATATATATACTATATGAAAAATGATAAAAGAAGCTAGAAAGACAATTCAGAGTATCGTAAAGTATTGAGAGTATATCGATCAAAACAAAACGTGTAACGTGTTCCTACGAATTCGCAGTCCACGCAGATGATCTTCTAGGTCAGCAATCTAGAATCTTCTTAGTAGACCAACTGGCTTGTATACGTAAACTTTACGTTGTTATATATAGTATATGAATGTATACGGATGTTAGTGTTTGCGGATTTACAGATAGACAGACGACAAAACATACAGACAGACAGACAGCCAGACAGAGAGAAGGGGATACGAGGATGGTACGGACCTACAGTCTCTTGAGAGCTCGGGGCACTTTCCATCCCCTGTTGACCGAGTGTTAACGACGACTCGTCCTCTTGCAACAACTCCATGTTATCCAGGAACGGCGAGCCACCTGAATATTTTCGATGAGAACACCCCTTAATAGCTAGGTTCCTCTCTACCTCGCGATATTTAGCTTAATGAGTACGTACTAATGTGGACTGTAGCTTATTACGTGGGACAATAAGGAAACCTTGTCTGAACGTTATAAGGGTGCAAGGGTTTAAGGGCATAAAGGTATAAAGGCGTGACTAACATAAGGCGATATTGAGACCGCTGTCTTGCGACAGCCTCCTGGGGCTTGCTGGTCGCACGAACAGCTTCTCGTCCCGACGTCTGGCCTCCAGTTGATTCAGCTCCTCGGCGATGCTCGTGTGTCCGTTCTCGGCTGCTAACTCGGTGGCGCTTCTATTCCTACAGTCTCGTACTCTGAGGGCCATGGCGTTCCACCTGTTTTTAAGAAATTAAGAAAATTCTTCTTTGCAATTCCACGTATGTTCCTGGGACTGAAGTCACGTTGACGTTCACCCACCTGTAGAGAATTTTGGCCATGTCGGCGTGTCCTGCAGCGCAAGCCCACGCAAGAGGAGTCAGCCCTGCGGCATCTTGTCTGAGAGCGTCGACTTCCGCGTCGAGGACACTGCTAGGATTCTCGGCCCGCCAATGAAGAAGAGCGCAAGCTAGTCGTGAGTATCCCAGACCAGCAGCCAGATGCAGGAGGGTCGGTCCACCTGATTGTAGAGGCTCCGCACCAGCACGCCAGGGTCTCACCACGGCGTCCTGTCGAGTAATCGTGCTTGTTTCACGTCCACTTTCGCTGGGAAATAGGACGCTGTTAGGCAAAGATACGTAAGTCGAATCGTCGGATACCTGGCAGTAGGCCACGAGACGTTCCTCCAGATGGGCTGCTAGAGATGGTGGTCCAGGTCCCTGAAGACGCGCTTCTACATCCGCCAAACGGTCCAGCAGAGCTTTTTCTGGACTAGGCTCTGCCGTTGGGGCACGACGGTATTCGAACGCTACGCTGTCCGACACCACGAAGCCGTCGCAGGCTACTTGAAGCGAAGCTATGCCCGGAGCGTGTGCTGGACACCTGCAGCGCAACACTCCTGGTTGTACCAGACAGGCTTCCACTGGCTCTACGTCGAAGAGCACGGAATATGATTGAGACCCGGTGCCACCTGTCCATGGTCCGGCTACTAGGACCTTAAAATAGTAAACGTGGTGTCCGTATTACGAATCTATACCTGATATTGATAATAAAAAGAATTCTTTTCTTAAAATTTACCTTAACGCCACCTTCGGTATAACTCCATTCCGGGCTGTATTCAGCAATATGGACGGTAGCTCCAGGATGGCAGGCTGGATCATTCTCAGGACCACCCCGATCATCCGCTTTAGTCTGCTCGGCTTCAAAATCATGAAACTCATGCAGGTCGCCAAAGACGTCAAAGGCGTCGAGATTTACGAGCACGTCGTCGGAAGAATCAATGAAATCCAAGGGATTGATGATGTTGTTATCAGCCGGTGATGGCGACGGAGACGGAGGTACCATGTTGGCCGACAAGGTCCTCTGTATGTCTTCCTGACTAAGATCGAGCGTCTCGGCAAAGTCTGCGACGCCCTGGCCACTCGCAGGCGTCGTTAGCGTCTGTACAGCTGATCTTTCAATACTGTCCTTGGAGTCAATCTCTTGCTTAGTCTGCTGCTCTCGATCGACGCTAGTTTGCTGAACGATCTGCTGTTCGGTGACCTGCTGCATTTCCACCTGTTGGCTCTGCTGTTGCTGCTGTTGCTGCTGCTGCTGCTGCTGGTGATGATATGGCTGACTATTAAGAATAAGTAAACCACCTCCGCCCTGAATTTGTTGCAAACTTAATACTAAGGGAGCAGGTTGCTGACTCTGGCTAGAGTGGGAATGTCGAGAGTATACACGTGGAGCCGCCGAAGTCGTGGTAGATGATTGTTGAGCCCCGGTCGTCGATGAGACCTGATTGTCGGGTGTGAGCCTCCTAGGGGCCAGTTGCGCAGTGCTGGTAGATGAGCTCGAGGATGCTCGCTGCCTATCCAGGAGCTGAGTGACGATCATATCCACAGAATGGGTCGACTGTTGATTAACGTGTGGATTGTTGGGATCATCGTCACCGCCAAGGAACATGGGCCTTAACTGCGAGGCCAGCTCGTCCCTCGTCCATTCCTTTTTATCCGGCGGCAACGCCAGACACGGCGGCAGAGCTGCGAGCTTGGCGTCGCCGTCCGGGTAAGGAACGTTTAGATAATGAACGAGGACCACATCTGGATTTTGAAGGAGCCAGTAGCACCTTCGATGGAACGTAGGGAGAATGGCCGAGTGCACGTAGCATCCGTAGATGCATTCCACACCCTGGACCTTGAGCTTCATGTGATCCTCTCTTGTCGTCTTCCCGTCCTTTCTTTTCTTCCAGCAGTAGCCATCCCTCCGGTAACGTACTTTCTTCCTGGAGTACAGCAGCATGGAGCCACTTCTTGGTCGCACCTTCACCTCGCAACTCTGCCATTCCGCGTGCCTCTGGAAACTTATCAGGATGGCCGCAATTTCCTGAAAAAGATTTCATTGCCCGTTGTAACTGCATATCTTCATGATTTTATTCAACGGGCTATGTCTTCCTCGTGGGCCAAAGAAGTGCCAGTAGAATAAAGTCCAAAAATTGGAGTAATAAAAGAACGCAGGTACAGTCGGGAAATTGGTAACAGTGTGTCTTGATATTACCATAGAAAATAAAAATAACTTTTGTGTTTGTATATTGTACTATGACGCGCCACGTCACAGGAAGGACTCGAGTTTGGTTCTCTGGTATTGATTCGAGTGTAGAAGCAAGTGCCAAGCCTGCTTCGCATTTCATTCACGTGGGGCGACCGGTGCCATCGTAAGTCATGAGTTAAAAGTCATAATAAACCTAACCTAACCATTTGAATCGCATAAAAGTGAGAGTGACTACGAAAATATTCGTTAAATTAATAATTATATTCAGGTGTGTACGGATTAATTTTTCTAACAGTCTCCAATTTCTAGTAACAACTAAAATATGACACGAGAAATTCGATTTCCAATTATTATGCATAAAGCAGGTGTCTGACTCGCACGTGGAATTAGGACAGATGACATTTCTGACAATGGTGTCTTTCCCACGTCTTTAAGAGTACTTCGTCCAGACCTTGTTCCGACGTTTCTAGAATACTTTTCTAAAAGATTCCGGACGCCGTTTGCATAGCTCAGAACGAAAGATCCCTTAAACTTAAGAGAGACGCCCCGCATGTGAATTCAAACTCGAGCGCCTTAGAAAATGGCCCATGTCTTACAGCGTTGGTAGCTCTGTCTCCCAAGAAGAAGGAACTTTAAGTGTCGTTATTCATACGACAGAGATTTATTGTCAAACAAGATTTTCATAAAGTCCCTAGCGACTGGAGTATTTCTCGAAAAAGTTCCCAGTGTGCGTGACCCAGCCAAAAGAATACCCACTGGCATCAGTAGAGGTAAATGTAGTATACGTCGTACATAAACATAGGAACTTTAGAAAGAAAAGAAAGTTTTCCCTCGTACAGAGATGCTACCAGGAAGTGTCTGTCTCCTCGGAAGGGTTGCGCCAGAGAATCATGCGAGATCTTCTCTGAAGTGTATATCATTAAATAAATTATATCTCTAAGCTTGTCCTGAAAAGCCTCCTCAAATTCCTTCCCAACTAGAATCACCGAAGCCTGAGGTGGGTTTCAGGTACCACGTGTATTTTCTTAACGATTCTTCGTGATTCCTGGCTCTGCTGCTCAGGAACAAGGAAAAGGATTCGTGTCTCGCCGAGCTTTTTACGTTATTTTCGTAACGAGCTCGCGATTCTATGCAAATTGAAGCAGGAGCGGTGATTCGTCCAGCCATTAAAAAAAATTGCTGCACGTCACTCCGGCTGTGTGGGCAAGCTGGTAGAAGACCCCTCTAGCCAACGTGACTCGAAGGTGGAAGAAATTCTCTAGCACGTAAGAGCGTAGGAGCAAGTTGGTGCTGGTGTTGCAGGTAAAGATAGAAGAGTATAGAGGTTAGGTGGTGGGTGGCCTCACCTTTATCTTCCAGGGGTTCCAGGCGAACGTGGCCTGGATATAAATATTCTTCAAGAGGGATGTGGAACGAGAAAGGAAGGAGACTGGTCAAGCAGGCCGTAGCCATTGGCCCGACCAAGTACCCGCGACCCTCTAGATAGGATAGACGGAGCCTCCAGTGATTTACAGCCGGTTAATTGATCATTTGCATTCGGCCAGAGTTTGGTATCCCTACGGGTTACACTGCCAGGAGGTACCATCTGGAGGACGTGAAATCTCTAACCAACAACAGAACCGGATGTTCCTGGATCGAGGATGAGCATCGATGAAATATTTCAACCAAACGTTGAGGCGCAACGAACGACTCTGAAAGTCCATTAGAAACGCGTCGACGGACTTTAACGAGCTGCGAAAGACAATGTGAAAAAGAACCGGATATCAAGGGGAGCCACTGACAGTCGGAGGAGAAACGTACAGTGGGGCTTGACGAGCTAGGACTTCCGGAAAAGCCAGGGCTCCAAAGCGGAAATCTTAACAGCGCTCGGAAGCAATGTCTTCTACTTGATTTACGGAGGAGCCGAAACGGCCATGGCGATTTCACGTGACGTACCAACCGTCCGCCTCGCTAACGTGAATTAAATTATCGTTTCGCGGAGAGACGTATGGCGGTAATAAAAGTACAAAACGGCCGAAACTAAAGAGAAATCCGAGGGGTTGGGAGGGCCCCCCGACTGGGGGTGGTAGCTCATTTGAATATTCGTGAGAAAAGAGAACGATAATAAAAGTGAGGAAGAGAGAGAAGGGGGGAGGGGGGGGGAGTAGCCAGTCAAGTCCTAGTTTCACCCTCTAGTTCTAGGCTCGCGGTTGTATCCCTCCTGCCCCCCCACCGCGACCCACTGCCAATCCCTTGAAAAGTGCTGGCTACCTTTTACATCTCTTTTTTTCTCTTTTCCGTTCTCCGTCTTTCTCTTAACCTTTTTTACCCTTCGACCGTGTAATTTAGACTTTACATCGATCCATCCTCGCGGGCGAACCGCATTACGTTAAGTAAATTCCGATTGGTAATTCAAAGAGTAAATCTCGACGGTAACCGACTTTTATGCCTTTCAAGAAATTAAACAAAAGTAATAGATTGACTCGTAAAAATTGAAAAAACAAATGTGTAGCTCTGAGGGTAAAAAATTGGTTTATCATCGGTCGTGAACATGGAGAACAATGTACGGAGAGTCGTTGTAAGTTTTGAAACGTCCGGTAAGAGCGATGCCAAGAGGCATTTTCGTCCCAGTTCTCTGAGCCAAGTAGATATTTCAATGGAATACCGAGCAGTGGGTCCCCTAATACCTCGATTATGGTAAAATGTCGAATAAAGGATACAAGCAAAAAATTTTCTAATATTAACGTTTGAGTATGAAAAAAAAAAAAAACCAGAGTATTCCAGTTCCCGTTGTAAATAAAAATAGCTGACAAATCAACGATTTCCACGGTTCAGCATTTTTCACGCTTCCCTTACTCTTCCTATTTCCACTTGGCTGCTTTTCACGTATTACAAAATCCATTTTAAGTTTGTCCTTTGTGTATATTTTCCACTGGTTACACCAACCAGAATAGAAAGCATACAATGGGTACGAGTCGCTTCCTCAATATCGGAATAAAAAGTACTTTTCATTGGTCGCGTCTATTTTTTCTTTTTCCCTATCCAAACCACGTACCAGCCCTGACTGGGTACATGCACGTATAGAGATTCGCGAGGCGAATAAAACTGAAAAGCTGCGGACCCATTTTGGCATCCGGGAATCTTTCTTGACGGCGCGGAAAAATTAGCCAATTTTCTTCTGCCTTTGTTGAATGCTGAATAACAGTTGAATGGCGACCGCCCACCTTTTACTCGAACCTCCCCCCGGCCCCCCAAAACCCATTCTGAATATTTTTCCAATATTAATATTTCCTTGGCATTCTCAGCAGCCGGTTGCACGCGTAACAAAAGTCAGGAACAGGAAGAAAGGCGGCTGCAGCGACTCCGCGCGACGTGGAAGGGAGCGAAGCGAGAACCGGAAGGGGGTAATAGTGCCTGACGGGAAATCCCGATAAATCAGGACAACTTCCGGTTCCCGTATAGGTCCTCGATAGAGTCCTAGTACCATTGGCTAATTATGTATCCTGTTAGAGGGAATTGGCAGTATTACCAAACCGTAAAATTGTCCAATTGCCAAATTATTGTTCGACCCCTCGAAAAACGGTGAAATCGATAAAGTTTTGGGGGGTTGGCAAGTTGCGAGGGCAAAAAAAAAAAGCCCACATTTTTAAGTTAAAATTGGATCCGGAATGTCAGACTTGTAATGCCATGATTAGCGCGGTTTTCGATCAGATTTAGCGAGTGTCAGAGGGGAGAGGAGTCAGGGGGTGGAGTTTAGGGGTAGAAATGGGAAATAATTGCAGAAGTTTCTCGTTCCACTTTCCGTGGGAAGGGTTGACGGAACGAGTGGTGTGGGGGGGGGGGGGGGGGTACGAACGAATGTGGTAAAGGGGTGGAGAGTAGAAAATGGAAAGAGGGCAAAAACGCAGAGGGTGGCTAAGAGGGGTGGTAAACGTGCAGTTCCGAGGCACTGTACAAATGGTGGACGATCAGGCGAAGGTGAAGTTAATAAGGAAGCAAATTATAAGGCCGCCGATGATCGATGCAGGAAATTAATCTTCTCGAATTAAGAGAGAATTTCGGAGTCACCCTGTATACGTACGAGGATAACGAAAAAGGACTAGAAAGACATTTACTTATCAGCACAATAGTATATTCCTTGAAAAAAGAATCACGTGTACCCTTAGATCGCTTGGTAATTACATCACGCGCCATTGCAGATTCTCTAATAAGATTTATTATTTTCGAGTTTAAAATAACAAAAAAAAAATATCCACCGGTACAAGTAAAAAGGAGTCTTCCGATTCCACGATAAATGTGACTGGCACGGAACCTAGATTTGAAAAGGAAAAAAAAAAAAGAAAAAAAAAACCAGGAAACAATCATAGGTGATAGCGAAGACCGAAAACGTGATTCGAGAATTCCTAGACAGCCGGAGGAGTTACGTAAGTCCCGAGTGATTTAAACGTTCCGAAGGGTGAAACGAGGGTGGAAAAGTAACGCGAGCCAAAAAACCCCGTGAAATTGAATCGGCGAGTACTCTCTCTTCCTGGCCTCCCGGCTTCCAGGTTAGACAGACAGGGTAAAGGCCAGACTTCGGTGGCCCCGGAACAAGAAGACTCATTTTACAATCAGCCGATCGACCGATCACGCCACCGTCGTCCCGCTAATTCCAAGGGATAAGCGGAAGTGTCCGTCA
Source organism: Cephus spinipes (assembly GCA_963971525.1). NCBI lineage: Eukaryota > Metazoa > Arthropoda > Insecta > Hymenoptera > Cephidae > Cephus > Cephus spinipes. Next base: position 1,269,097 of record OZ020572.1, on the reverse strand, counting down.
CGCAAGCCCGAAACGTCGGCACTCGTCAAACTTCCGTCAGAGTCGTCGACCCTCTGCTTAAAGTAAATTACATTGGGCGAAAGAAGAAAAAAAAAAAAAAAAACAAGACCAACCATCATCCTTCCTATGGCCCCTTCGAGAGTTCTCGCATCCAGACGAGAAGACACTTTACGTAAATCCGCCTCCATCAATCCTACCCCTATTTCTCACCTAGTCCCTCCCACCACCCCGATCCCTCTAAGAAATACCTAGCACCCTCTTATACCCCTCCCCTGCCACTGCCACCTCGCCAGGGGGTGAGAGGTGGTACCTTCTCAACCCTTCGAGTCGAGGCGAACAAGGTGAACGTGGGTTCAGCTTGGCTCAACCGAACTCAACTCTCGACTCGGCTGAGCTCGCTGGCTCCGGTTATTGATCGGAGGCCGACCGGGGTCAGAGTAGCAGTGGACTACATCGGCGTATATACATATATATATACGTATAGTAGGGATGTACACCAGGCTTGTATATATCCACACGAAACACGAACGCCAGGACCGACCATGGGCGCACCACCAGTAACCCAGGCACAACTACCAGAAATTCTGATACTACTGCTGGGTACTCTGATACTGTCAAAGTCCACGGTGTGGTGGTAATAAAACCAGAAATAGCTGGCTACACGCAAATGTATTCGGAGGTATCGTAATACGTGATACAGGAATACAGTAGAGACAGAAGTGGACAGTGGCGGCGCGTAAATAGGAGAAAATAACACAATGCGAATAAATGTACGCTCGGACCGAGTTCAATTCCGATAATACTTTTGTTACTTTTTTTCATGTAAAGCCACGCTGTTGTTACTGGGATCCTCTTGCACGTGGATGCCTGTTGTTATGATTATCGGTATCGAGTGCTTGACGATCGCTGAAACCCTCTGTAATTCTTTAAATCGATCCTCTCGCTCACCTCGTTCGTGTTCCATCGATGCCTCTGGGTGGGAAAGAACTCGGCCCGTGGTAGTGTCTCAAGATTTTCCGGAAGCTTGATTGGGTCGCCATCTGTAAGCAGAAAATTGAGGTGAAGTCGTGAGAGAGGTATAACGGACTTCTTTACCGATCACGGAAAAGATAATTTGACGTCGAGCGCCGAAGCCACGTGAGACACCGTTGCGAGCTTAAGTGCACGCGAATGAATCGAGCAGTAATGCCGTAACGCGATGACGACACGCAAATCTAATGAAACGTTCGTTATGGTTGGAAGTCCTATGTCGATTCGCCTTGAGGTGACGGATCTTTTTTATTGATGTCTAAGGCTAATGAGAACTCCCGTGGTATTCCGGTTGGATTTTTGAAAATAAAAAGAATGAAGAAAAAAATTGTAAAACCACCGGGGAAGGATCGCGTGATAAAGTCACTTCCTGTGGAGTTTGTTTTGAAAAAAAAAAAAAATAAGAGAAGGAAACGTACTGACTCCGAGAACGGGTCGACCCAGTTTCGTGAAAAATATAACAGACCCCCCACCCCACGAACGCCTCCTCGTAATCGGATAAATGTTAATGACCACACGTCGAAAGAGGAAAATATTTATGTATATATTCGCGTAATGTATAGTGCGAAAAGAATGTGGGCCAGTCGCGCGAAAAGAGCGAAACGCGTGTGAATCACGTAGCGCGAGCGATTTCGATCGCCATGTTTCTTTTGATCGACGATCTCGTGTTAAAGGATAAAAAATAATTATCTTACGAAAAATGTATTGTACATAGAGACAAGGAATATGAAGAAGTCACTAGATGTTGAAAATTCCCCAAAAAAATTAACCAATCTGTGGGACCTGGTAAGAAAATGTAATTCCAAAAGGTCATTTTCGTTACGTTCGAGTAAAGATCGAAGCCCAGTCGGGTTGGAAAGACGCTCGAGAAATTTCTCTTTAAATTTCCCGCCGACGGTAGTCTCTCTCTTTAAATAAAAGAAAAAACGCGAATCCCACGCACGGTGTCGCTACTCGATAGAATTAATTGTTCGTAATAGGAAAACTAGGACAGTGCCCATTAACGTTAATACGTAAACTCATCACACGTGCATCATTCAAACAATCCCAACGACCACATTTGTATAAAGAGCATCAATAATGAATAAAAGTAAAACGATAATCGCTCCGATGAAACGACGATAAATTGCTAGAATACATGAGAACGGTAAAAAATTTTTTTTTTTGAAAAAACTAAAAAAAGTCTATCGATTTCCACAGTCTATGTATAAATAAGCGTAGATACCCAAAGGTCTGACACAGATAAGAGCTCGGTTGAATTTTTTATCACTACCAACGAGATAAGATAATCCAAGAAAATAATAATGATAATTAGTCTTAATTAGTCCGGACAACGATATCCCTATTTATAAGTTTAAATACTATCATCTATTTTTCGCTCTATATCCTATGTACGGTCATATTAGAATAGCCTTTGGTATCTAGCAAGCAGGAATCTAATGGCTAAGGTTGCATGGAAAATAATAGGAATAATGGGAATAACAGATAGCGTTATAGCGTGAGGAGGACTCACTTGGGGCGAGCGGCGTTGGGTAGGTCGCGTGGTAGACGACACGCTGGGGGTTTGCGTGATTATAGTTCGCCATCGTTTTCCTCGCTCCGCCAATTACTATCTTACCGACTACGAGATCCCTCTCTCTTTCATTCCTTCGTCTTTTGCTCCTCTCGCGTATTTTCCCTATGTCAATACGTCTCCTGCGTATCTTCCTTATCTAAAGGTACTTTTGATTCTTGCAGTATTCTCAAAGGACGGCGACGTTAATGGCGGTGAGAATTTCTCCGGTAGATCTCTTCCGTCTCTTCTCCTTTTCTTTTTTTTTGTTTCTTGATTTTACTTTTTATTATTTTTTTTTTTTTTCCAACTTCTTGTTTCTTTCCAACAATTCAAATCACCATCAATTTTCCAGTTCGAAATTTTTCTTAACGATACGAGAATAACGAGGAGGTAATTCGTATATGGGTGATATTATCGGCGAGGATTATCTGTCAAGAGACTTTAGTGCTTGGATACGGAATCGTTATAGACGTCGGCCTGTGCCTTTTGTCGCGTATGAAATTATTTGGAAATTCTTTGGGTTTAAAACGGCAGGACATCCCCAGGACGTAAGTGCACAGCCAAAAATCTTCCTATTTCGTTCCAGTTTCGTTTTTCTATTTTTTTTTTTTTTTATTTCTTTGTACCTTCTTTATACCTTCCACTCACCCTTCCTCTCTCACTGTCGCTCTTAGCTGAATTTTTTTTTATTTGGGTTTGCCCCTCTTTTTCTTCGAAAGTCAAGAGTCAAGAGTTCTATGAAGTGTTTTAGCTTAGTACATACGTCACACGTGGAGCTCACGCGTGTCAGGACGATATTATTCTGATCTTTTCTTTTCCTGCTTACAGACTACTCTCTCTCTCTCTCTCTCTCTTGCCCCTGTCTCTCTCTACTATTCCCTTTTTCCCCTCGTCCTTCGTCAATGTAAAAAAATGAAACTCTCTCCTCACGTAAGTTTCTCCCTCAACCGTTCGCTTTCCCCGAAAAGGCTAAATCCTCAAACGTCCTGTCCTTCGTCCTGGCTGCTCGTTCCCTCCTTCGAATAGTTTCTGCGTTCTCAGCTTCTTCGAAAATTCATCTGCGGGTCACCAGAAAATGTATCCTCGCGAATTACGGATGCTGCGGAGTAACGCAGGAGGAAAAATTCTTCCGACGTTCCTTCCCCAACCCCCTTTCACGACTAAATTCGAATTTGACTTTTTCTCCCCCACAGACTCCTCTTTTCCCGTTGTCCTGTGATCCAGCTGTATTATTGTTGTGCGCTCCGGAACTTTGTTCTTCTTATATCCTAAGTTACAACACTGAACCCGTCCCAGTTTCGGGACAAAATAATGTAAGGGTCACACGTATAGAAACTGAAAACGCTTCGCGACGTTTAACGTTTTAATTATTTGTTTTTGTTTGTTTCTTTTGTATTCCTTAAACTCGTTATTTCGTTTCGCTTTTACAGAAAATAGTTCAACTTTCTTCTTTCGACCTCTCGTCCTCGTACTAATTCCTTCTCTTGCGCACTCTCCCTCCTTTCTTTCCTTTTCCTTCCTTCCTTCCTTATCCCGTTCTTCTCCCTCTCTCTCTCTCTCGCTCTCTCCTTCTCTTGTGCTGCTCTTTGGAAAAGATAGTCTCTTACGTGTTTCTTAACTTTTTTTTCCTCTCTCTCTCTCTTTCCTTTATACACAGTAGTAGAGTTAGAAGTGTGTGTGTTATGTGTTATTTACAAATTTTTAATAAAATAGTTCAATAAGTTTGGCCCCGCGTGTCTGCTCCCGAGCGGCGGGAGCCGCAGAGTGAGCCAAGCCACGATATTCGAGGCGGCGTTCGGGGAACCCCCTCCGTGTCTCTAGCATCGGCAGGATCCCCCACCACCAGCATCGGCCACCACCAGAAGTCCAAGCTTGCAACCCCAGCCACAGCCCCGGCTGCCGACAAACCAACCCCCGGGTTCTGGCACGACACGGCATGCCGCCCCTGACGTTGCACGCCGTGTTCCGTGTAACGTAACCCGGCCGTGCTTCTCTTTTGGTTCCCGTGCGCTCGCGGAACCGCTACCAGCCCGTAAAACCCGATTTCGATTTTTATTCCCTTGCCGATCAAAAAGTTGTCCATCGAAGGCCTGAACCGAAGGTAGATATAACCCCTTGAATTTTTAAGGGTGGTGCTGCCACCTCACAGTGACCTCGCGATCCCGCGAAACGCCCCGCGGAGAAAAATCCCGAATAAAAGTCAGCCCTCGTTCCCCCGTGCAGCCACGAATATCGATCGATTCAACCCCCCTCGCCGGCCCACCCATCGAAAATCTAATTAGTCACTGGATCGGGAATGGGAGCCACGCGTCGCCTCATTTACCCTCCTAGCCACGTTTTATACCTGTATACGTTTAGGGTTTTCTTTTTTTTTTTTTTTAATTCATCCCCACGGTTAGTCGCCTGGCATCGCCATGTGAAAATTTCGCTAAGGGGATTTACTGGCTGGATTTATATACGGGGCGGTGGGGTTATAATTTGTCGGTTGTAAAAGGAAGCTTCCTGGCTGGCGTCGCGCGCTTATGCGAATTAGTATTGTTAATTGCTGAGATACGTTCCACCGAATTCCACGTAATTGCGCCGAATTACATGGCACTCCTGGAGGATCGATCCTGCCGGTTCCGGGGGTGGTGCGAGTGCAGGTTGCGACCCTGTCATTTGCAGGAGGAACAAACGAGAACGAGGAGCGCGAACGATGTAACGCTGAACGAAGAAGGGATCAATCAATTTCATAAAAGCAGAAACTCCCGCTAAAGGCCACCGTGTGACTTTTAAGCCACCCTTTCAAGCTCCACCTTGGCGAAGCGACAAAGATGCCTGAAAAACGTGGCGGCCAAATTCATGAATCTGATTATCAGACGTGCCCGTTTAGCGCACGCCCCGTGTAACTCGATAAAACTGGGTCGCGTGTCAAAGTGCGCGAAACCATCCCCAAAGGTGTCCAACTTTTTTGGTGCGAGCTCGTAAATTAAGAGTGGTCCCTGCTATAGGCCATCCTTTTGGCTCTAAATAGAACTGGCAGAGGCTGATGTGTCCAGCCTAGTCTCTCCTCTCCTTCTTTTCGCTCTATCTTTCTGGCCACGTCGACCTGGGCATTTCTCACCCACCCCGCCTTACCAGTCCACAGGGGGTGTCTTTTACCCTGAGGCACCGGCAGCTACTCCTTCCCAAGCTAAGGACAATCAATAAGGAAACTCTGATGTGCCTCCTGCACGTGGCCGAAACACGTCTGGGTGTGGACTGACTTCAGTTCTGAATTACAGTTGGAGCGTGGTAAGCGATTTCGGAAATTAACCTAACCTTTTAAAAGACCAGCGTTCCCACCAAAGGCGCAGTACACGAGGTACCCGTAGTCCTTGGTGAGAAAATCAAAGCAACGTGTCTAGGGGGGGTTTTAGAGACTAGAGGTCGATACCCAGTTCACTCAGTCGCAGTTGGATAGGCCAAGATAGTATAAAATACTGTAGGATAGACTAAGGTACCGTAGGACAGCATAGAGTGAAATAGTGTGTTCGAGGGTAGGCAGCAGCTACGGGCATGGAAAGATAGCATAGAATAGGATCTAAAACCTGTGTCTCTATGACTATATGTAGTTCCTACTGCACTGTCGCCGCTCTGGTGGACTAAACCGGAACTCTGAATTACTGGTGAGCTTACCCACGCAGGAAAAAGGTCCTTTCCAGGATACGCCTTCTAGCAGCAGGAATGGCCGATCGATGCACTCGACTCGACCCGAACGTCGATAACACCGTAATATACCTACGCCTTCCTAACGAACACCCGACGCTTCATTTACCCAGGCGTTTTGGGGGGTCAATCTCTAATCGTGATCAGCTTGGATCTATCCTTACGTCTTGAATATGATTTATATCCTTCCTCTTCGATCACGGATCGCCTTTCGGTATTTCTTTTTTTTTTTTTTTTTAGTCACGATCGAACAAGTCACAGACTTCTTTCCCTTTGCTTTCCTACTACCGGGAACTTAATATAAGATAATTCATGCAACTGAGCACTTTTTATCCTGTATAAAACTTCAACGATCGACTTCATTTGAAATTTAAATGGAAGATCCACAGGGGATTGGAGCAGAACGAATACCGAGCTTCACGAACAAACTCTAACGATCCGACCCGAAGATTCGTATCGGACTTCAAGATTTTCTACACGTCTCCCTTTCTTTTCTTTTTTGCGTTACCCTTTCTGCCTTTATGTTTATCAGAATTCTAGCAAAATAACGAGTTCAATTCACATGACTTGGGTAACTTCCTAAGTGTTTCATAAATAATTCACTGTAGCTGGATCATTAAGAGATCGATATCAAAATGCTTTTGTCCTGCTACGAAGTCGCCGTTTCTAAAGCAGTGAGCATAATAAAGGAGTCATAAAAAGAATTAGACTATCCTATAATGCCAAGCCCGTTCCTCTCGTTAAAGAAACTTCAGACTCAACGAGTCACGTACGAGTGCTATACGTAAAAGAGAGTCTAAAAAGAAAAGAGTATAAAACAAAAGGGAGTATTAAAAAAGAGAGAAAAATAATCTGTCGAAAACTTACCGGAAGCCTGATCCACTTCGGGCTTACTGTCGACCATAGAATCGTGACTGTTCTCCTTGATCTTCTGCCGATGTCCTGAATTAATCTCCGTTCGATTATTCGAACCGTCCTGCTGATTCTTAAGATCGTTTCTCGGATGATCATTACGTTCGCTCAGCTTCGTTATCGACTGATTAATTTTATCATTGTTAGCATTACAGTTCCCATTACCATTCGCATTGGTGTCACTCTGTAATTTAAAAAACAAGGGTCACTTTAACCAGCCACTTTTGAAATCTTTAATTTTACAATCAATTACCTCGTATTATTCGTTATTCATTTTCATATCTGGAATCTTACCAAGGTAGTCATACAGGAGGATGTCGAGGATGATCTAACGACGACAATTCGATTCTGATTGTGATCGTTTGCCGAGAGAGCGGAGACGGTGCCATTCGCAAGAGGACGATGCTCATGGCCACCGTGGCTGTTGGATCCAGCAATCGTATTCGAAGTGGTGGTAACACTGGTTACGCCATTTCCCAAAGACGTTTGCCTGATCACCAAAACGCTGCCCGCTGGCTCAAGCACCACAACCTGTCTCATCCCCATCTTGGGTTGGAGCTCCTTCTCTATCCAGGAACTCCTCCTCTTGTTGGCTCTTCCGGTTCCTGATTAGTTTCCTGAAGCCGCGCTCCTCTCGCAGCGCCTTAATCTCTAGAGGATCCGCCTGAAAATCGGCTCCTCCTGTAGAAACGACAGTGGCGTTTTGTTAATTCAGCAACGTCTTCTCCCGCAGTACCGCTACTACGTGATATCGTAGATGTATTTGTCTGGGGAAAAGAAAGAAACATAAACTTTAAAAAAATTAAAATCACGAGGAAAAAGTTTTGTAGTTACATTTATTATTTCTCTTCGGTCATTAGAACGGTTGGAATTGCGTGCTCGAGAAATGTTAACTTGTTATTAATGAACTGATGAACATTCCAGCTGGTATCCATCTGGAAAATCTTTCTACTGGTAATTAATGAACCGCAGAACGTTCGAGCACTTTCCGAATTAACATTTGAATGAAGCCTGCTGCCCGCGTGAAACTTTATTCCTCGCATAATTTCTTTCTGCAACAATATTATCAAGATGCGAATGCCCGAGTAATCTTTGCAGCATTGTAAAAAGTAGAGTGAGCCTTGATAAGGACAATTTAATCTATACTGACATTATATTATTTTTAGTATTATTAAGCAAGCAGATAAATTCTAGAAACTCATCCTGAGACTTTCTATAAAAATATAATCCTCTTTTTCAAGAGACAAATCAATCTTGAAGATTTAAAGAATTCAAAGCTCTTCCTCCTTCGTATCAAGCAAACGCAAGATCCAAACTCTGATGATTATTCAAGATACGTAACTCTGCCAAGAAGATGGCCAATGTAACCAAAAAAGCCAAGAAGAACCAATGTCAAAGCGTGTTTCTTGGCAAAGAAGGTAACACCGTTTGAATACGCCTGTATCAGTGTAAAATAAGTTAAAGTGCAAATGGAAAGAAAGAGTGAGTGAATGTTTCATTTAAGTCAAGAGTCTTGTAGGAAAGGAGTCTGCGAAGGACCAAAGCCAGAATTGGCAATTCCATTCAGTATTTTCTTTCCGTCCTCCAAAAAAAAAAAAAAAACTCGAGTCCCTCTATATATAGAAAGTCGTTGGCAATGCTTGTCGCTTTCAAAATAATAAGAGGAAAATCCAGCTCTACTGAATATGCAAGAGAAAAAAAGAATCTAGGTTAGTTCGATACTCCATCGTATAATTAGGAAGGTCAAATTGAGGGATGATCTACGCGGGAACGTCGGGCGTCGACGTCTACTACAGTCACGATAGGCAAGCATTATATTTTGACTCCAGGGAGACCGAGTCACCTTTTCTCCTAGGTCACACTTTTCTCCGAGAAGGGCTGACCCAATTCCGTGTGTCCGTCGCACGTAAAATTTCCATCGGTAGAATAAATTTTGAAAATCGTCTGCCAACTCACGGATACCAATTAAGCATGAGTATTGTGGGAAGCGCGACGATTCAAAAACGGCCATTTTTTTTATCTGCCATCATGTAATAATCGATACGAGTAATAAATGGGGAGCAATTAATTTTTTGTATGCACTGTATTAACTCCCAGGCGCTGGACTTCGCAACTGCCAATTGGATTTGACATGACGTCAAGAACAAACCTCGTCAATTAACTGGTTAATTAATGTATTCATTACTTTAACGCTTCAGTCGTTTGCATCTATCACGATGGAACCAACAGTTTCCCTTGAATGATGTAAATTCTTCATTTAAATTCGTATATCCGCTCGAGCGTGAGAAACGTTTCTACCTTGTTTGAAAATGTCGTCGAGTTACTACGCTAGTCAGTGTAAATGCTTTTAATTTAATAAGACGCACGGAGAATAATTCGTTTGCTCCTTAGAAATTGATGATCATTTTTAACACTGGCATAATCATATTTACCAATACAATGGATGAGCAATTGAATGATTATCCAAAGGAATAGATCCTAATTTGAAACACGTAATCATATCTAATAAACGACTAGCAATGAATGACAATCCGCTTATCAACAATCAAGCATGGCAATACTCAACTACTTCCATGAAGTTTCATTGGTAAATAATATCTCTACGCAACGATCAAGACATAATAATAAACGTGTTACTTGTGCAGAGATAAAAATTTTTTAAATACGATTACTCGCGGCCATGAATCTGAAAACGAATCACAATGACATCAAGGCTGATTGCGACTTATAAGTTAAAATATAGGCAGGCTCGTGTAGTCACATTGAAAACTAAACTTATTGTCAGAACGTGTCCGATAGAGGGTTTCTTTAGCTACAGGATTACAACGAGGCTTCTAAGTATATCCTAATATATAATAGATCGACTGGACGATTCTTAAGACGGTCAAAGTCCAGATATTTTTTAACCAAAAAGCTGTTACACGAGAAGGGAAAAACAATAAGAGAGGAAAAAGAGAATAGAAGACGCGAGAAAAAATGTAGAAGAAAAAAAACATAGGAAAGAAATATGGTTACCGGTTCGTTTGTCACTTATGAAAAAACGTTGACAGGAAAATTGCCACGGATACACGATACGCGCGTGGACTGAAAAATCGACGTAACGACCAATCTAACTGAAATAATCCGGTCACGTATCGACGATATCTCACGTACCATTCGAACAAATTACACCGGAAACTTTTAACCGAAGACTTCGCAGTGCTGACTGAAATTGGCGCGAGTAACGTAACGTTTCTAAACCGCAACGAAACTAATCGTGCTCTCGTTGTGGTGCCTGAAAATGTCTGGTTTTACTCGTAGCCTGATAACGCAAATGATTAGAGGTTCGGTACAGGCCACAGTGCGATTGGAGAAATTATCACGGTCATCAACCGTAATTGTCGTGACCGGGATTCTGGAAATTGATTTTTCCGACGCCACCCGACATATTTCCTGGCGAAGCCATTGAAATGAAACAAAGGAACAACAAAAAAACAAAAAGCAATCTGTCTCTATAGCCACTATAGAAAGTGTCTGACTGTTTGTACATCCTGGGCCATTTTCTAAAAATATCAAACAGCCATAAAACTGTATCCGGAATTACAGTGCGGACTGAATGTATACACAAAACCATAATTATATCGTAAATCATGCATGAGCGTGTATATAAGTTTAGATATAAAGTTCAGACCTGAATTTACGCGGGTGTCGAAAGATAATTCTTTTGTGTACATATAGTATATATACGTAACTGAAAAGCTAACCCAACTGAAAGAATCCCAGGGTTTTGCCCGGACATTTTGGCACTAACTCCTTTTTATAATGTGGCCAAGAAATTATAAGCAGAGGCCATCCAATATTGTACGCGATTGGTTTATTTTTTTCTTTAAAAAGTTATTGTTATGGATATATTAGGGTTTTTGTTATGTATATATACTCACAATATTTCTCCCTCGAGTGACAGAAGGCTTGTAACTCGTGCCAGAGTAGCTCATTTTGAAAGGACGAGTTAACCAGGTCAAACACCTTAGAGCCCTATCGGAGGACACTTTAACATTCGTTCATTTTCACGCGTTACTTCACGACGAACATTTAACACGGATCCTAACTCTTTCACGTAAATATTCCTGGGATTCCGCGGTTATGCGCTCCCGGACGATTCCCGGGATCCATGACAGATGGGGAACACGACTCTGACGGCCGCGAGTCGCATGCGCAAAGCAGAAACGAGCAGACGTCGGCCGAACGAACCGTGAACTACTTGTTACACCTTTAGAATGGAAACTCACTGAAAAATATCGCGATGTGTGTTATTCCATAGACTTGGGATAGTTTGGAATAATAAATGCCCGAGCCGTATCTGTAAACCCGAAATGTTTAAACATGGTTATTTCCATAATGGTTATATTCAGACTAAATAATAGATAAAAATTAATCTTGCTTTTATAGCATCACTATTAAATTTCTTGCTGTATTTTATCTTCGTATTGCTTATGAAGAAATCGAATGACAAGTATTCAAAACGTATAACTGAGCTAATTTCCTTCGTACGCAATCTCAATTGTTTTACGCGTATGCGATAACAATAGACGCGATAACAATGCTAATAAACGATACCACTGATGAATCATAAAGCTTATCGTTACATTATGGTATATGTACTAAATTTTGCATAAGGCTCATACCCGTAGCTAAAACAATCAAAACTCGTTAGAAACTCTACGTAAATCGAAGATTTCGGCTGTGTCTTTCTCAGAAGAAAAGTTTAAGGACAAAACGTACGTGACCTATATTATTCCGTGAAACAGTTGTCCACGCATTCTTTCCTTTATAACGCAACGTTTAATTTATAGTTGCAATAACCTCGTCTGGATTCTTAGCGTCTGCCGGCCAATGCCCGATGCTGAATCACGCAGCTTTTCAGATGTAAAAAAAAACAACGGCGCTTGCGTTATACGTCTACGTGACTGCTCTGTTTCTCTGTATAAATTTACTGCGTGCTGGCTCCTTCATTCCTTTGCGAAGTAGCATATCCAACGGCTCGACATACATATCTCTTTGAGTTTCTACTCTAGGAACGTATCAGTGAGTTGCTCGATGATTCAAACTGATTCAAACAAAACGTCAGTATCGTCAACTTGCGTGCATTCAGTGAATTTCGTGACGCTTCAGTGATTAATGGTGAAGGGACAGCTTTACCTTGAATCTTCGTAATAAGTAACGTGATCGAACGTAGCGTTGTAAATTATCCTTTGGTAATATTGATCTTGTACGTTAAATTTTTTTGAGAAATATTTTAAATAAAACGAGCAGGGTGTGGTGACAGTGCTTATTTATAGATTTTGATAAACATCCCCTCGTGAGTATACTGAGATTCTTTTATTTTCATTTGAAAATGAATAAAGTGATGATTTCCTTATTTTTACGCAGCATAAGTAGAATAATTCGTTGAGGAATATATTGCACAATTTTGTTTGCGATACTGACGCTTCGTTAATGTCATTACATTCTTAATGGCTGACGTGGACTATAACTAGTAGTTTTCCACCCTTTACATGTTTTATCATGAACACGCCTCTTTAAGTGACACATTATTGGGTATTGAGTTTTACAAGGATATTAATACAAGTCTTTTGATTTTTATAAAGAAACACTTTGACGATGTCTCTGTATCCATCTTTGGAGGATATGAAGGTGGATCATATGATGAAGGTAGGGATAAAACTTTGTCTACTTTGAATTTGCATATACATTTTCAAGCGTAGAAATGATCGATGTTAATCCAAGACTTTTTATCTTCAGGCTCAGCTGCATGCTGAATATCAGTATGCGGCTCAATTGCCTAAAGTTGAAGCACCTGCTCAGCCATCTGCTCCATCGTATACGGCTGCTTCTTCTGTACAGCTCTACCCTTTCCTGGGAGATTACATGGGTTTGGAATTGAGCGAAGAAATCATTGCTCAGAACATGCCTGAATATGCAGTTGTTACCAGGCCACCTGTAAGTATAAGAATTTGTGTTGGACGGAGAATCACTATAAGTATAAAGACATTTTTATATAGATGGGTGTTGAGGTACCGACTGCACAATCTGGACCACTTTCTGGAATGGTTGCTCCATTATCAGGACAGTCTCTAGGGTTACAAAGAGCTCAAGTTACTAATGGTATCAGAGAGGTACAGTTGAATCATAGACATGAGTTATGCAGAATTTTTATATAAGTTTATGTTTTAGCTCATATTGTGCAAGGACAAGGATGGTAAAGTGGGCATTAGGGTACACTCTGTTAACAACGGAGTGTTTGTATGTCTAGTGAGTAATGGATCTCCAGCTGCATTGGTTGGATTACGATTTGGTGATCAAATTCTTGAAATTAATGGAGAGTCTTTGGCTGGATATTCAATGGATAAAGTACACACTCTGCTTCGTAAGGCTCCTGTCAATGGTATCAAAATAGTTGTCAGAGACAGGTCAGTTCTACGCTATGTTTTTACCAGCTTTCCTTAATAATGTTGATGTTTAATTTTTACTGACAGTATTATTTTTGAAATTTAGACCATTCGAGCGAACAATAACTATGCACAAAGACAGTCATGGTCACATTGGATTCCAATTCAAAAATGGAAAAATCATAGCATTGGTCAAAGATTCCTCTGCTGCTAGAAATGGACTGCTTACAGATCATCAAATCTTGGAAGTGAATGGAAAGGTTTGTCAATTTCTATATCTCTGAATGATCTTGCTCATTAAATGATTTCTGGCATTGATTATCTTGACTTGTAATTTTTATAGAACGTAGTGGGCCTCAAAGACAAAGATATTACTACAGAAATAGATAACGGTGGAGATGTTATTACAATCACTGTCATTCCTTCCTACATATATGACCACATGATTAAAAAGTACGTAATCTTATATAATATTTGCATCCGTATCTAATTCATTAATTTGAGTCACTAAAATATTGAACTATATTTTACAGAATGTCAGGTAGTCTTCTCAAGACTTCAATGGATCATTCGGTACCGAATTTATAAAGAAAGGAATTCGATGTAAATTTTCTCACAATATTGGTCTACCTAATATTCGTACACTAAAATGCCACCATTACATTTAATCTTTTCTATTTACGATTCAATTATAATAAGTCGTCCTGATACAGGACGTCTTGGGTTGGCTTGGATCCAAAGTACGACATGAACAATCTCGGATAACTGGAATGAAGTGATAAACGAAAAGATGAGATGATAAATTAGAGAGAATGATGAAGGAAAGATGATTGACGTGATCGTAATTTTTCATGAATCTATGTGCCAGGTCATAGGATGACCCTTTAATCAAAATTATATTTTCTGGTAGAATATTTTTTTACTCGACGTAAATGTCCTATAGAAAAATTATCAACAGTTTTAAAATTCGTATAATTATCTTTCAGTGGTATTCACCTTGATACTTTTTCTCGTTGTTTAAATCTTGATTATTGTGATAACATTATATTTACCGACTGTGTAATTGACGCTTTACGATGCCACAAATAATGAAACGAACAACAAGCATTCTGTATTTTATTATGGAACGTACACACATTAGTACAAGTGTGGACTGGATAGATTTTTTATTGCTTAGTTACTAGTTTACATAAAGGATCGTGTTTTATATTATTAGATATTTCTACTGTGCCACTATCTTTAACAGAATGTGTTATATCTAGGGTATAAGAAACAAAATGTATATCATATATGTATTTTATAGAATCTATGCTGTATAGCAGCAAATGTCATATCGAGAAAAATATAATTATACCAATTCATGAAATAGTATTATAGTGATTTCCAACAATATTCGACAGCATGATGTACAGTCAATTTTTTCTAATTTCGCGTTTTCTAGACTTGCTGAGTGCGTCCCTGCTATGCGGAGGATACATTTTTTTCATCCTCACTTGCACAGTTCAGCTAACAAGGATGACTGGGGTGCGTCGGAAACCTTGCTCCGGATTATTTTAGAACATTGTACCTTTCTTTACCAACGTTATCACGAGAATGATAGAATGCTATCGGATTACACTTCATTGGTTCTGAATGTACTGTTGCTCATGATACAAACAGACGAGGTATAGCCACTAGCGGTTCTGCGCATTTGGACGATGACGTCATTGGACCTGCGCGATCCGGACCAAAAACATTCGCTAGTGGCTATACCTCGTCAGACAACATATAATAATAAATAATAATAATATAACAAAATAATATAATATATATATATTATATATATTGACCAATGCTCTGACTTCGTCTATTTGTATGTGTGACAGAGATTTCGAAACGTCCAACCGTTTGCCTCCAATATTTTCGGTTTAAAACGGCTTTGTGTTACCTTGTTTTCATTAGATTCTTTTAACGTATTCTGTGTTGCGAAAAATTTGTGCTCAAAATGAAAATGCGTTGTGATGCCGCACGTTTAGGTCAGAAGATTGGAGATGAAGTTATTTTGCTTGGCAAAATAACTCATGTAAGTTTCATAACCATTTCTTGAATATTCAAAAGTGATGACTGTAACTACAAAAGAGGTTATTCAATTTTGTAGTATACAAGAATTCGTAATATTTGATCATTTTTTCGTTTGTTTTGTATTAGTTGAGTTCCAGTGGAAAGGAAGCTGTAATAGAAACTACAGATCATGCAAAGATTCATGTAGCCTTTTCGGAGCCCATAGATGGTCTTCCTGAAGGTTATGTAGAAGTTCATGGCAAAGTTGAAACTAAAAGCAAAATTCTCTGTGAAAATTTAGTAGAGTTCCCAGCTGATGCAGCTGCAGATTTCGGTAACAGTTCAAACTTCTATAGGATTAATCGATCAATTGGTAACAGTGGTTCAATAATTTTTTAATTCCATATAGATGAAGAACCTTACAATGGGATGGTAGTAACGATGAACTTACTAGGAAATGACAAGTGGGAACTCCCTGGCAATAGTCTTTTCTTCCTATAAGGTTAATTTTTTATTTACACACATACTGTGCACCTTGAAATAATTGTTTATATCATATTAATGTACTGTTTTTTACAAAAATTATAGTAACAGTGTGGTGTGAGCATCACTGATTATATGATTTGCAACAGGCTTCCTGCTTTAAATGATGCGTCTAATGATGAACAGCGGCATCTACAGGTTGTTACTGGACATTCTGAATGGTGACTGTAATAATAAATGTTTTTGTACTAAATAACAGAATAGTTATTTTCTTTTAAAAAAGAATAAATATTTTTTAAATATTTACCGAAACCAATTGGTAATATGATTAGCATGACCGCCATGTCTACATGTTTGACACCAAGTAAACCAGCTACTGAATTCAGTCAATTTATTATCCTCCTCAGAGCGATTTGTATTACTCGTACTCGTTTGCAAACCACTTACGGTACCCATGTGCATCAAACAGATTGCACATCTCGGTAGCGGTTTACGACAACTCGGACATGAAGACATCTGCGACATAATTAAAAAATGATATTTATCAGCAAGAAATTGATAAACTCACAACGTAGTTTACCTTTAATTTGTTTGATGTGCCGCCAAGTCTTCCAAATGGTCCCCTAGCTCTGCTTAAACCTTGCATATACGCAGATATACTTTTCCCACAGAAATTACACGAAATGTAAACTTGCTGGGGTGGTTTTTCATTAGTTGATGTTCTCATTGCAATATCAAAGTGTGCTCTTTGATTCCACATTTTCCAAGCATCCAAAAGTGCCCTGTAACTATCTATCCATACTTGAACTTGATTTTCTTGCAACAGTTTAGGCGGCAGAGCTCTAATCGCTATTAGACTGCAACTTTGAACATCTCCTGTTATTTCTAAATATCTGTTTAGCAATTGAACCCCTTCGACGCTAGCACCTGGAATAGAGCATTAGTAATTAATGGAGTAAATGACACTTTGCATAATGATGTGGCTAATTTTTTACCTGTAAGGAGAAAACCTGCCAAGTTTCCTTCTTCGCTCAATTTTTGTGTCAATTTTTTCAAGTATTCATGGAGTTTATTATCAGAAAGAAACATTAATGCAAACGCAACTCTGTCCTCCACAGCCATACCATTTTCATTCTACAGAATCATATAAAGTACACGTTTGTATAATTCATAATATTTCTTTCTATCATTGTGTTACTTACAAGTACATTTTCGTAGGAATCATTATCGGCCGTCAAAAAGGCAAAAGTTGCTCTAAGATAAGGATCCGAGAGTTGAGATCGGGATTTTAAGCACAGTTCTCTCCACATGCTGTTTCTATCTTCCGAGAAACCAGAAAGAGCCATTGCTACAATATTCAGATTTGTTGCTAGAGACATTTTACTGGCACCTCTATTTAAAATTTCTATTGCCTGTCGTAAGCCGAGATTAAAAACAGAAATGGCTGCTGCTCTTGGGTATGCGCCTTCTCTCTCTAATCTCTCAAGAAACAAATGATTGTAAAGAGCATTCGTCTCCTTATCAAATCGCCAACCACAGAGTTGCAGTGCTTTATCTCTATCCGATGATCTATAATCCAAGAAAACATTAAATTATTATTAAATGCATATTTTATTAGAATTTCAAGTACTTCAATGAATTACCTATATATTTTTGCGGTATGATTCGAACCAATATCCGTCCATGGCCGATGGACCAACTCTGACTTTGTGAAGCCATTAGTACTATTTTGCTGTCCGTCAAGTTTTAACACCATCCTATTATACCCAATTCGTTTGTTAAACATATTTGAAAAGTTATTGTTTGTTGAATCGTGAAATTTTACCTGACACCAGGATGCTTGTTTTCAGGACTTTGTATCGTATCGTCATCTACCAACGAACGACTTAGGTACAACCATTGCCAAAGATTCTTTAGAGTCTCATTTTCTGCTAAATCTCCATTTTGTGACAATTCCGGCTAAAAAATAATATATCTAGAACGAAGCTATTTTTATTCACTTAATAGAACTGTCATTATCCTTACCAGTAGCCCATACTCTGCATTAGCTCGTGATTTCGTTAAAACTGATATATCATCAAGTGATTTATAAATATTGTCATTGCTACAAATATATTTAATAGATTTAGATGCGTGATTCCAAGCAAGATATGATCTCGTAGCCCAGTTTACTGTTATTCTTTCAAACACAGTGTAATCCGTAAGACCTGTTTAGGTAACAATGTTTATCACAATAACTTATTTAATAGTTAAGCAACTACTTAATTCAAATGTTTGAACATACCTTGCTGAGATATACCCAGTAATCTATTTACATGTATCGGATGCCATGAAAAACTAGCAGGGCTTGACCATGGTGGTATCACAGTTCTTTCCAAAGCACCTGGTTCTGTATCCTCTCCACCACCACCAATACCACAATGTTGAACATCGTGCAGGTGTAAGGCTCCTGAATCCTTTTGCAATGATCCCAACAAATTGTTTCTTGTCGGGCACCAAAGAACTTTTGTTACTGGCCTACTCTGTGGTAATGTCAATACAGGCTTTTCGAAATATCGTGTGTCCCAAATAGTGATTTGATTCTCAATGTGAGAAACCAAATGATAGTCATTGTGAGGATCCACGGATAGGCTGTATACAGCTTTTGTAGGAGTCGCATTGACAACCTTAACAGCATCTGATTAATAATTAAATAAATAGTATTGATTCTCTTATAAATTTAATAAGTTAATGTTACCTCTGAAGTCTATAATTTTTAAATGTTTATTATTGATTCCAACAACTAGACATCGGGGTTCATTATTAAACCAAGCGAGAGAGTGAGCTGTTTCCGAGATACCAGCCTCAGATATAGGTCTTACAGAATCTGATTGAGTTGTACTGTGATGGTGTATACGTTCAATATCAAATGGACTCTTGAGAACATCCCAAAGAAGTACTGAATGATCAGTGCGATATTTATCTAATCCACATACAATCAGATTTGGATCCACTGGATTCCAAGCTACTGCGTTACACTGCCTTGCGTGTTTGGGTGCTGGTATAGACAATTTTTATTAGTCAGGTAATTTAATATATACAATGACTAATGCTTACTAAGCTCTTTTCCAGTGAGACCAAGGGAGTCGAACGCAGTAGGTCCAAATGTTGTTAAAACAACTTTGCCATTAGCCTGACCCACAGCTAGAAGAATATCTGGTTCTGGCTGGGGATAAATGTCAATACATTTGACGTAATGATGACTGGTGTTTGTAGCAAGAAGATGCGCAATCGTAGAGTCTGAGATTTTAATACCTGTTCAATAAGAAGATCGCAGTTTACCCACCCTGTAAACATCAGATAAACTCCAAAAGAAAATACTCACACGATGGTCGAACGGTATCCTTTATTTGGGCTACTTCGTAAAGACATATTTCAGTACCCCATGTAATAAATTTATTCGAGTGAATCGGAGACCACTGAACTTCCAATTTAACACTACTCATTTTGTTTTTTTCAAAATTCAAATTAATACGCAAAGCACGCGAAACAACACCCAGCTAAATATGTATCAAATCAGACTTTTCTTAAGGTACGTCAATATACCTATAGGTAAATTACGCAAGAAACGGCTACATCTTCGTTAACAAATTAGAAAACTGTATTTTGTAAGATATCCATATCAAATTAAAAAAACACCACTTTCACCCGACGTCACTCTTTGCTGCTCTTCGCGCAACAATGCTTCACAATGTCAAGAACAAGAAAATTGACTTCGGAAAAAAAACATTCTAATTATTCATACGCATGCGTCTCCTCATCTCGTAGACACCTGATATTAAATCGTTCAATATCAAAGCTTTTTCAACAATCACTTCGATTCCATAAATAGTGTTACTATTACTTATTTACTTATTGATAAGATTATCAAATCCTTATTCTCGCAATTTACATTTTACGACGATCCTAATCGTTTTTTCACAATAGATTAAAAATGTTAGTAGACGCAACAAATGGATATCGATTCCTAGAATTATCAATCCTTTTAATGACAGTTCAAAATTGTGTATCTGTGTAATATTATCAATCTCTGCAGTTCCTTGTAATCATAGTAAATATCGTGCGAAAAAACAATTTGTATGTATAAAAATTGTTGCTGTGTGCTGGGGAAACTTGTTCGCTCCTAATAGTGAACAGGTTAGGTTAGGCTCTACCTGTACACATTCGTAAGCAATCGTAAGATAGTGTACAGCGCCAGTCTCTCAGTGACTAACGTGGTGAAAGATCAAACCAGTGTGTGACGGGTGTACGCTACTCTACAATTCGGCACAATACAGTACGGTACCATCCGGACTTTAGTCATTGTACCATTTTTAAAGGTAATTCGAGTGCATTTTATTGAGTATTTGCTTGTTTTCGATAATCTCTTAGTAACACTTTTATTTGTCGAGTTAAGGATACTCTGCTTAATTGCTATGAATATTAAATAGAAAGTGGTAATAGGTGAAAAACATTCATCGACAGGATATATCGGCCGACAGCGCGGCACCGCCTTTTTCATTATTCATACCTTGTATACGCCTTGAATTTTAGCGTTAATTGTTCCCTAGAACTTCGTCTATGATCCGATTGTTAATTGGTTATCATTATTCATTACTCTTTGACGTGATAATCAACGCGTTGAAGGACTGTCATGCGATCCCTTTTATTTTAATGAATTTACTTGGAATCTATGAGTGTACTCATTATTAATTAATGGATTAAAATATTATATTTTTTTTATCTAGTATTATTGTATTATTCTAGCATAGCTTGCTATTTGCTTCGAACAAAGGTTTTTGTATTTACCACACTTAATCCTCCTTGAGATTTCCCACACTGACAACTTCCCATTCTCTGTTCTTCTGAAGTATTTTAATAGGCAATTTTAACAAGGAGCTTTGGCCAGTAATACTAATTACTACTACTCTCTTAGTGTAACGTGTGACTTCTTGAAAAGTCTTATATACCTATTATAACTGTATATTGTAACTAACTGTTTATTCTGATATATCCTTTATATTTGTTTTCTATACATATAGACGTGCATTAATTTCTTGCCTTTGATTTTTAAGGATAATGTCGAAGAAACCTGGAGCTACTCAAGCCTTACACAAGGTCATTATGGTTGGAAGTGGAGGTGTAGGGAAATCTGCTTTGACTCTACAGTTTATGTATGATGAGGTGTGTGGGTGTTATATCATATTCCTTATAAGTACATGTTCATAGTCTAATCTTAGCATATTATTATCAGTATGACCACTGATAATCTTTTTTAAAATTTTGTGTATTAATCTAATAATATCTGTCATTCAGTTTGTTGAAGATTATGAACCCACAAAGGCTGACTCATATAGGAAAAAGGTTGTTCTTGATGGAGAGGAAGTACAAATAGATATTTTAGATACAGCAGGACAAGAAGACTATGCTGCTATCAGAGATAACTATTTTCGTAGTGGCGAAGGATTTCTCTGTGTATTTTCCATAACAGAAGATGACAGTTTTCAGGCCACGCAGGAATTTAGGTGAGTCTTGTCAAATTTCTTCAATAAAACTTGTTAAATTTTACATCCATTAAAAGAAGGAAATTGTTTCCATCTTTTACAACTTCCTGAGCAATTCACCTGTGAGTCTTAGAGTATTTAAAAAATATATAAATTTAAAATCTTGTATACTCAAATGTAATGGATTATTAATTATATGTGGGTGTTACTGGCAAGCAGGCATCATTTTCTAATCCTTCCATGACAAAAATTACTATAAAACATATGATTGATACACAGGGAACAAATTCTTCGGGTAAAAAACGATGAAAACATTCCCTTCCTTTTGGTGGGGAACAAAAGCGATCTTCAAGAAAAAAGAAAAGTCAGTTTAGCAGATGCACAAGCCAGATCGCAGCAATGGGGTGTGCCTTATGTCGAGACCAGTGCTAAAACCAGAGAGAATGTGGACAAGGTAAGATATCATTTGATCTATCAAAAGTTTGTCGTTATTGTAACAACAAAGTGAAGCAACATGGAGCAATTGTAGATAATATTATTATAATAATTAACTGCAATTCGAACAATTCACTCGCATGTCACTTAACTGGCTTGACTCTGCACTGTCGCCATATAATTTATTGCTTTGGTAAATTTGTCAGTCCATAAATCTCACATGGGCATCTGACACGATAGTAAACATTACTCGTACATAAAAATAAAGTATTACAGAGAAAAGAAACCTTCTGAAATTACATTTGATTTAAGCAGCATCGTGCTCAGGAGCCTTGAGACAAAGCATCACTTGCGCATTTTCAGGTATTTTTCGACTTGATGCGTGAAATAAGGTCGCGCAAGATCGAAGACAAGTCTGCGAGTAATGGCCGTGGAAAGGATCGCGCCAAGAGGAAGAAAAAGAAGTGCATTATCCTCTAGGTTGGCCATTACTGTTTCTTGCATCTTCTTTTTTATTACTCCTAATTTGAGATTCCTCCCTCAGTGCGCTTTTAACGAAGCGTTAAAAAAGATATTGATAAATTATATCTAGCATCCTTAATATTTTATACATGTATGTACAAGCTGGCCCTAATATATTTGTCTTTCTCTCTTTTTTATTAATTTCAAGCACTAAAATAAGCACGCCATTTTATTACTGTAAGACGTCGAAAGATTTCTTTCTCGTTTCTTATCCTTGGATGCTCTTCATTCTTTTACTTTCTTTCATTTTTTTTTAAATTATTTTTGTTTTTTGAAATTGCTTCCAATCGCTTACGCGGGCTTAGCATGTCTAATAAAATTTTTTACAAAATCCTGAGCAGATTATATCTCCGGTATCCAAAGGGAAGGATCCAAAAAATTATAGAAAGATTATATATGAGGAATCTTAAAACAAATTAATAAGAGTCAGCCCCTCCTCTTGCATCGTCGATTGGCGTGGCTCTACGCTCAGAATGAGAGAGAGTAAAACATTTTCAGGTATTCTTTGACTTGATGCGCGCAATAGCAGCTCGCAAGGCACGGGAAAACCAGGGCGAGGGGGGCGAAAACAAGAAGAAAGCAAACTGCTGCATTCTACTTTAACAAAAAGATGGAAAAAAATAAACAGACAATTATCCGTAGCTTGTAACAGTGCTAAAAGCCACACTGACATTAGATTAATGAATTAAGATGCGTAATGCAAATGGTCTTTTCTAATAGACAAGAAATTTGTTCTTACGCTTTACAGTGACACGACGACATTATTCTCCATATTTAAATTAAGTCTTTTCCCATAATATCTTCACTCGCAAGCAGAACCAAACGACTGTATCTTTTTCATCGACCTACTTGATTACCCCATTCTTACTTGATACAA
Source organism: Cephus spinipes (assembly GCA_963971525.1). NCBI lineage: Eukaryota > Metazoa > Arthropoda > Insecta > Hymenoptera > Cephidae > Cephus > Cephus spinipes. Next base: position 1,245,607 of record OZ020572.1, on the reverse strand, counting down.
TTAGTCGGGTTTTAGCTAGAATGTCACGATTAATAACCAGCGTGACTCATAATGGTGCTATTAAGACTCGTCTTTGATAATTAAGACAGTTCCTTGTGCTAATATGTAATGCAACGTTTCTCCCGTTGAAAGACTTGCTGTAAAAGCACGAGAAAAAAATGTTCATCGGAACGTAGACGCTTCTACGATTTTTACACTTCTGCTTGTTCTCCTTATTTAATAGAATTTTTACATAACGAGAATATCGTCTTCGCCACTGTAAAGCAACGAAGAGCGAAAGGATAATTGTACACGAGTATTTAGCTTAAATGCATTCTAACGTCGTCAAGGAGTCTCTTACTCTGTTTTGGTCCAATACGTAAAAGAAAAGAAGAAAGATACAAAAAAATAGATGTAATCGCTAACAAGTCATTTCGTATTAGCGAATCAGAGAGAATCAGTCAGATAATTGTGAAACTCAAGTCACGTTTACCCAGCGAATTATTCTCGCAATAGCTTATAAACAAAGAGAACCACTGTTTTGCGTTAAGTACTCGTAATCCTACGTTTTCTTTGAAGTATTCTTAACTTGTAAGTCCCTTCACGATTGTACACCAAGTATTACATTTTTTTTTAATCGCCACTCATAAAGCAACAAACTTACATCAAGTCCTGTGCGATAATACCCCTTGACGTAACATTGTATCATTTTTCATTGTGGATAAAATAGATTTTCAAAATTCGCTCCCAAACTTATCCCTGTACATTAAAAAGCTATTGACAGTAAAGCAAATCGTCGCTACATGCCAAATAGAAGTTTTTAACTTGAAAATCTAGTTTATTAAAATGATACAATGATTATGTTAGACGGTCGATAGACTTAACGTACTACGATCACCACTTGCATTCAGAATAACAAAGATGAGAGTCCGTGAGGCACATTTACAATAGAATCAACTCAAATAATGGTCGTTCCATTATCTTTCGGGGTGTCAGGACTAGGAAATTCGTTTTTTAAGACACGGCTAGTAAACTCGTTGAATGACATTGTCCATTTTTTAAAGTGCGAATCAAACGACTGGTTAGTCCAAGTCCTAGGGCGCCTAACAAAACCTATTGTTGTATATTAAAGTATCGTTGTGTCTATGTTCACCAATATGCGTTCGACAGAGAAAGACCGATACTCCAGACTACAACAGAGAAAGATTTTGGAACTAGTCGTCGTTCGTCGAATGATTTGAGAGGGTCGATGCGATTACAAAGAAGAAGAAGAATAAAATGGGGAAACGTAGAAAATATAAGGGAGAGCAAAAAATAGCGCAAGATAGTGTTTCGAGATTGATCGTAAGCGAAAGTACATCTCTCGTAGGGACATAGCTAATATGACTATGTTGGTAATAACTTCTCTGCAAAGTACGTACATCTGATCGTAATTGGTTTTTATATTTTTCTACTGTCGCAACTGGTACGTGCCTTTTTAAGTGTTACAAATTCTGGAAGCTTTATCGGTTTAAAAGTGTTAGGCCTCTATCCTACTTACGTAACAATGTGTAATCAGATATTTACCTATTACTTCATAAATCCGTATGCTTTCGGAGTGTCTACGTGTGGTTGGAATTTACATGTTTTTAACAAAGCTCTGCCATCTTTTGAGATATGAATTTTCTAGATTATTCGAGCATTGTCCCTGGACAAAGAAATTCCATCGATACGAAACTCTAAGAACGTAATACCTACGAGTCACTGATAATTATATTGTATAAAAGAACGAGAAGTCAATCATGCATTGACATGCATCTTACTCGAGTTGTTTTTTTTTGTCATTAGGAAAATTTTAATCTAGAAAGAGTTTTTTCACACGCGTAATTAAATGGCATTTTTGTATAATAACGAAATGCTCCAAGAATCCTTAAGGTCGATGAAACATTTTTTACAAATTTTTATTCTAATTCCAATCATTTCATTTTTGTATATGCATTCCTACGGCTACTTTGAAATACGTTACGCGGCGAACCCCTCAGGAGTGTGATTGATCGTTGAATGAATGAAAGTGCAGTACCAATTAAAAAAAAAACAGGGCTTGAGAACATTGTAATATAAGTTATGTACGTTTAATACGAATACGAGTATGTTTACGATAATGAAGATCCTTGTTACTATCCTTGACACCGTACTAATAGGACATGTTGAAAATCAAAGTGAGACCAAAATAAAATATTTTACGCGTTCAGCGAGAAACGATTGAGCATTATATATTTATATATAATATATACACATATATAAATATATTTGTGCTATTACGTTTCGGGAAGAATAATAATAAAGTCAACGCTTGCGATAAGGATTTTTGGTAATGATCATTGTCCGTCATTGTTTTACAATGCCTCTTTGTTTAATTCCTTAAAGTATAATATATACACTCGTGTTTAACATGACGTAACACTGAAATGGGGGAACCGAATTATCTTTTTAACTATCTAGCAAATAAATAGACCATTGTGAAACAGCTTGTACACGTACCGACTTTCTTGTTTAGAGGAAGTAAGTGTAACGGAGATTTATACAGCGGCGATCTTATACGAGAGTCTTGAACGTAATAACGTTGCAGTCTTGTGTTTGAAATTGTAAAAGGTATAATAGGCTCTCTGTTAAGTGTACTCGCAAAGATGACCACAGCCTGTTGGACATTGTCTATTCGAGTTGAACCACTCGCTCATGTGGGTAACGTGCCCACCGTGCGTACATCCTTGACACCAAACGTAGATACCACGTACAACCTGAAGACAACAAATCAATATAACGAGAGGAAAATCATGTTGAGAAAGAAACAAAAAATATGTATTGTTACTCTACCTGGTGGCAGATAGAGCAGAGTGCGTGTCTGGATGTATGACAGCGATCACATAACCATGCAGATCTCTGTAATGGTTTTGTACAAGTCGAACAACATGCATGAATTGTTGTGGACTGTTGATTTAATTGGGAGACCGAAGGCATCCAAGCCAGTTGTATAATCTGTTTGGCAATTTAAAAAAAAAGAATAGCTTATTGATATACTCAATTGGTCGGAATTAATTTTATTAAGTCTATGGTTAGTTTGGGTACCTGCGTAGCCACTTCCCAGAGCTGAAATCTTCCAAGCATATCTATATATTCAAGTAGCCAATGTTCCTGCGTAGCCATTTCTATATTGAGAATTTTTCGTCTGTCCCCAAGAGCAATTAGGATTGAGACTGATGTTTGAATGTCTCTTATGGCTGCGTGATGTCTTAGTGCCTCTTCTATCAAATGAGTTGGGTCCCAAAATACTGGTTTTGGGATTGCTGTTACTATCAGTTGACATGGTTGATCTTCGACGGTAATGGCACCTGTGTCATCATTTATGTCTGGTGAATGATTAGGGAATTGTTCTGGCGGTGGTGATCTGTCCTGTATTTCGTGTCTTAAAGGAAACGCTTCTTTTGGTAGAGTCCAGTCGTTATCGTTATTAATAATATTGTGCATGTACGCGTTGGTATACTCCATTGTCATTGGCTCGAGCTCTCCCTCTCCGAAAAAGAAATCACCCTTTGGTTGCCGTTTGCTTCCCGAGAACGAGCGCCTGTAACTACAATGTTTAACAAAACAGTAAGGATTGCTCCTTACGGTCTGGCAAGGTTCGCGAAATTACCCGGACGGAATAGGTCCGATAAAATGGTGATTTTCCGGGGTTTCATCCGTTTCAGTTTCATCATCTCCTCCGCTTATCACGCCTGGTGCTTCTCCTTGGAGAGACTTTACATCGTTCTCGTGGCCTTGAAAAGAAGTGTATATTAATTAACCAAGTTGCTCAACACTTGTGGACTGTTTATGCAAAGAATATACCTACCCGTATTTGTCTGTTCTACATTTGATCCAATAGCCATCTGTGACAAATTTAATGTATTCACTGCATCTTCCTTAGACACTGTCGGTGGAGTAGTTAGAATGTTACCCAAAGAATCCGTATACAGTGTTTTTGTTATACTCCAAACAGTACTAATCTAATTTAAAAAATGGGGAATAAATCTTATAATTAGGTATGTCCTTTAAACGAGCATTCAAAGAACCTACATCATTCCGACCGGCTTTGCTAGCCACAACTGCATTGTGATCACAAATTTCATTTAGTTTACCACTCAACAAATAACCTTCGGCACAGGCTTTAAACCATTTGGGTTCCTGCGGTGTGGTTACAGTAAATCTGTGCATCATACTAAATGCCATATAAAATGTGTCATTACTCGTTGGCATTTTCCTATGAGAAAATTGGCAAATGTATTACAGAATTTCTTTATTTTTATATAATAGGTTTTCACCTTACCTTGGATATATGAGCTGCTTTCGCACCGAAGACGTTGGAGCGTTTACATTGACTTTACACGCATAAGCGATATCGCCTTTAGCGTTAAGAGCAATACCTTGAGGATTGGCTTTACTTGCTGGTCTCGTAGCATCTTTGAATACATGATGGTACAAGTTACAATCCTAAATTGATAGTTATATAAATTCGTAACTTAAGGAGTACAGTTTGGTTGATAAAATTGTAGTAATAAATTTGCGTACTCTACTGGTTGATAAGAATGATTGAGGATCACCACGCCATGCAACTCCAGTTGGCACATCTTTATGCTCATTAAAACTGGCAAATGGAATGTATGGTCTCCGGATATCCCATACGTTAATACTGCAATCCACAACGAGAGCACAACTAGCTATATGATACTTTCTTTGCGGTCTCCATTTTATACGACCCACTGAAGCAATGGTATGAATCGTATAGTCACAACTTGGCTTCGCTGTCAGATCCCAAACCTTTATAACATCGTGTTGTTTAGATTAAAGTATCGCAGACCTTGAAATACTTATGTTCGTTAGGTACCTTTATGGTTTTGTCTCTGGAGGCTGTTGCAAGCCATGTAGCTTCAGGATGCCAGTCACAAGCAAATATCGGACCACTGTGGGCTGTAAAATGTTGAAAGTAACGATCAGGACGTCGTAAGTCCCATTGTTGTACATGCCCATTTTCTGACACAGCTGCAAATGTGTGTTGTTGATGGGGAGAAAATTGTACGTCTCTTACAGATTCTGTATTGCTGTGAAATTTATATGTTATAGTAAGTACACGAGAGGGTGTACACTATCTGTAAACTTTATTACCTATAGAATGTTTTTGTAGCTTCTTTGGTACGTAAGTCAAAACATTTCATAGTACCATCTTGAGAACCAGAAATTAACCACATGGGTTCTGTCATGTGAAAGCTTACTTTATTCACTGTTCGTTTATGATCAACAAAAACATGCTCCTGTTTGGATCTAGATGGTCTATTTAAATTCCATACAACTACTGCACCATTAGTAGCAGCAGTTGCTAAAATATGATCTAGAAGAAACAATATCATTTTTAGTATAGCAGAGTACATAGTGACAGGTATGAAAGTTAATTGAGATTAATGTATAGAAGTTCCTCTCACCATCGGTGAGATTCCATGCAACGTCGTTGCACGAAAAATTCAAATTTAGATTTTTTCCTACTCTGAGGTTGCATACTTCCTCAAACCTGTCCTCTAGCAATGCAAATATCTTGAATACTATAAAAAAATATTCATATCGTTATATGACAATAAGATTTTTTAAAAATGGAAAGATCAACATTCGAGTAAAAATACGTACCATTACGTCCAGCTATTACTACTTGACTATTATCTTTATTGAGGGCCAAAGCATTAGCAGGGCCTTCCTGAGTAATAAATACCGTCTTGGACGTCATGATATTAATTTATTTTTATCACATGTTATTCGACATTGGTTAGCCACTTCTAGGTTGTGTCAAGTCAATGCAAGTTACCGTTCTATCAATAATACTGGCATTGCAGTTGTTTAATAAAAATCGTGCAAAATCATGAACACAATGTCCCACGTAAAGTTACGTTATGTTACTGTGAGAACAAAAATCCGGCCTACCGGCCGGATAAGACATTTTCAACTAAAGATAAACTTGAATGAGAAGTTATAACAGAAACGAGTACGCAGATTGCCGAAAAGCCGAATTTCATCAGATGTGAGTAGGGAGATGCACAACGCTACGGTTTTAGGCGATACCAAAAGCATGGCGCTAAATCGTAGCGACGAGTCTGGAAGTATGATTTTGTGATCATCGCCTCTGTCGACAATGTGAATCCCATCGTAGCCGAGCTAAACGTAACACGAACGTGCAGTAGGCGGGCAAAGGTTCTCCGCTACTCACCGCTAGTTCCCAAAGAAACCCTTAGAACGAGACCGGGAACTATAGAACTTCTCAAGAACTATTGAAAAAGCCTATTGTTGAAACATATTTCAGACATTTTTAAGAAAGTGCGGTGACAGCTTGACTCCCGTGTAGCACTTCAATTTTTAAAAAATGTTTCATCACTTTAGAGCACTTGGCCCTTTATGAGGGCGTAAAGCCACAAAGAAATGGGAAGAAGAAGGAAGAGAGAAGAAGAAATAAATTAGTTGCACAGAAATATTGAAAATTCGAAAACATTGAGTAAAGCTTTCCAAATACTACTAAATATTATTGGATCTTGATTTACTTTCAAAATTTAAAATTGAGGCTAAATCAAAATCTCAGAATATACGGAGTAGATAAAAATTGAATTGAAATTGTAAAATGTCAAAACTAAATTACGCTCAAATTTAAATATTAATAAATTAATTGTTTGGAATATTAAAATAATTCAAGGAAAATCGTATGTTGCGAAATAATTGATAACTTTGTAAACACATGTTATAATTTATTATCATTTGCATACTGGATACAGTGACCTGCACAATCAGTTACAGTTTAACGAAAAATATTGGTATATCAGCATTTCTTTGTTTAAATCGTTCTTTTGGGAGGATTTATCATTTTTCAAAATATATATACTCTTCCTCGCAGCTACCTAGGACACGAACGGTACTATTTAATGGCGAATTTCTTTATTTTAATTTAATCCACTCTCCTTTATAAGTTAGTTCATTGTGTCGTGTGCGTACTCGGTTGATCTCCTTTAAATATGGTTAAATACGGTAATACAGCGTAAAATCGTTAATAGCCTGCATATTAATATCTCACTCGTTCTTCTCGCCATTTTTTTAGCGTTGGCAAAAATAATAAATACACATTTCATAAGCTTTCAAATTCTGGATTCCATCACTTATTTTACGTTGGGTCTAGTCTATACTCCTTTCTCGAGTTCTTTTTTTATCGTCGGAGCTTCTTATCAATTTTTACAAGATGGTCATTGGTTACCATAACATTTGACCATTTTGAGTTCATTGAAATTCGTGGCAGATTCTTCGACTACTTGCGTCACGACTGTAAAGAGATTGATTATTTATCGTTGATACTCTTTATCTACACGTCGCGAAAAAAAAAAGAGAAAAAATAATGTCCTAGTCGCGCGTCAACTACATCCCGCCATTTTTTCTTCGTTTATTCCTCTTCATTTGCTTCTCCTCCTTTTCTTCTTCTTCATCTATCGTCAAAACTGGCAGGTGTTGATATTTCTTTCTTCAAATACTGATCTCGGACAGCGATTACATTAATTGTACGTACACTTGTATTACAGTTACGATCATTAGCACATCGTGAGATATTTTCGAAGGAGCCAAAATACTTTTCTGGCCTGATACAGCTTATTTACTTTTTTTTTTTGCGAATATTCGATTGGAACGTCCAGTGAATATTGGACGAGACTCAGTCGTTTATCCTGTCTTCCTTTCTATATTTATATATATATATTTTTTACGAGTACAACACTACGCTAGATCATTACATTCATTGTTTTCGAGTTGCACGCTCGTACATAAAATTGTGACGCAACTTATCGCAAGTAATAAAAATCGTCCTTAATCTTTTAGTCACTTATACTGGAAATGTTTATGAAATCTGACCACTCTTGCATTTTTGACATATCAATTCTTCTCATAGCGTTTTAGACAGTTTCACTCGTCTCCATTACAGGGTTAGGCGTTCTCTTTTTAAAGAAATTTTCAAACAAGTCAAAAAAACAATAGCTAAATTCACGGGAGGGACAAGTTTTGGTTAAATGTGACTGGAATGTTGCTGTCCCGAACAAGAGTCATCAGTTTTCACGATCAGCGCGAAATATTGTTCGTAATATAACTTTTATCCAAGGCAAATACGTTTCCTGGTTAGAATTTTCATTTTATGCAATAGTATGCTGAGTTATCTCGTTACCTTGTCGCATTATCGCGTGTCGCTCAAATTACGTAGATATTCCTGACAAAAGTTCTATTGCCCAATGAACTTTATACAGTGCGGATTCGACGAAAAGACCACATTGTGCGTATACATGAAATTTCGTCAGTAACCATAGGAAATGTCGACGTCGTCAAAATCTAATCACAATTATTTTTCATACACAATATTAATCATTGACCAAGACTCGATTCCTCCAACACGAGCCATTATTTAGACGCGATTAACACGTCAGATACATTTTGAAGATAAACAAAGCTTACGTATTGAGCTGCATCGGAGAAATCAAACCTAACCAAGTATGTGCGTCTGCTGCGACGAAGAAACAAATTTAGCACGCACTTTGAACTGATAGATTACAAAATTCAATATACGGGTCACGTAAAGATCAATCTAGGATACGAACTGTGCGTATTACTTTTTGTATTAATCAAAGCAGACGCTTACACGATTAATCGGACAGAACGACTGTACGAAATTCTTTACGTATCCTCGAGCGATCTTTTCCAATGATCAAATAGACATTTTACATTTGAATCAATGACACAACCATACGTTTTGCGCAACAAGGAAATGTTATTGTCGTACAAGTAAAAGAAAGCAGTGCAGGCATGCAACCAGTTCAATTAAATAAATAGCTCAAGTGTTCGTTTAAGTGTCCTTGCGTCAAAGTTAACAAAATAATTCACCTTGCTTATCGTTTATAGCGTCGCAGCATGAATTCCTTCATATCAAAGTCGATTATGAGAGAAGTCGTACCTTTTATAATTTTAATATCTCATTCGCGGACAGATATCTTGGCTAACGCCTTCTGTATGTTTACTTTTGGACAGACGTACAGTTATTATTCTGAACGTGATCGTTATTCGATTTTCACTTTTAACGATTTATATAATAAACTAAAATTGATTACATTCTGGACCGGTAGACATTTATACATGCTTCTTTCGCGCGGCGGTTTTGCGTTGACATACAATAATTATTCTTTGTTTTCGTTTTCGTTTACATACTCGACAAACATTACAATACTTTTTCATATCGTTATATATATATATATATAATTTATATATTTTCACAATTAAATACTAATATAGGCCATGGCATTGTTTTCTTATCGTTTAAGAGGGCCTGATCTTGTCACGAATATTTATTAGAAAGAACTTTTTGCGCTGAGTGATTTTTTTTCTTGTTTCTCAAACTTAAACTGCCGTATAGGATCTCACTGACAATTGCACTTGATGGATCACATGATCCCAGTTGTGAATAATTTGCGTGTGATACTTGTGAACGAGAGCTTTAAGAATATATAAGGAAATTCGAGAGATCGTTAGAAATAATGATAAATAATAAATATATAGTTAGCATCAGACCCTCGTTTTTCTGCCAAATTCGAATATGAAAGACAATATTGTCTTACGTTAAATATTTTATTCCTGATTCAGAATAAGATTCATTAGGCAACGTATTGCCTAATGTATTTTCAGCTAATCAAGCTCAAGATTATTAAAATTGATATTTAAATAACATTGAGTAACCAGAATGCAAATAAAAATCAAGGGAGATTGTGTCTAGCGAGTATAGTGACGCTGTAAATTATGGTAAATATAAGGATTTAAGGTATTATTGTTAAAAAAAATATTTATACATAATATATATATGTATTGCATACTTAACGTCGGATGCGTATTATTAATTACTAAAATATATTTGGCGTATGAATAAAAATCAGTGCAGCGTAAACAATCGAAACCATGCGTGCAATAAAAATGGGACAGGGAAAAAAAAAAGGAAAATTCATAATTAAAAGTTATTGTAACAAGTGAAAGACGTATCGAGTAAGCAGCCGTTATACAAAATCATTATAGTCATTTGATGACAAAGATTAATGTCGAGGAGCCAGGAGGCTTCTCAAACTTACGATTTACGGAATAAAAAACGATCAATTCCATATTATGTTTTTTTAATGGTAGAAAATTGATGTGTACGCGTGTACTTAGGGATGTCAATTCGGTTTATCGGTGGAAAGATGCATTCTTTTCTCTTGGAATTTTGAGGCGCATAGGACTGGTGGATTTATATTAATTTTTGTTCAGTTCCCGTTAAAATTGATTCCAACAAATTGCTGGAAATGTTGTTTATCGTTAATGGGGATTGAAGATCCACACAGCTCTATGGAAGAATCATAAGAAACGATTCATTATGGCGATTGTTTTTAATGACTCAATTTGATAATTGGCTGTTTCAGTACTTCGGTAGACAACGGTCGCGATGTTAGTTATTATAGTCATTTGAAAAGGGACAAAATGGGCGGTAGTGCATCGACAGATAAATCAACTGACCACGATACGATGTCTACTGCTTTACGCTTCTGATATTCAACATTCGCGGTGCCATTGATTTATGTTTATCACAGCTAGAGGAATCAACAACACGTGTCGCGGCGATCGTGAATTACGATTGTTTCGGCGACCCTGATTCATATTTTTGAGATCGCAGCCCTTTATTTCTTTAATTACTTCTTTACCTTGCTCTTTGTTTTTTCTCTTTCTTTTATTTAGTCGCTTCTGTCTCTCTTCTTTAGTTATTCCTTATGTACGCCTCTTTCGTTTTCCTTCTCTTGTGGTATTCATGAACGTGCTAGCCAGTCTGGTCAGACACTTCCTGCACGAGCAACGACGTTGACACTTGGTCGTTGGGCCCAAGATTTGAATTTTCATTGCATTTTCAACATGTAGTCAACATCAATATCGAATTACTTATTTTGAAAATGCAACTTTTAAGCCTTCGTTTCAACTTGGAACTTTGTTTCTTATGACTCTACGAAATTCATCAAGCTTAGAGAAGATTGCACTTGCCCGAGCGCCTTCGTTTCCGCCGATTCTTCTCCAATTCTGCTGGAGGCTGATTTCTAATAATGCGCACAACCTGCAAACGGTATAAGTACTATGATTGCTGTTTGGATCACTGGATAAATTTGATAAAAATCTTACCTCGTGAAATGCAGCATCTACATTTAATGGCGGATCTTTTGCTGATGTTTCTATATAAGGTATGCCCAAGCGATGTGCCAGTTCTCTGCCTTGTTCTTCGCTGACCTTTCTCAGGTGCACCAAGTCCACTTTATTGGCAACTAACAGCATCGGATACACATCTCTGTCCTTAACTCTAAGGATCTGAGTATAGAAATTGATGATATTCTCATAAGATTGTTTGTCGGTGACAGAGTAGACTAACAAAAATCCATCTCCTTTTCGCATGTACTGCTCGCGCATTGCACTGAATTCCTCCTGTCCAGCTGTGTCGAGCACTATAAAAATAAATTTAGAGTCTCAGTTTTCCTTGATTTTTCAATGTAACAAGTCTTAAGAATTGTTACATACCATCCAAGATGCACCATTGCTTATCGACCTCTGTATGCTGAATATAGCTATCTTCAATGGTCGGATCATAATCGGTGACAAATAATTTTTGAAAGAACTGTATCGTAAGGGCACTCTTTCCAACACCTCCATCTCCGACGACGACCAACTTAAAGGTCATGAGGTTGTCATTATTAGGGGGTCGTGTCATTCCGCTTCTGGCTCCCCCGCCCCCGCCCCCGCCACTCTGCCTACGTCTGCCTATTCTGCCAACCCTTCTGAGACCTCCTAGTCCTTGCTAATCCTCGTACTGCCTCCTTGGTATTCTACTTTTCTGTAGAAGTTCTCTACTCTGAAACAAAGGTGAGCCATCGTATACAGAATCTTATATGAATTATCACTATGCAATTAATTGATCAGCATAATAATATAAACTGATCAGTACATTATCACTAAGCAATAGCAATAAGTATTCATCAATATGAATAAATAAAACATTGACAATACTAATGAACAATTCAACTGTTTACAGAGCTTTTGGGCACGATTATCAATTCTTCACAAAACGGGCGTGCATCACAAATGCTTGTCATTGGGTTCAAATAAGGTTTAAAAACATCCCAAAGTATCGTGAATCCCTAAAAAGAGTATCAGAAAGCTTGTAATCGAATGTTAAAGAAACAAAATGAATAAAGTCAAAGCTGCTGCTTACCTTACATGATTTGCCACTCCTGTCTTGGACTTGCTACGGCTGCTAGCTGCCAATCGGCCACAGTCGGCTGTCGCCGTTATGTTCTAGATCGTTGTGTAGGTGACATGTGTATGCTGTGCGTCTGTTCTTCGACGCGTGCGTGAGATGCGTGCAGGAGTTCGTTAATTGCGTCCGGCTGATTCGCCCTCGCGCAACTCTCTTCTTTTTCCTTTGCCCGTTGTAAGATGGCAGCTGCAGCCTGATTCTCGACATTGTTGTATCGGTAAGGAATCATCGACGTGAAAAATTGACATTCCGTTCAATTGTTCTTTGTTTAGAGACAAAGTTAGTTGTTTCTTTAAAGAACTTTTTTCTCATTAGTTCCAAACGACTCTCAACGTGCTGTGCCCATTAAATGTATTACATTTGTCAGGCAGTCAGAAGATACAGGAGAATAAGAAATTGTTTATCTCTTTGTTCAATACTTTTTATTACCGAATGATATATTGTTGCTTCTAGATGTAGTAATATTACATATATACTAATTTTATCACTAGACATTAATGACATGTCGATCGAGTTCCTTTGACACGTTGACATACCGATTAGAAACTTCAATCTCTGACACAAATCATCTTTTACAGCTTCATTCTTATTCTGATCAATGAATTTTTTTGTTGCCATTTCTTATGATTGGGGTAAGGACTAATTAACGCATGAACACATTTCTATAACAAAGATTTCATTTCATTTTTCGTAGTTCTTTCTTTAGATCTTTTGCACTGAGCAATTATTTGGCTATCAAAACGATATGCCTCTATATAAAAGCTTAGCAAGGATTTTGGCAAGGCTAATTACTAATAAGTCGTTTGGCATTCTAGTCGCTTATGATAATCAACGCAATCGATTACGTCTTATCACCCATTATCGAATGGAGATATAAGAATGCGAGTGGCTAATCAAATCACGATTACAGCAATTATTAAGATTGCACAAATACATCATTGGCTCTAAACGCTTATTTCCCGCTTCCTTCGAATCAATCTTATTTATTGAAGTCACAATTCAGTAAAAAAAAGGCAGTAATTATTACTTCGTAATACTGAAGAAATAGTTAGGAATTTTGAAAAATTAGATAATAAATAAATAACAATTACTATAATTACTCATGGAAAAACAATATGGCGGCCTCGTCCATCAGGATGACGAGTTATTTGTAGTTCGGATGGCGTTCATTAATATCTATATTACCTAGACGAAATACGCAACATCAACCTTAACCTTTGTACATACAGAGAATATTAAGTTTTCTAAATGCTAGCAATGGAAAACATTGATTTCTCGGTTTCCGATAGCCTACGTGAGACGCAAGGACATCGAGGCGTCCATCTACCTCTTCAGGATCGTTTGAACAATCTATCAAAAAAAGTAATTATCAAATTTTGATTCTCATTATTTAGAAACACAAATGGTTCCCAGATACTGAACGATGGTATCTGGAAATAACTAGACGTACAGATTTGCTAGCTACGCGCTATCCTATCGGTACGAAAATAGTTTCTCGTTCGCCATTTTTTTTATCATCGTCTTCAACCTCGTTTGACTTATTGCACTTATCCCCTAGAGTGACGTCACTTCCTCCTCTTCTAATTCCCATTTACAATGAATTAACCATTTGAAAGTTTCAACAACAAGACGAAATCCTCGATGTCCAATTCATTTCGTCGGCTATTTTAATCCGTTTTACTACTTATTGGATGGATTACATTGTTTTGGGCCTTCACGGGCATAAAAATTCTACATGTACAAGAGACTGCTTCTCTGTTTCCTTTTATCTAATTCAATAACTACGTTTACGCGACGGTCTTAAACCGCTTTAGATAATACTGATCTAAAGGAATTGAGCAATCCCAAATAATTCTTACAAGTAAAAATGTCTATGATTTGTCTATTCCTTTAGATCATTATTAACTATATCGGTTTAAGATCGTCGTGTAAGCGTAGCCTATAATAATTAAGGGAGCTAACATTTCTAAGATGGCCGTTATACACACATTCGCGTTTAGCACGCGTACGATTTTCATCCTTTGTTTTATTATTAATAATTTATCTGAAAATTACTAACGCGAACGCACGAGTTTACAGGGAAAATATTGAATATATAAATAGGTGCGTGAATTGTTGAAATTTATCACCGGAATACAGGTTGTATCACATCATCCGGATATTAAAGAATATTTTGGATATTCCCTATAGAAGAAAATACCCCATATACCTATAGAGTGGTCTTCAATCGATCTATTGATATACGTTTATCTAGCGTAATACTGATAATTTATATCTTACGATGTTGTTCGTATTTATCGAAGATCCAAAGAGTAAACGAGAAGTAAGATTAGACGTGAAATAAGATGGAAATTATGATTTTTTTTTAAAAGATGTGTGGAGCCAGTTGCAGCTTCCACAAGGATACTGGTCTTGCGAAGACTGTCACTTGACCCTTTTCTTTTCCACCGACCAGGAACACGTAGAGCGGAGCTGGACCTGGAGTGTTCGCCTCCGTAGCTGCTAATTTGGCTCTTTGTCTTTCAGCCCTCGAGGCACTCACTGCTCTTCTAGATGGTGATCCTAAGGGTAAACTTTTAGGAGGAACCCTGGGTCTGATCTCCTGAAGTTCAAGTAATTCTGCGAAAGTCTGCGAGGTTGATCTTCCTGGTCCATCTTCGAGAACACTATCCGGTGGACTGTTCAGCATCTTGGCGTACTTCGTGTCGTTATTTGTTTCTAATCCTAAGTAATTTGGATTGCAGAATCCAAATTGACCCTCCCGTATTGTGCCTGCTCCTCGGTGCTTTGGTTTCCTTGGCCAATCGTCTTCGGCTAACGGATCCCCTGGACTTCTGGCTTCTATACTAGCGTAGTCTGATGTAGATTCTTCGCCTTCCTCGAGATCAGCAAAGCGGACGGAAGCGGATGTCGGAATTTTTGTGGTTGTCGGTGTTTTGGGTGTCTGTGCAGCCTCGTACAAATGCGAACTGTAACTTTCACCTCGGGTTGGTTGACAGGCTTGATGAAGAGCAGCAAAATCACTGAGGAAAAAGAAATATCCATGAGAGACGGCTTTACTACAAGGAATATAAAATATATCCCAAATGTTACTAAACGAAGTTCTTCATATACCGTTTTGCTGTTTCAGCCACTTCGATCAGTCTCGTCGTCGGTGGATCCTTGCGGTCCTCGTCACTCTCATCCTCGTCTGGGTCCACGAATACTAATCTTGCAGCCTCCACTGGAGTGAGTACAGGCGTCGGCAAGATGAGTGCTCGAAAATTTGGCACCGAAATTGGATCCCTCGTCATTCCCGATGAGCAAGGTTCAGTATTTTTTGGCGTATCTGGCAATTTCTGTCGTCTACGTGCTAGAGTATTGGCACTGCGAGATTTAACCATCCCTGTGGATGGTTCCACGGCTTCCCCATCGACCTGCTGAAACGGATAATAGGAATTCGCCTGCGTGCAGGCTTACCCGCTTAATATCCCCCAGATTTTTTCAATTAACGTCCATTCCAGAACACGAGGGCATCTTACCTCCTGAAGACTTTCCTCATTATCATCATGTCCACTTAGCACAGAGTAACTGCACTTGGCGGGATGACTTAATCGGGAAAGATTAATTTGTGACAATTTCGAGATCTCCTTAAGAAAACTTGGTCTTGCTGGTGCTTCGCACGGTGACACCCTGTTACAGGGTAGTCTGGGTCGTTGACTCCTGGGTCTGGGTCGCGGATTGTCCACTCCCGTACCGCGAATTAAAAGCTCTGACACAGCCAGAGCCACGCTCTCGGCTCTAGGTTGAGGTTTAAGACCAGGTACTGACAATTTCTCCCAGGTTTCAGTACCTGCAATATAAATATCCATTAAAATTAATTCTTACACTCCATTATTATCACAATTACACATTCCTTACCAAAGTGAAACCTCCATAATTCATTCGTAGGCAATCCTCCACTCTCTCCACCAAATATCAACATACAGCTGGGTAATCTACAAGCTGCATGACCATGAAGAGGACCTGGACCTGGTTTGTTCTTCAAGAGACACCAAGAGGCTGTATTGACGTCCCATCTCCAGCAGTCACTCCTCTCCTGCAGATCCGTCATTCCACCGTAAATGTACATTGCATCCTCGTGAAGAACAGCGGAGTGCTTGTGCCTGGCAGCAGGGCCACACTCGCTCGATGACAGCAAATGCCAGGATTCCGTTTCTAGCGTTACAAAGAATAACGGAACATAAGTTAGCTGCACAATTACTAATGCAAATATCCATTGAGTGCCAATACCAAAATGAAATGCCCAGAGTTCTGGTGAACTTCCGCGAAGATCTTGATATCCTCCGTATATGAGCATCTGTCCTCGATGTACAAGAGCCGTGTGACCTCTTCGACCTCGAGGAACAGCGCAGCCACGCTGAGCCCTTATCTTCCTCCAGGTGTTGGTCTGAAAAGAATGTCTAATCAAGAATCGTTCTCGTTATCTGACAGTCCGTGGTTATTGACTTTGTCAATTACGAACTCGATCAAGCACTGACTTGAGCGGAAAATTCTTTGAGTACATAATATTAACAGAAAGGCATGCGTTACATTTTTAAAATATTTGTTTTACATAATATCATATTTTCATAACATTTATAAGACAAGTGCTCCGCTTCTTTCGCATGACTATTACTAGATTCAATTTGTCATTCGCGAAACACACAATTATTCGCAATTTTCCCAATTCTCAAAAGGCCTTTCATAGCGATGAGGTCGGTCGAGCTGGGCAACAATGGCTTTAGAAATTCTGTAATTTCAGGCACGAGGGGGGCAGTGCCCCACGTAGTTAGGCGGACTGTGACAAAACCCATAGAAATCCTGTAATTTGTCCTTCCCTTATTCGTCCCATTTCAATAGGACCGATCTTTGCTAATCATGACGACTGTGTTAGGTGAAATTTCGTAACAGCACACAGCGAATCTTTCTGGTTTCTTTATTTGTTTATTCGGTCGTAGAGGTTATGTAATTTGCACGAGTAACGTGGTAGATGTTTGTGATACCTTATAGAATCTGTCCAATTTTTTTTTACAATAAATAACCTGGATAGATTTAATCGTCGGTAGCCATGACGACTGTCACGAATTCATATGAATTGCTCATGAATATTTAAGCTTGCTCCGGGACATTTATTATTCCCATCTTAAAATTCCCTAGGGCCTGGAAGAAATCTCTAGACGAAAATCCCAAAATTGCGTCCAATGAACACAAAGAAACTACAGGGTACGTCTCCTATGACATTCGTTAAATTTACATTTTAAAGGGATTTCACAAAAATATACAGTCCTGAATACTGAAACCATTGAAAAATATGTAGAAGGGAACGTGTAGGATAGCGTGCCGGGATTGGTCTGTTCGAAGGGTGGACGAACGCGTCCCGGGTGGGTAGTTCTTTTGATCTGCAGTGCCAATCAGGAAGCTTTTAGCCCCAACTAATTCGTCTAAATTGCCACGGGGTTTTTCACCACGAGAAAATGGCTGCTGGCAGTACCTACGTTCCTGCTATACATTATAACCCTACGGGTCAGTACACAAGGGTAGTCAGAGGGTTCTGAATGTAATAATAAAAAACAAAATATCTTGGAAGTCGGAAGGGGTAGTTTACTCGTACCCTTTGACGTACAAGAAAGTTAGGTAAGGTAAGCGACAAACCCACGCTGTATTAACCCTCGGCGATAACTCGTGTGTAAATACACTTTCGTTCTCGAGAATCGTGGAACGAGTAGAGAGAACGGAGAAAGGAAAAAATTAAAAAAAAAAAAAAGTACAAAGTACAGGAAAAAGAACTAGAGAGAGCCGCAGGAATTACACATGTCCTAAGAAAACGGCAGAAACGTTAAGTCATTGGGGGGGGGGGGGGGGGGGGGGGAATTTAACGATTACCCGAGGGTGTTCGGTCGTGCAGTTTCCGGGCGAAAGGGTTCCGTGCAAAGGGATTAATTAGCCCTGGCAAGAAGAGTAAAATAATTGTAGCATGGTAAACGGGGGGGTAGGAAGTAACACCCAGTGGCAGCCCATATTAATGAAGCTTGTGAAAAAAAAATTTTTTTTTTTTTTTTTTGAAGGGTGTTCACTTTCATTCGCTCCGTTTAATTTAGGAACCACCCTCCTAGAGCCCCTCCGGCCCTACGTCCTCATCTGACGCACTCGTTTCTTCTTGAATTTTTAAATCGTTAACGCTTCTTGCCTTTCCAGGGGATGAAGTTCTAGCATTCGGCACGTGTTTCACTGCGAGGGGTTGACTTCTCCAAGGGCTGGAAAGCTGTTAACACCAGATGTTACCAAAAACCACCCTCCCGACTGTTACTTCACGTGGGCCAAGATACGACGCAGGCCGGATCGGTCTGAATCTTAAGTAAAATTAAATTGTCAATACAGTAACGTCTAGCTGCATCAACCCCTAAATTCTATTCGCCCCACTTAGACGACACCGGGCCACTTTCGTCAGACAATTTTGATCTTGTCACAAGCGATTTTCGTCGCCGACCCTCTTCCCAGCCCTGAGAGGATAAGGGATGCTGACTGTACTTCAGGTCGAGCACGGTTAGCCGCCTAGTGGATATGTCCTATATGGGGTGAAGTTAGCTAAGGATAAAAAAAAATTGATTATGACGCAATCAATCATCACTCGGATGATCATTGATCAGACGTCGAGATAACACTAAGCGATTTGAAAATGGTTAGGTCATTTGGGTCAAGAAGGAATCTTGAACGAAAGCCAATGATAAGAAAAAAAAATACGTGCAGTTAAGGGCAGCCAATATCCTTATAAAATAGAGTGCCGAGTCATCTTTCTTGGATCTGGTAAAAATCCTTACGTAATCCAGGGTCACAGCTTCCCTTGGGGAATTATTCGGTCGTTCGATACGCCTGAACGTTACCGGGTTCAAAATCCGGATACGGTGTATTTGGCATAATGGACTCCTGAGTCGGTAATTTCAAATTCAGTACTGGGTATTTCAACCCTTGTAGCAAGGGTTAAGACCGTCCGTGCCCTTATAAAACAAAGGGAACCTAGCTTAGCGCGGATAACGCGTTCCGCAAGGGATGAGAATGCCATGGGAGAAGGAGATACGTAAAATTTGTTTAGATAAATCAAAAAAAAAATCTCGTGCCAGAATTTATCTTACGGAGATAAATTTTAACCTAAGATTTTCGGGGGACGAATTCTGCAAGAATTCGCGCCCTTAAGCCATTAAGACGACGATTTATTTGTACGTCGGGACAATTAAGTACTTTTCGATCGAAGACACCCGTTATCTGACATTTTCGCAGTCCCCTCGCTCCAAATATTAATAACCTAATGTACATCTATAACGACGCAGATAAACTCAAAAAATCCCATAAACTCTCTACTCCGTTCCGCCACGTGCTTTCATCCCCTTCGTTAACACCAGACACAGATTTTAAAGATTCGCGCGAAACAGTCCAGATTGGAGGGTTGCGTGTCGGCCGCCATGTCTAATTAGCAATTAGTATAGGAATTGCATAGGGGTCGTTCCGCTAATTGGATTTATCAGCAGATAGGTCATTGATTGTCAGAAGTCTCAAAGGAGGGACGATCGTCGACCCTTGCTTTGGGAAATTTTAGGAAAACCGTAAAAAAAGAAAAAGTCTTCCCACTATTTCGAAATCCTTTGAAAATGATAGTACAGTCAGCAGCATGAGTTTACTAAACGCCGTGACGTCTGATAGCAGAATGAGAGTAGGGACAATGCAAGGGATGACATTGACAAATGACAGGACGTCTCGGTAGGACAGAAATTTCCGGCAAGGATCGACCTGGGGGGATGTTCATGGGGGGTACCTCTCGATAATGACTGGTGGGTTCGGTGCCAAGGTACTGCTTAATGATCTTACCACCAGGGGATGAACGACGTATATATACAGAGAGGGGTTGGTACACTCGGGGCGTAACTAAGGGTTGATTTCAGAAGATATCGCCGCAGGACAAGGATGTGCATCGGAGGAGAGACGATGGAGGAAAGAAAAAAAGGGGGGACGAAGGGGGGGATTCCACCTCCCCAACCCCTTGAAAACCACTAAATCAATAGGAACGTCATCGGTAACAAGTTTTACACGTCCCTTGACAATCCACAACGAGGGTGCCATTCGAGTGACAGAGGGAGGAAACAGTGAGACCATATTGGTTCAATAGGAATTAGGGGATGTAGCTGCTCCCGTATATAGGCAGGATCTTGTACTGTGCATTTTTATCAGAAAAGTTTCCTCTCTTAAACACCGTACCCGTTTTGGGTATTGTAGGAAGATTTGTTAACCGTGCTATATTTTCCAGAGTCGATACTTGGCCGATCGTCGAGGAGACAAAGAGATAAGAGAAATCTCGAATAAAAAGTGTTACGTAAGCAGCGTCGAGTCTCGAGAAATTGTCCTGTCGTAAGAAGATGTTAGGAGGGACCACTCAGCATCCTTCCTTAGATGCCCCTTTATCTCGCCCCTCCTCACTTAGAAATTCACGGCACGGCCGTCGCACTGCGACCCTTTTGAATTACGTAGTGGTCGATTAGGATCCCTGCAGTCTTATAAAAATCAATACTGGTCAGTGGTTACGACCGTTGCCAGGTATGAACTCACCTTTACATTGTAAACCCAAAGTGGCGTTTCGATCCCAGCCGAGAATCCAAGCTCTCCCCCAAAAACGTAAAGGGAGTCCTTGTACGCTACCGCACTGTGCTCCTGGAGGGCTGGTGGTCTCTCGCCGCCTGGATGAAGCTCCTCCCAGCGACTTCCGGCTAAAAAGATAATTTAGAACATAAGTAGTCAGGATTCTCGCACCGCTACGTGTCCTGCAATCAGGACTTGCGCTTGGGGATCGTCAAGATTTTTAATGGAAATTACGTCACTTTTTATTTTAATAGCTCGTTTCTGTGACAACAGAGCATTTTTCATTTTTTCAAAATGATGACTGCCAAGGAAATTTGGTTTAAGGTCATTCTAGATATAATTCCATCCAGGGTATACATTTTTCAAGACCCTTGAAGTCTCTGATCTTTGATAGTTAATGTTACACTATATACAAATTGCAACTGTATTTTATTGTATGGTCTTTGCTGGATATTTAAAAAAATCATGGGGACTTGGGTAAGAAGATATTTCTTACGTTCCTCCGCGGTAACTTTTCTCAAGTCATTTTCAAATTTGTGCCCTTCGCAATCCAGACTCCCAGATAAATCTATCTGGAAGATGGGACATACTCCATAGAATCCTGAGAAAGGATAGGAAGGCGCATCCAACCGGAATCTTAAGGTTAAGTCTACGAGGGTGAAAAAAAGGCATTGGGGGAGGCTCTCCTGGTTAGAGCATCTCGAATAAAGGAACCCCCTTCGCTTTCTACAGGAGGAGGCTCATAGAAATAGGTATTCTCTCTGGAAAGCGCTGAAGCTGGGTAGAACAGAAAGTGAGATTACTTGCATGCATTTGCAATTTTAAATCCCTAAATTCAATCGGGCTTCCTAAGACCGTTATATAAATTGGAAAATTCTAATCAATTACGTGCAAGGAAAAGTGAAAATCAATTTATCCGACATGGCTGCCATTCTCGACGAGTCTTTAACGGAATCCAACGGTTTTTTTCCAACTTTACATCTTCATTCGTACAGTACACAAAATTGTCGAAGAGGAGGACCGACGTTCTAAATATGTACAATGATTATAATTGAACAATAGTTGGCAGTGAACAATCAACTACTTACTGTGTACTTGCTGCTAGGGCACTTATACATAGCTTTTCTATCTCTTACTCAGCTAACCTCACAAAAGAGTCTAAAGTAGAAAAAGACAAAAAAGCACTCTTGATCGAGAATTGAATTAACGAAAGGTCTTTGGTTCGGTTTATTCGCCTTTACACTGACTTTTTCCTCATTTCATTCTCGCCAACGTGAACGTGCTCGGGAACAAAGCAACTCAGATACCCGTGATAAGGTAAGAACTATAACGCCATATTGAAGTACTTACAGCACTCCTGTGTACTTGGCACTTCGTTAGAGCGACACTAAAGATGCCCGACATTGATTATTACACACGTGTCGTATCTGTTTGTTTCTTACTCGAGAAATAATGAATTTATTATATTTTCAAATCTCCGAGTCGTTTCCATTCTGTAATTTGATTGGCTGGATGGTTTTTTTTTTTCTCAAAAATCCTACACAAAAATGTTCAACGGTCACGAGTAAATGATTGTATTAAATTGTTATAAATATATATTTTATTTCTAAGAGACATTATTGTGAATTCTTTATTCAAAGAGTATTTCGCAATCTTTGTTTTGACTAGACTGTCGACTAAAATGTCGGACGACGCTCGCAGCGACATCTACCTCGTCGCTGCAAACCCCGTCGTCCTCTAAGTTTACCACGTCGTTGACTTCGAGTCCATACGCGTTTTCGTTTACGACCTCGTTTGCTATATTTTCGCGACCGTTTTCGAATGCAACGACTTTTACGTGCGCGACGACGAGATCGCCTTCGTCTGCGTTTGCCTTTAGGTTTGCAAACACCGCAATTTCCTACGCAATTTTTGCAGACGCAATCTTGTAAAGAACCTGAGTCTTCATCTGGATATTCTCCACTTAACTTGTACTGTCCATTGTTCTGCTTTAGAATCCCGTTTATTAGACACTTTTTAAGTGCGGCGTTCAACTGAAAAGTCTTTTTTAGATACTCAAACATTTTTTTTATTTTCTAAGCCATGTCACCTGATCATTTGGTGCGCCTGGGGATACTCTGTATTCGGAATTGAGGTATTTCGAAATTTCTTTTTTTGTCGAACCTCGAATTTCACTAAGACTTTTTATCGCGGATATTATAGATTTTAACATTTTGGATTTGTCGTTTCCCGACATTTCTTATCCTTCCTATTTTACTCGAGTACTTTTCGAATTTTAATGTCGAGATTCAAGCGAGACAATATACTTTGATGATCTTTGTATCAAACGTCACAATTTTTTGACAGATCAAAATATTTTGGTCATTACGTTAATTAAATGACGATCAACTATTAACGTTCAATTCATTCAATATATAACTATAATGTTCAATGAATAATTCTCGATATGCAGTATCACAGGGGTGAAATTAATTTAAAACCTGTACTATTGAATTTCCTAAATTTGCCATTCAAGGATATAGGAAAATTGGACAATAGGCATTGTAAGTTCATGAATCCTCCGAATGGAAGGGTTGGAACAATATTTAACCATAGCACATACAAAATATCTTGTTTTAAAAATGCAATGGACGAAGGGAGCATGACCAGAATTTCGCTTGCCCCAGGAAACGAGTACGAGTGGCACAACCCTTCCGATGCTGCTTTAATATTCAGTCGAAACCCAGCGGAACGACCCTTCTCTGATTAATAGTAGGGTGAATGTGGTTAAAACACCCTGGATACTAACAACAAGCTTCCCCATGATGCTGGACTTAACCTGAATATTTTCAAAATATCCCCACATATTAGTAAAGTTCGGTTTTGCATACGATTACCAAGTAATCTCACGAAGTAAGGTACAAAATAATCCTGTGCCCCGGCACGTTTAACCTAAAAGAAAAATGAAACTTTTCTTTAGCATGATGAATTACGGCAGTATCTATACATAGCTAAAGGATATGTCAGAACATCTGGAACTTTTCAATACCTCAACTTCCAAGCAGAGAGCCTATCAATAATAAATGAACGAATTACACAGCGAGCCGCCATGTTGGATTTTGCTTCGACATCTTTTACCCACAATCCTCCATTCCCTGAGACCTTTTATATCTCGCTCAACGTCCACGAGTACCGTACATTCAAATATGGCGCCATAGAATATTCAGGCGAACAACATCAAGCATCAAACAAAGATGGAGTTTGACAGCTGTATTAATCCTCATGGAAATTTCCATAATTGTGAAACATAATGAACGGATTTGCTTGATATACTATAGGGTCTAACGATACGATATTATTGATCAGACTAAACCCTGTTCAAATTCCATGGGGCAGCTCTGATAATACGTATGACTTATTGGGGTTCGACGTCCCCAATGGGGTGGAACGATTTGGCTGAATTCTCGCTGATCGGTAACTACACTGTCTACATTGACTGCACTGTTTATGGTTTACACAGGGATCCCCATAATTATTGGTTAATATGCCTTTCCCTGATAACACAGGACTTTCCCTAACAGACAGTTCTCCCCTAAACGACCAACAGCCCTAGAATAAATTTGTGAAATATTCCATTAAAAATTTCAACAGCCAACTTCAAGTCATTTGATCCGTTCGAAATAAATACTCACCAAGACTATATCGCCACAGGTCCTTAAGGGGTAGATTTCCGTTTCGTCCCCCAAGAAGATAAACGTGACCCGCAAGAAGAGTCGCGCTGTGTTTACTTCTAGATGGCGGAGCAGGTCCATTTTCAGTGCCAGCAGCTGTCACGGAACTCCACATTCTCAGTTTATCTGAAATTTAAAAAATCGCCCAACCATCAGATATCCGATTTTTCGAAGATCTGACAAAAAGCTTAGAAATTTCCTCGATGTCGTATCATCCCCCTAATCTTTCCATTAGAGGAGCAATCTCGGACTCTGATCGTGGATTCAATGACTCGGCTAACATTAAATGGCTATCTAATAGATACAGATGTTCGCAGCACAGTAGCCCTTAGGAAGATCTAATTCAATTATTCAAGCAACCCTTGTTCCAACCAGGCCACAAAGTAATGAGTCTGGATAATGAGTTAACTATTTGTATCCACCTAAAGATGGCTCCTCCTTACGTCAGAGAACTTTCCGTTGATCTAATAGATTCTGGATAGCTCACTACAACCTACCCCTAAGAGGATGCCGGGCATCCCTTATTTGATATCGATTGAATTACTGAATACTTGGGGACAGTCCAAGAGCACAGAACAAATAAAGATCCTAGATCACGTAACTCATGTCAGAAGTCACCCTGCGGATGCTGTTTCGAGGGTGCATAATTCCTGACCAAATATTTTGCCAGCATCCAAAGCAATCATCGAACGACTATCCCTAACCGTTGGTTTAGTCAATAATTTTTGTCCTCTTCGAATAACAATTTTTTTAAAAATACATTTACATGCAAATTGACGTTTCAGAGAGTACTCGTTCAAGTTCTACAGGGGTTGGTAGGAAAAGAGTGACAGGGTGGAATATGGCTCCATGTGACTTGCGGTAGCTGCTCATCCCTTAATTATTGATCGTGTCATTAGGGATCAGGGCTGACTGTACTATAGTAATCCCAGAAGTGAGACACTATAAAAGCAACCCTTGCGCGTTTACCCTCTGATAACAAAGAGCACGTCACCTGCGGCCTAAGACCATTAACCAACTGTGAATGTTACGTATATCCTGGGTACTAAAATTATTCTGGCCTGCGAGCATAAGTCTATAACCACTATCCATAGATAGCATTATTCGTCAATGTTACTTAAAAGTAAATAAATATTACTAAAAAAAAAAGTAACAGCAAATCAACAACAAGTCGCGCCATTAAGAAATCTCATCCGTATATTCGAGTTTCGTTCTATCCAATTCGCCATCGGTTAATACGTCCCAGCCAGACCAGCTTTCACTTTTCGAAGGTCTCGCCCGCCGAGCCCGGGGGTTGCCTGGCGACGCCAAGAGTCGAGCCGTCCGACGGCCGGCGTCTGTCTCGACTTCCTTTTTTTTCCTGTGGTCAATTTATACTCTACTATCAGCTTGTAAGGTTAACCACGACCAGTCTCAGTCTTTTTGGTATGCTCCATGTGCCGTTATTCAGGCAGAGCCCATGTTAATTAAGCTTTTTCCAAATCTTCACGCATTCCTCGTAATCGACGTGCTTTGTCATCGCCAGGTCTCCCGGCCATTTTGTTTTCCCTAATCCCGAATGTGGACCCGACCCAAAGCATCTAGTGTTGGCAATACTGGAGATCTAATTTCAAGTGCGGAAAGCTCATTTCAAATTGAATTTTTGTTAATAGGATGCACCCTTAGCGCGTGTCAAATAGTCATAAGCAAATAGTGCCAGTGGAATAGGGGATGAAATGGAGAAATATTATAATTTCAAAAAACGTAATACGTTTCTCCAATGCGGACCTCAGAGGAGGGTAAACAAGCACGGAAGGCAGAGAAACCTGAAAGAGAGCCTTACGAAAGAAGATACAAGATTTTAAAATAATTCCCCCCGTCGATTCACGCCCCTGGATCGTTAAAGTAATTTGAAGGATGGTTGTTATCGACGGATAAAAAATTCACAAGGGTGATAAAAAGTTACGCGAAAACCCTCGGGTCCATCGTCCCTAAAAAAAAAGTCCAGGAAAAATTCGAAATAAAGCACCGATAGAAAAGCTAGTCCAATGATACATCCCATACAAAATGTTCCTTATGAAAGGTATTCCAGGGGCCATTGAAAAAGCAATGCAGGAAGAAGAGTAGAGCCATAAATCTTCCTCGCTTCCCGCTATACGGTATGTGCGTATTGATCGTAAAATCTGCAAAGTACATGCAGCCGCTCCTAGACGCAACTCTAATATATGGAAATCTTATAAATCCAACCGAAGGAGCTGATAAAGCAGCCTGCGTCACGTGAAACGTGCCTGGGAAGCATCGAACGGTGTTATCGGTGTGATACAAGTATATACATATATATACCACTAAAAAACAATGCATTATGCATCGCATCAATTCCCACGTAAAATATCAAAATATGTTTGACAACATATCCGGCTGCGTCCTCCACTCTGCAGAGTCTGCAGTACTTTTTAATCTCTCAAGTAAGCAAGCAGTGCCAAGGGAACTGAGAACAATGAAATGATTCATAATTTCCAGCCTCGAGTTCTGCAAACATATATATACGTACACGCACAGTTTCAAAGATCCAGTATGAATTTTTAAGTAACTCAAACGCGTCATGAAAACTGTATTGAATACGTAGAGGTCGACGTCTCGACGTTTTGACGTCCCTCGTCAAAATCAATACTAAATTGAAAATTAATGGAAGACGCTTTTGTCGCTGAAAAAAAAATTACCACTACAGAAAGGAAGCCATACGAAACCGGAAATCCGTGCGAAGTGTAGAGACAGAAAAAAAGCGGAAAAGATGAATTATCAACGTCGAGCATGGTAATAACCCCGAACGTAGTCTCTTTTTAACTACCGACTCTTCGCCTGCCTCTGAAGGCAGGCACAATAGGGGAGTTTCGGCTTGTAACCTTTTTACCATTGTATATCGCGCGGCGAGCGCAAGTGACAAAGTTCCGACGGCAGCAAGGCAAAGGTTGGGTATCGTGCAAGGAGTAGCGCGAGTGAAAGAGTGAAAGAGAAAGAAAAATAATAGAATCGGAAGGACCTATAGACACGTGGAACGAGGGTCGGAATTTCTTTTGTCGTTCCGTGCAATAAGGATCAGTTATGTTTGCTCGTGCGTTTTGTAAATATGGCGTCGGTACAAACGGCAGCTCGTGGTAGTCCCGAGTACAGGAGGAAATAAGGGAAAGAGATGGAAGAAGCAGCCGGTGCGTTTGCTTCGAGAGTTTTCCGATGGGGCAGAGCAAGGTAGAAATATTGAAACAGGAAAATATGGAGGGTCGAAGTAATACATAGGTATATAGATGGATACTGGACAGGGGTTGAACGTGGTTTCTACTCAAAATGTCATAAGGGTGCGTGCACGTATTCTTCGTAAAAGCAAGGACACGCGTGACTGGAATCATTTGGTGCGGATATAACCGTCTTGCAAGATTTTTTTGATCCCCTCTTTTTTTTCGGTTCCTCAAGCATTGTCTATGGGAGGATTTTTATTTTTTTTTCTACCACATCCCATTTCATCCCCTCCAGGGTTTGCTGGTACTCTTTAGGAAAGTGGAGCTTTATCGAGCGAAGCTTTAGGTTTATTTTTGAGATCGAAATGCGCCCTTAGCCATATATCTCATGGTGGGGTGGGGGGTCGTATTGGAGGCTAGAATTTCATCCCTCCGTCATTTCGCTGGCATAAACTTCTGCGAGGGGATGCTTCGGCTCTCTTCCTTGCTCTTCTTAACTCGAGTCATAAGGGATGATGCAGGCTTCGAAAAGGGCTCTTTACGTTTCTATGTTTCCCTCGAGGGTGGCTACGAGCTCCACTGTGTAATTCAACACTCGGCGGGACCTTTATTTGCTTCGGAATAGTTATAGGAATATCTTGGCGAAAGATGCTTCTTGTGAAATTTTCATTTTTTAAAGTCAAAGGGAGGTGGGTGGACGATAACACAGGAAATAGATAGAATGAGATAAACACGTCGTGTCACTAAAATTACAAGATACACATTTTTAGGCCGGGTGAAAGTCCGAAAGAACAGACTATTTTGTCAATAGGGGAGAAAAGGTTCGTCACTTTTTGATGAATCAAAAAAAAGTTTTAAATAAACATAAACCCAGTTTGAAATGTATATACAGCGATGCGTAACGACCCTCCGTTAAATTCGCTCTGCTCGTCCAGATTATTTTTTTAGTTTCAGCATCGACGCTTAGCGACCGACGCTCAGCGTAGCGTAGCAACGACTAAGCGTTCGACTGTGGGGTAGATATGGGAATAGGATTTTATGGGACGTAGTAGACGCGTCTCGGACATTGTGAGTTATATAGGACAATTCTATCGCCTGGAAAAGTACGCGATAAGCGTCGAGCGTAAAGCGATAATGACATATCCTCAGATTTTACAACGATTTATAAGGGTTGGCTACGCCACCGTATAAAGATATTGGCCTATCGAAAAAAAAAATCGAAGGGTGAATGTATTATCTTCGGGAGGGGGGAAGGGTTCAATAATTTTTCATAGGAAAAAAATGCGAAAGGTTAAATAGGGGTTAAAGAATGACGGCTAATTCGTACGTACCACATATACCTTCCATGAACTTAAATCATCCCTTGAAACCGATAAGAGACGCCACACTGTATAACAGACGTTAATTGTTCATCCCTTCCGATGGGAAAAAATCTGGAGAAGATAAAAAAAAATTTAAGGGAGAATGTAGGTTAGGTACAGTCAGAAGATTAGTGTCTGGGATTCATTGTGTCCTCGAGTTCAAAAGTGCCAGAGGGTTGTTCCGCTAAGGGAGGTTGAACCCCACGAGCATGAGAAACCATTCTCTAGCCCTCAAGTTCGTGCGGATAGAAATTCAGGGAGACCCATTCCTTGTCCAAACATTGTGGCTTTCCTCGTTACCGACTTGGAGAAGGGTCTCCAGAGGGTATTACGAATATGGGGGTAGTTTATTTCCGTCAGAGAAAAATAAAAAGGAGATAGAGATATATCGAATAAGACTGCTGTGAATTATTTGAAATTCAAACGGCGGAAGCATTGATTTTACACAAGGTTAAGGACATGCCTGGACGCAGCTACCACGTGAGTTTTGCTACAGGTTCCAGCAATCCACGAGCTACCCTTGGTTATTCGAAGCTGCAATTAGCCATTCGCGTAACGACCCTTGCATTATTCTCCCTGGGAACCCTTCCATCGATTACCAATCAACTGATGGAGAATTTGCCTCCTGCTATGAAATTTGTACCTATATGTACACGTACGCTTATAGGAAAATCCTTATATACGACACATACGTTCCACACGAACGTTTGAGACGTAAAATTATTCCAAAATTAAGCTAACGCTCTTACAAGGTACATACAATCATATACTTGAGTAGGCTGTCAATAATTTTTCTACAGGAATGAATTCTGGTATGAAATATCGAACTCTATCGTTCTCTACACTATATACTTCATTATACGTAATAGTCACTAGTTTCTGGATGTAATATATGCATCCTTAACAAGCTTACCTCTCAACAGACTAAATCCTCTAGCTTGTTAGATGGCTGCAACTCCTGACCCACATCCGAGTCTTGATCAAACACAAGTATTTACGATCACAAAGAATGCTGACAATCTTATTTGTATTTCCTTAGATATATTGATTGTTGGGAGGGTTGATTTTATCGGAATAACGCTCATTGGATAAAGAGACATGCATTGTTTGTGGTCTGGTTATGAAAACGCGTGGATTTTTAATTATTCGTGTAAAGCAAGAGAACGTACCTACTGTGGAATATATACGTCGATGTTTACACGAGTCGATCAAATGGAAAGTAACCTAGACGTAACTTGATAGCAAATGAAAAAATATCAAAGGAAGAAAGATATGAAAGAGAAAGGATGATCTTTTTGTTAGAAATACTTTCAATCGAGAGCTAACATAGTTTTTCACTTGAATTACGTTGTCCCACACTCGATAACAAAGAACGTTCAAAGTTTGGATGATTTTATGGACACTGAAATCTCTTCTCTAGACCTTATTGTTTACAACTACACTGTGAATCAATGTACATGCTCTAGATACATTCATTTTTCCCAACTTCCATTGCGTAGAACGATCGTCCGGTAATAATTTTCCGTATCCACATTATGTCACTGTTTCTAGGTTAAAAGCACTTTCAATCCCGTTGACGTCTCACTACTCCGTTTTGCAGTAACATCGTCTGTCAGACATTTTTTTGTTTCACGGAGTCTCACACGAGTGAAAGAATCACCACTGAAGTCTTTCCACACGAGTATCCTTGTTTTACGTAATAACAAAGGACAGAGCTAACGTTACGACGACCTACGTCGGCTCTGTACTGCGGCTGGGTCGAGCACCCTACCTAGACGACGTCGTCGTTCTCCTCGTCCATTGAGGGCTCGACGCACGCGCCTGAAAGACACCTCCCGAAATGCACAAACTATATCTCTTTCATCCCTTCCAACGAAGCGCAAAACTCTCCCTTCTTTTTTTTGAACTATCATCCCTTTGTGCTACGCTATATAGATCGGGTAGATCATAGAAATCGATCGAAAATCCTAATTCCGCCTGAGAGGTTAGATTTATCGATACTATTATAAAAAAATTTACATGGATATATTTAGCTATCACTACTCGTTACATTTGAAAAGAGGTATTCTCCGTCGTTACAAATATATCTACTTTATAGCGTACGAGGGTAGAGTCGATCTTGATTATTTATTTATAAAAATGAATATTTATAAGTTCAAATTACAGTCTTTTGGGCATTTCTGTGCTTGACGAAGGTTCGACTGTCAGTTTGAAAAAAGCGAGACGAAGATAGAAGGAGAGGGCTACCGACGTTGGTCGTCTAACCGTCCTGGCTGTGCGCATGCGCGGGCGTCGGTCGTCAGGGCGACGGGATGCGAGAGTGCCGCGTGCGAATGCGTATTGATTACTCTCTCTCTATTTTACGATCTCTATCTTCGTATCTACCCCTGCGACTACACCAGGAACATTTTTCCTGGGCAGCCAGAAGTGGCTGGCAGTCGCTGCCAGCATCACCGACGTTACAATCCGACAGCTTCCTGTCATTTCTTTCCGTGGGGACTGCGAAGAATGACCTCCGTGTCGAATTACGTAGATTAACCCTTCGCCCTTCGTTTCTCCCCTACTTTGACATTTTCATCGCGTCCTTCAGAAACAGCAATTAAACGTGGGACACGTAATCCTTTAATGGCAGGCATGTAATGTGGGTAAGGACGGAAGGAGTCAAAAAGATAAGGTATAAAAATATTCAAGGAACAGGAAAGACGGAGACAGTGCAAATAGGTCGTTGAGATTTTTAAATTACTTTCCTGTTTAAAAATTATCTGTTACTTAACATCACCTACTAGTCGTTTCGGTTCGTTACCAAGGTTACCGGAAATTCTAGCTGGAACTAATTGTCGTAAGAATTTTGCAATGAATCTATCAGTGTATCAGATTCTGTAGACAGACATTTTTTTAGAATTTTGTTTGCTATATCCTATATTTTTTTATGTATAATGTTTTTTAAGTGTTTTTACGACCAGAGAAAGGTACACACCGAGTGCTTTTATATTGAGAAACCAAGCGCTGAAGTGTTCGCGCTGAGGAATGGTAAAAGTTCGTTTCCCTGGAGATGACCGAAAGAAAAGCTCGCCAAGAAAAAGAACGCAGACGATCCACTAGGCGAAGCAAAACGCGTTGCGTACAAAAGAATAAAAGAAAAAAAAAGTGAGAATTCTCCTAGCTTCATTCCCTCTGGGGACACGGTGGCGCCTCTCTTCATGGTAGACTATCAACACCATTAAGAATATCAGGATGCCGCCATTACTAATGCTGGTATTACTTCTGTAACGTATTATGGGAAAGTACAAAAATGCACGAATCTACACGTCTATAGATGTATATATATTGCTTCCGGGAAATTAAGGTTACCTCCTCCCGTCTGGCTTTTCCTACTGATCGAGAAAGTCGTACGGAGAAATCACGCAGTGCGTTTATTGCTTATTATTGTGACACCGTAGTCAAGCTAGCTGGACGACATTAACGTTCGATCATTGTTCCTTTTGAATTTACAGGCGATAAGCCGTGTCTAATGAGGAAATACAATTTTCACACGGAAACATCCATCAAGAATGGTTGAGAAAATGTAGGTTATGTAATCCACGATATACTTTGTTCAGGTATGTCTTCTCACAAAAAAAAAAAAAAAGAAACAGAAAATTACTCTTGAAGGCAACACGCAAAACATTCCATATGACTGATTTGCAGGTCTTCCTGAAATTGTCGATGTCACGGATAACGCACGGATTGAATTCCCACCCACTAAGGCTTGCTTTTGATTTATGTAAGACGTTGGCTCCGGAGGGTCGCGCACAACACCCCTTCTATTGGAATCTCACCCTTCCGCCTGTGAATAAGGAAAAAAAAAAACACGAAGCGTCAAGCAGAGTGAATATGAAAGTACAAGAAACAGACACGTCGTCAGTGGCGCCACAGTGTGTCTTTTTGAAATCGGAAAGTATGACGCAAATGCCATGATATAAATTTAATGTTTCTTAAACAAAAAGTCCAGAGTTTCTAAAGCTGCAAACCACAATACCAATACGATTTTCGAAATCGTGCATGATTCATGTAGCGCTTGACAAATATTCTATATCTCTAAATCGTATTTATTGTCGGACGTTTTGTGGTTATGTAATTCTGTACATCTAGGACAATTCTGTGTACGGCATATAGTGTATCATATTATGTGGCGTTTTTGTGTCTAATACATAAAGATTGCGAAGCATATACTGACCCAAGACTTTATACTCTTTACGAGTATGCAGTATGTAAGTATCCAATTAAAAGGAAGACGTGACAATGCTGGTACGCTTGGATTATTCGTGACACTCTCGTTTTCACTCGTTCTCTCATCATTTGGTTACACTCACTGGGCACAGGGACGCAACTCGCGTGAGAATTAAAAAACCATCTCTTTTGAACGTTACGCCAAGATGAGAATCTGCCACCCTGAAGGGCGAGCAACTTCACCGAATTATGACGAGCGTCTAGTATATAAAAAGGTGAAACTCTTGACGAGTGTCCACTTCCATAAAGTACTTCGTACCGTAAATCTTGAATGATAGAAAACTGTATGAAAGTTTTAAACGCAAGTTGTACAGTGGTATAACGTTTTTAGTAACTATCCAAAGGGAGAGTGTATCAGTGAGAATGAAGTGTCTCTTCGTTTTGCTGGCAATAGTTATAAATGACGCGTGGTGTCTTTTACCAGGGAAAGATAATCTTGTAAAGTCCTCGGTAACGTCGCTGGACGTGAAGTCAAAGGACGAGGAGAAAGCGAGTAAAAGCACTGAAGGAACTGTTGAAGGAAAAGATGGGAGGAGAGAAAAGAAAGCGAGAACTTTTCTTGGACCATTGAGTTTGGACTTTGGAGATAAGTTTTCAATAGAGAGTAGAACTGTGGTACTAGCATAAATATTGTAGAAGAGATTAAATTAGTTACAAAGAATTTTATAAGGATTCTGTGTCCTACAGGCTCTAGCTGTTGTGGTTCGAAATACGGATCACATGGGAATGAATATTATCCATCACGCTACGGCAGTCGACCTGGTAACAGGTATTGTTATATTAGATATTTATTAAATATTAATATTTCAATCGATATTAATTCTTATTACGTGATAGATACGACTGGCAGAGTTCAAGTTATCCATTAGGATTGACCGGAAGTCCTGAAAGTTTTGGAAGACCTGGTGGTAACACTTACTATGACGACAGGTATAACATTTTTTTTGAGGATTTATTATTTGGAAATGATTATCTTATTTTCATTATTAGATACGGATCACGGCCGGAGTATGGAGGTTCCGGTAGACCTGGTAGACCAAGTTTTAGTATAGGAGGCAGCGGTGGATTTGGAGGAGGAAGTCCTGGAGGCGGTGGTAGCGAGTTTGGAGGTTTCAAAGGCGGCCGTCCAGGATCTTTTTCGGGAGGTTCTGGTAGTTTTGGAGAAGGAAGTGGAGGATACGGAAACGGTGGTTATGGTGGGGGATACGAAGGCGGCGGTTATGGAGGTAGACCAAGTTATGGCGGAAGACCAGGCTTAGGCGGAGGTGGACCTGGTTATGGAATTTCAGGAACATTTGGCGATCATACCACATTCGGAGGCCATGGGGACGTAGGAGGATATCCTGATGACAATTCTTCCTCAAGAAATATTCAAACCCAAAAGGTGCCCTCACATTTTCCCAATAATATTTAAATTTTTCAAATTTTTAATCCGCCTCATTAACATTCAGGCTTTAGCTCTTAAAGCATTGGCTGGTGTCGCTTTGATTGGCGCTGCAGCTGCTTTGGCTTCCAATCCAGTTCTTCTACCTTTGGGTGCCGTTTCAGGTAGAAGGAAACGCTCGAATAATTATTACGATCGAGATCAAAGCTACGGGACTGCCACACATACCAATTACCCCAATCACGATGAGGTATCATATTATTATAGAGAAATTAATATTCTTGCTGGAAGAGATACCAGGTAGAAAACTTTAAAACATATACATTCACTACCTCTTTCCTTGAACATCAGATCACCCAGGATGACATAGTACTGAAGAACTTGTTGACTTCTCCTAAATGCATCGCCAGGTTGGCTTGTGAAGTTCAACGTGATTACGTGATTGATATTAAAAAATACAAAGATACCACAAAGAAACACGGGAGTATATATCACAATTTGGAAAATCGTTTTTCGGACTTGTACGTAGACATTTAGAATGTTAATTAGAAATTTTAATAATTAAAGACTGCAAGATCACATTAATTTTCAGGATACGTACAAACATTTTGGATTCGAAATATGTACGAAAACATCTAAAAGACGAAATAATGAGAGCTGTTTCCGTAGGAGCCAGTGAGGGAAGCTGCAAAGTGTTTCCCTGTGATCTAACAACAGCCTGATACTGATATTACCTGATGGCAATAACTATCTTATCATATTGAGATATTAAAGTTTAGTTAATTAAGATAATCTAGAACCGTGCGTATCTTATTCTTATTTCTCTTATCTCTTACCTTTAGAAAGCTCTTCTACTTTATAGATAAGTTACCTGCGCTCGATAATCGCGCTAACTGGTTATCGGAATGCGAAACTGTATGAAAGAATTTGTAGGGTCACAATTGTCTTTCCAGTCTAGCTTATTTCTACCGGGAATTTGTTATCAATGGTTTAATGTTGAGTGTTCACTTACGTTGCCTGACGTGTCCTAATGCTTGTGAAAACACAACGTGGCAGTTTGTAGCCCGTTACGCGTATGGGAATACTAATGTTGATGCCATTGATATTCAGTTCGATTAAATTGACAGTGAAAACAAAATTTGATATCAAGAAGACCGAATAGATAGTAACAAATGAGCAACAGCTCGTCAATCTTTAAATATTGAATGTGACTCAAATTATATGAAATACTCTACAGTTTTTGTTGAGGTTAGGTTAACAGTGAATATGCTACTTTCATATTGTATATTATATTGCACTTCTTTTTTCACTGTGGTGTTATCGTGATTCCGCAATTTTTGTATTAGTCTTGTTGAAGCTCGAAAAGCTGAAACATTTTTAAGTATCTTACAAAATAAGTGATCAAGGGTAAAACAAACAGAGCATGAAGAGAAAATCAGATAGAAATCACATGATTGAGGATGGTTGTGAAAACTCAAGTAATGTCACAGAACATGGTGACATTCGTGGAGACAAAAAAAATATTGCAATACTGTTCTTCTTGTATTTGTTACAAGGAATCCCTTTAGGACTTACTAGTGCTATTCCTATGATACTCCAAAATAGAGGTGTTTCATACAGACAACAGGTATGCTCTAATTGCAGGTGCAATGCTGGATATAGGAAAGATGATATTTATAAAATTATATCCTTCATATGTTTTAGGCAGAATTTAGTTTTGTTCAGTGGCCATTTTCCTTGAAACTATTATGGGCACCTATAGTGGATTCTGTATTCTCGCAAAGATTTGGCAGGAGGAAAACATGGTTGATTCCTACTCAATACCTTATGGGTATATTTATGTTATTTCTGTCAGGACACATAGACTATTGGCTAGGTGACGAACATCGGAGACCAAACATAGAACTACTTACCACTTTGTTCTTTGTACTGAATTTTCTGGCTGCCACGCAGGATATTGCTGTGGATGGCTGGGCTCTCACTATGCTTAAAAGGTGGTTCGGTAGTTTCATCCAGTTGACCTATTAACGATAATATGTCTGTAATATAAATATAAATTGATTCCTTATATTTTTTAAGATGCAACGTTGGTTATGCATCCACTTGCAATAGCGTAGGTCAAACAGCAGGATATTTTCTGGGATATGTGCTGTTTATTGCATTGGAATCTGCACACTTTTGTAACAACTACTTAAGAAGTGAAGCATCTGACACAGGCATTCTCACATTACCTGGTAACCAGAAGTTTGTCTATAATATTTATATAATCCGTGCATTAAATTAACTAAAATCAATTATATAGGATTCATGTATTTCTGGGGCTGGGTTTTTATTATTACTACTACCTCAGTCGCCTTGTTAAAACATGAGAATGGGGGACGGCAGCCTAAGCATGAACACGTAGATATGGATATAAAAGATGCTTACCTTGTACTTTGGGATATTATAAAGCTACCAAGTATTAAAACCATGAGTATAATTTTGTTGACAGGCAAGGTTGGTTCATTATTACAATGTAATCAACATAAAACTATTTGTGGAAACTCGATAAATACTCTTTAAATTATGTAGATCGGCTTTTCTGCGTGCGATGCAGTAACAGGTTTGAAAATGGTGGAAGCTGGTATCCCAAGGGAAAAATTTGCTTTAATGGCAGTTCCAATGATTCCTTTACAAATTGTTCTACCCTTAGCCATTTCAAAATATACAGTTGGTCCAAGGCCTATGAATGTATACTTAAAAGCAATACCCTATAGGTAAGCCAATTTAAAAAAACTAGTTTTTTATAAATATTATACTAACACTTCCTATTCCTTTTTCAGACTGGGCTTTGGATTAATAGCTGCATTCTTGGTGTGGATTACACCAGCCGTTGTTACAAATGGTGACATACCAGCATACTACTATGTCACACTAATTTTACTATATTCAATCCACCAAGTAACTACATAAATATATTTGTTATTTACTAAACAACATATATTGCAATATATTATTGGTTTCAGATTACTCTATACAGTATGTTTGTAGCTGTCATGGCCTTTTTTGCTAAAATCAGCGATCCAGTTGTCGGTGGTACATACATGACACTTTTAAACACATTATGTAATCTTGGCGGAAATTGGCCAGCCACAGCCGCATTATGGTTGGTAGATGTCTTAACCTTCAGACAGTGCAGCAACGATCCCAGCAATGATTGCAGTACTGCAATTGAAAGAGAGGTATTTATTAATCCATGTATTATAATTCAGTAACCGTTATCTCATTGCTTCCTGTGAAACTATTTCTTCTCTTAAATTTCCAGCTCTGCGCCAGTAAAGACAATGGTGAATGTCATATGCAACTGGATGGATACTACATTGAAAGTATATTATGCGTAATAGTTGGTTTCCTTTGGCTACGATGGGGTCGTAGGAAAATAAATATTTTACAGGCAAGACCACTCTCAGCCTGGAAAGTCATGACGGTACCGCAGAAGAGATAACATTATGCATCATAATAGCACTTTTTTTAATTAAACATCTTTTGATCTTGGGCGATTTCTACTGTCCCGTTTCTTAAATCACGACAAGTATCTTATTTATTATGCCTTCTATGATTACTATCATTTATTTATTTATCATTGCAATGGACTTAGCACAAGGTAATAGCAATAAGCAATTTATATGAATATACCGATCATACTTGACGTTGATCATAAAGAAATGTTTGAGGGACCTAGAAACAGGACAAAAATGATGAGAAAATTTATTTAAATTTCATTTCTGAGCGTTCTAATAAGAAATATTTGTTACGCTGACCATGAATATTCTGTGATACTTTTGTGAACGCTTTTCATTTTCACGTACTGTCACCAACTGCTCGTCCTGGCATTTGTCTAACCGTGAGAAATAAAAGAATCTAATAATAGATTTTAAAAAAATTAAGGGCTCGTCAATAAGCTCAATTGTCTAAGACTTTATTAAAATTTGTAAAATCACGTTTATATCCTACTCACGGTCTTTGTTACCTTTTGCATCGTGTTGGCAGAGGCCCTTTTTTATTTGTAAACACATATCGAGTATAAATGACCTTCCCAGCTTGTGCTAATAATACTAGACAACTTGTTAAAGTAAAGGGGATGGCAGATAATCATCCGCACAAAAAAAACAGACATTATTTCATTATAAGAGATACAAATGGACGCAAGTGACGTGTATAAAATTTTCTTTTATTAGAAACTATTGAGAAACGTTTGAGTTTGTTGTACGAGGTTTCAGCATTTCTAATAAACAGATATTATGGCTGCTCGTACAAATATTGTATCTCTTGTTCTTAGCAGCCATACCGTATTTCACCCATTGTTATTCACAATTTACTGGCAAGGTTCTTAATATTTTTAAAAATATTTACGAAGCCTGATGAAAACCATTTGAAAAAATTGATGAATTTCTCAAAATGCTTATTAGATCCTTGCCAGGTCTCACGTGAATCCCAGTGCTCTGTTTCTATCTTTTTAACAAACATATTGTCGTTCTTGTAGGGATCATTATTTCCAAAAATATATCGCATCAATTCCTTTGTAAATTCATGTTCTTTCCTGTAACCGATAATACTTGTATAAAAAATTCTATCTGTATATACATATCTTTACCACTTACCTGTTATCACTTATTTTATCCACATCTGTTCTTCTACTTTGTACTACGATGTACAGTGTGATGTATATGAAAGCAAATGCTATAATCTTCATGATAAATAATTTATAACTCAGACAGATATTCTGAACTGAATCCTAGCCATGAGACAGTTTGAATATGAATAAAAGAATCTACACCCATAATG
The DNA here is from genome assembly GCA_963971525.1 of Cephus spinipes. Classification (NCBI taxonomy): domain Eukaryota; kingdom Metazoa; phylum Arthropoda; class Insecta; order Hymenoptera; family Cephidae; genus Cephus; species Cephus spinipes. The sequence goes on along the minus strand of OZ020572.1, from coordinate 1,205,840 downwards.
TACTTCATATAACTGTTTGATATTCAGTTACTGAATAGCTGTCATAAAGTTACAATAATCTTTTTCACATAAGAATGGCATAGATCAAACAAATAACGAATCCAATTGTTACTCTTTTTATGTTATAGATACCGTTATGATATGAGTTGTATGTATTACTATAGTTCTATCATTGTTAAGTGAATACACTATCATTCAAAGACGTATCATGCACTTGGAATCTTGATAGGTTTTATTAATCAATACGTGTGATTAAATAATATCCATAATAAAATAACATTAATAAAGAGGAGCGAATTAACCACAGCATCCAGGATCGGCTTGACGAGCAAGATTCTCAGCCAGGGATCTCTTGATAGAAGAATGCGTTGCGGCCGCTTCGGCAGACTCTTGTTTCGTTACTGTACTTCCGCTGACCGGAGGTGCAGTGCTGCTGGTGGCAGAAGCAGCGGCAGCCGGAACTTCCTCTGCGCCCCGCTGCACGTGACCCTGTAAAAACAAAAAATATTCACTACCATTAATTTATTCTATATCGTAATGACTGCCAATCTCTAATGACAATATTGTAATTTCTTTATTAATTTTATATAAATATATATATCAATTTGACATACCGCTTTGGCATTATCACTCGTTGTTGTTGCACGAGAATCAGCCACCGTTACTTTACCTTCTTCGCGACACTCGACTCTTTTTACAAATGCAAAACTGAGAACAGCAATTGCCAATATTATTTTCAGCGACATTTTTTCTTTCTTTCAAAATTCTTCACTTATTTCGTGCTACTTTCTCTTTCCCTTGACTTCACTTTGAGTACAGTAGGTCTCACGAGCTATCCAGCCATTTTATTCCAACCAAGTTTCATGCTTGTTTTTAACGTCCAAGACATTTCCTACCACGATTTGACATTTACTCTGACTGATTGAACAGAGTTTCATATTTATGTATCAATCGGTCATGAGAAATGAGAGTAATCTTAATCATTCAGACACAGGTACCTTGGCTGTCTCTTTAATTGGTTAATGGGCGACATTGTTTTGCTGCATTTTTCAAATATGAATAATCCCAACCGCCTCGTAAAAAGTCTAATTATTCATTTCGCTCGTATAGGCACGATTGTACAATGTGTCTGCGTGTATCTATACTACGTACGTATAATATATATATATATATATATATTTATAACTGATATACAACGACCGGGTAACATTGTTCGATATTCGCTGTATAACGCGTATCTCGTATAACTATTTCAATTTATAAACATTTAATTACGACCGGTTCAGACAACGACATATAACGTACGTATAAGGTCATATTATTGGACATTAAGCCGACTTTCTACAGAACTTCAGACTATCGTAGAAGAAACCTTTTGGATTTCTTCATAGTTTTCTTTTTGTACGATCTCATTTGAAACAATCACATTGTTAGATTTCAGTAGAATATAGGTTATCATCGGCAATCTTATATATCATCACATCTATGTACAGATAATGGATAAATGTAACATTTATGCGCAACCATGTTATCTCATTATTGTGCCGTATTTACATCAAAGACTGCTCCTTGACTTACGAAACGAATCCTCGATCATATAAAGATCAAAGCTATCGCGTTCGTATTCACATTTACAAATGGCGTTTCAATTGAAAAGGAAAACTTAAGGGAAGAAAGTTATTAATCAAATGTATGGTAAAAGCGCGTAGGTTCTTGAAGATTTTGGATTTTGTGATCGATTGCGATTGCGGCCTCATCACTCTTTCTTTTTTTGGTACTGGAACACTTAGCATTAAGAAATCGTCGTTGTGGACGATCTATTGTCTCATTTTTGATACGATTATTATCATTAATAGTCTAGCTGTTCCCAAGGCACCCTTATTTTTTCATCAACGTTTAAATCATCTAATCATGCACAGTGCCTGCTAAACAAGCAAGAAACGTTAATTGAATTTAAGAACTAATCCTTAACGCTTATATATAGGCGTAATCGATCAATCATCAATAATTACGTATGGTAGATCGAACGCCGTTATTAAAATATTGTAAACATGATTAGTATCTTTTTTTAACAGAAATAAACATCCCTGACGATCGAGGAGACTCGGGCCTTATTTGTAAGAACTCTACTGATATTGTGCATTTCGAGTAAATTACTGGAGATATTTCGATTTCAGTTGAGGATAATGATTTTCGAGAGGAATCGAAAGAGTATCGATTGTCGCCAAGGGAAGTCGAAAACGGAAGGTTAAGAGAAACAAAAATAACTTATTGATTTTGAAATTCTAATGAAGCTAATTGTATCTCTTCTTTCTTCTTTACTGAAGAAATTCCTCGTTGTTCAGAATGGGAACTTTGTCGCTTTTTTGACCGACGCGAAGAGTAGCGCCCCATTTTGCACCACGACCAGCTTCCGACGTAGCCATTAGAATCGAATAAGAATTCGGCGACACGGCTTCTTTACTATAGTGAATTCCGTACAGGAAGTAAATGAGGATGCCTGAAAAATCATTAAGATTATTTCGCTTGGTTCAGGTAGGATCTTATCGAGAACTTACCTACGATCATCCAGACCAGAAAACGCAGCCAAGTGAGAAGAGAAAGATGCAGCATCAGTGCAATATTAAATAATATACTCAGAGCAGGTATCAGTGGTACCATGGGAACTCGAAATTTATCACTCGGTGGATTTTGACGATAAGCAGAAATTACAAGCAGGCCTGAAAATAATATACGTTAGATTACCGTATGCTCGATAATTAATGTTTATCAGGACTTACATCCAATCAATGACATTATCAGCATGACCAGACTGACGTAATCCCACCAGACTGGTGCAAAGGAAGTTTCCGTTAAAAGATGTATAAGTGCACAAAGTGGTACACAGGTTGTTGTGTAAAGTGTAATGGAAGCCACAATGGCAGTTCTTTTGTCAGTATGCTTCAAGAGATTGGCCAACCAGGCATATTGGAATCTCGGTTTATCAGGTCCATCAGAAAATTCCAGTAGCTAAAATTGAATATCAAAGATATTAAAGTTGCGTGAACAAAAGAGAATCGTTCGTTTCTCAAAATTTGTAATTGCCTCAGATTCCGCAGATGCTACGCTGTTACATTCACTGTTGGAATCCGCACCCTCCGTAGGTGGTGAACCTGGAGTACTAGGAGTTCCAGCAGGCGATGGATTAACAGCAGCAGGTTCAGGTCGATACCTAAGTACTATTACACTGGCTGAGACAATAGTATACGCTAGAAAAGTACCAATGGACATGAACTCGACAAGATGTTTAAGGTCGAACAAGAATGCAATGAGTGCACTGAAGAATCCACTAATCGCCAGATTCGCTAAAGGAATCTGAGTGCGTTTATTGACACGACCCAGGAAGCCGAAGAGGAGGCCATCACTAGCCATAGAGTACATAGTTCTCGGTAACGAGAATAGAGAGCCGAACAAAGTTGTTGTCATACCACAAAGAGCTCCGACGCTAAAATCATAGAAAAAAGAGTCATAAATAATATCTTTTACGTCAAAATACCAAAATTCTTTTGCACTTACCTAATGACGTATTTAGCCCAGGGCATCCCGCGTGCGGAAAACGCTTCTGGCAAAGCAGCATTAGGATTGATACTCCAATAAGGAACAACCAGAGTGAGGGCAGCGCTGACTAGAACGTAACCTACTGTGACTATCGTCATTGAAAATCCTGTAGCCAATGGTATACTCCTTCCAGGATCTTTAGCTTCCTCGCCGGAAGTAGCAATGGAGTCAAAGCCGACAAAAGCATAGAAACAGGTGGCAGCACCTGATACATAAAGAATAAGTAATCCTGCACATAATGGAAAATAAAAAGTTATTAAATTACACTCACCAGCTAATACACCGCCAAATCCATAAGGTAAAAATCCTCCATTCTTTTCACTCCAGTTGTCCAGATCAGCATAATAAAATCCAAGAGCTATCGTCAGTCCCATCACAGCAAGATTGACAAGTGTCAACAATGAATTGACAGCTGCTGATCCTTTGACACCAAGTGCCAATAATAATGCATAAACCAGACAGAGCAATGCTGCTAGAGGATCAGGATAATTTCCTAAAGGTTCTCCCATCGTGTGACCACCCATTACACTTTTTGTAAAGTTACTTATTGCTCCTCCTGCCAAAGAATCTACGTAACCGCTCCATGCTCTGGCTACGGATGCTGCGCCTAAGGTAACAAATTAGAGATGAGTAAAAATTTTTATAAACAGTAAAAAAAACATTTCTAAAAGACGTACCTATCATATGCTCCAAAATGATATTCCAGCCAATGACGAATGCCCAGAATTCTCCAATAGATACATAAGTGTAGACGTAGGCGCTACCAGCCTTTGGTACTCTTGCGCCAAACTCAGCGTAACACATTGCAGCCAGTAAGGACGCAAGACCAGCGAACAGGAAGCTGAGGACGACACCTGGACCAGCTGTGTCGTGGGCGACGGTTCCAGTTAGCACGTAAATTCCGGCTCCGACCATATGACCGACACCTGCAATTAATCCAGGAATCGTTACTAGCTCAGTACAATATAAAAATTAAGGAAATTATTGGTACCGGATGTAATGTATTTTCCTTACCGAGGAGAGTTATGTCGAACGTGGAGAGACATCTTTTTAATGGAGTTTCCATAACGTCACCCTGGAGCTTTTTTGTACGATTCATTTTAGCACATATTCCGGACATCACGTGGCCCAGAATCATCCGTCGAACGGATGGCATGGTATTGTCAGTTTTTCGATCCTTCAATTATATTATTGTTATTATTGAATTAGATATCGATTGAATGCCTCAAGTGAGTATGTCTTGGATAATTAATATGTTTCTAACAGAACTCACCTATTGGTTCACAATTTAATTCTTTCTTAGAACCTTAGTAGTCCTAAATGCTATTCCGAATAATAGCTATGACAACCTCACTTTGGGAATCCTTGTGAACTCCTGCCTAATGGACGACGGTGACGTCGCGTGGAATGTCGACGCTATACGCAAACTCCGCGTTGCGATCAATGTAGCTCCAAAAGCTTTTCGTTACGTCATTTAATGGCTGGGATTTTCAAGAACGAAAATCCCTCTCGTATTCTGTACATTTTTAAATTAGACAATCGATCACGTTACAGATATATTCACCATTCTTTGTATCTCATATAAGTACCATGTTAAGTGTTTTATATCTCTTTAAACTTTCTGTACAATTTGGCTATTAAACCACTGTCTTATATATTAGAGATAATTAGTGCTTTTTTAATTTCATCTTCACTTATTGGTATTACGATATAAATAAGCATTCTGCTTTTTCTTTTTAGTACCGAATAAGTAGTACCATAGCTGTATATGGTATACAACGATAATGAAGTAATTGCTGCTTGAACTCATAGATGGCACGGAACGCGCGTGAATATCTGGTCTAGTTATCTTCTGTCAATGATTACTTTTCCGTCCGTGGAATTTAGAGAAGATTAATCAATCATGAACAACATTTGAGAAGAATACGCGAACGTGATTGATTTATTCTATTTAAATTCTGTGGACGGAAACGTAGACAATGGTGGCTGTGGCCCCTACAAGAATTTCCCATTGCCAATGGTTTTTTGTCAAGGGTCATGTGTGGTAAATCAATGGAAAACCATTCGTTACCTGTAGCTTACAATTGCTGCATACTTTACTGCCCGACGGTGCATATCTCGCTTAAGGTATTGTAGGAACAGGTATCCTAATCTTGCAGTGCACTATGAGAAGTGTGAAGCAGTGGCGCCAACACTTGGAAAAAAATCAGTGACATTTTTTCCATCTTTCTTTTTATGTAGAT